>JZKD02S0075652.1:225665-257346 GCA_000966675.3 Picea glauca
ATCATTGAAATTTAAAAGAGATCACTGATTGAGTTACAGATCTAGTTGTTTTTGATCATTGAAATTTAAAAGAGATCACTGTTTTGCAAATTTACCCTAAAATCTAACACCTCCTTATGAAGGAAGGCGCCCTACCTCATTAGTTGTGTATAAATACACACCTTATGAGTCTTTTGTAAAATCATCTTGGATTCATTAGTGATTGATTCATTTGCCAAGGGCACCATATCTCTTGTTCTCTTATTCATGGATTCACCTCTCTTTATGCAATATTTCTGTTCC
Organism: Picea glauca; assembly: GCA_000966675.3. NCBI lineage: Eukaryota > Viridiplantae > Streptophyta > Pinopsida > Pinales > Pinaceae > Picea > Picea glauca. Next base: position 225,948 of record JZKD02S0075652.1, read on the forward strand.
AGGTTTATGCCAGATTAGTGTTTGTTGAAGTGCTACCCAGAGATCCACGATCTCTTAATCATCTCAACATCTACTTGCAAAAACACCACAGTCTCTAAAGCCATGTGTGGATGCCTCTGCCAGCTTAACAACTATAATCTACTACACCCATTTCCTGAATAAGCGGACTTAATGCCAAAGGGGTGTTTGTTTACAACTTTCATACAATATGTTGAACAGAGGACCTCAAAAATGGTTTATAAAAAACGATGATTGAACAGATAGGAGATGGAAGAGACAGGAAAAAAGTTGGTGAATTACACAATTTTAAAACTACAAAAAAATTTATGATTCATTCACCAACAATTTAAAAATCCATATTTACAACAAAACTTGAATGCAATAAGAAACTCGTGTTTACAAGAAAATTTGAATGCTTAGCATTTCCAAAACCATGTGGAAAAATGTTGAGCAAAAGAAATCGATTTTAATTTTTTTTAACCCTAGTCCGCAGTCTGATCCGATCAATGGACTGTAGACTAAAACCAGAACAAGGACCGTAAACTGACTTGGCAGTTCGTTAGTTGTTTTTATAGTCAACCAAAAAGAAAACAGAGGAAAAAGGGCTCCATGAAGCAAAATGTCAGTTTTTTGTTACTCTCCATGGTGCCATTGGGACCAGGTGCAAGTCATGGGTAAGCCAAAAGTAAGTTTGAAACTTCGACCCTTTGATGCAGGAGCATCTCACTCTTCTGAAAATCAAAGACCCGGCAGTTGAAAACCTCCAGGGGATCTGCATATCCGAGCAAGCGGTGTGAGCCATAACACCGTGAATTCATGTACACACATTCTTGAGGCTTCTAAAATCCAAAACGTGGCAGCCTTGCATGCCCGTGAAGGGACACGTCCCATTAAGACCTCGTTTTAATGAAGCAGATCCACACCGGTAATATTGAGGAAAGTAAGCAGTGGAAGGAGGGACGCTCAGAGGAGCTTTGCACGCCAGTGGGCATTCAAAACTATCTGGACGCCAATGTGTGACATTCATGCCAGCAATAATCAGTCTTTGCATATTCGGGGAGTTTCCCTGAGAATGCCATCCCTATAGTTCTTTTGTTTTCAATAGAGAGATCAAAGTAGACGCTAGGGATTTTTTGTGTGACAGTTTCATTGATGTTCCTTGTTAAGTATTTTGGCTATCCATGAAATCTGAGTTCTGAAAAAATACAAAGAATAGAAGAGGAATTCTGAGATTGATATATTTGGGCTACTCCATCATTTTGATATCAAATTTCTAAACAATAAGGAGAAGGCTGAGAGGATTAAGAGACTACTAAGTTTTTAATGCGAGTCTGCTCCCTTGTGCTGCTTGAGTTTGGGACTTTTTTCGGAGAGAATTTGTTAGCTCTCCCGGATTTTATCACCCTTTCTGGGTGATTGTCCCTTCTAAAGAAGCATACCATTGGTACTTCTTTTCTATATATGAAGCATTCCTTACAAAATATTAAAATTTTAAAAAATAATCAAATAAATAAAAAGAAAAAAAAATGGGTTTAGCTTATTAGTGTTTCTCGGTGGATTTTGCAAACAATCTGTTTGGCTATGTTCTGAAATTGCATCAATTCAAACTCACAACACTGCATTGACTGGCATCCCAGCACACTAATGAAGCTAATCTATCGAACTAAAGGCTTCAGGAGTATAGGGTGACTACCCAAGTTGCCCTTTTCAATATACTTGTTGAACCGCGGTAATAAAGCAATAGCAGTAATAACCATAATATTTTTCTTAAAACCCAATTAGGAATTCATCGGATATAGAGCACCCCTGAGATCAGAGAACCAAACAGGGGCGCGAACAGGACCTGTCATAAACATAAATAAGAGACTTGATAAATAAAGAGAAAGAAAGAAAGAGGAACCTCTTTCCGTGGCTCAAAGTTTGGTGAAACAAGATTGCCTGGCCGGGTAAGCAGCTTGTCCAGATCCCTCCATCTCGCATTCTCCATCTCTTCCATTTCCTTTCCTTTCTGCCTGCTTTTGCTGTGTTTTTGAAGAAAATGAAAGGAGTATGCACGGCTGGGTCTGTAGGCTTTATTTGTAGTCTTAACTACCAAATTAAAGGCAGGAATTGATGTTGGCCTCTAACGGGAAACGCTTATTCCTTATTGGTTAATAACCAACTGCGGTGAGCCTGACATGGACAATTCAGATTTCTACCATATAGCTTGATGCGATAGCGTCCTCGATGAAATGGGTGGGTTCGCATCTTTTAATGAAATTGCGAGTGGTTTGGTGTTGTGTGTGGTGGGTTCTTTGTCTGGCTGGGAGTATGTTTCGACGGATTTTACTATACTTGGAATCTAAGAAACTTTGTTATATGAGTATTTAAATTGCTTCGTATTTATCAAAATTTAATAGATAACTTTTTAGATCGTAATTTGTATTGTTTAAATTGTTATTTTAAATACTTGTATTGTTTAAATACTTGGATGAAGTTATTAGAATTATAATTTATAGTGTAGATTTGTATTGATTACAATGTTTTAAGGAAATTTAAATTTATTTTCTGTGAAAAATATTATTAAAGTTAGAGTGATATCATAGACATTTATCTCATAATGTCATGTTTCCACAGTGTGGTTAGTTGAGCTGAATCTTGTGATTGTGCATTTTTTTGAGGGAGTGTGGTATCGCAACGTTTTTCACTTGGTTATTTGGCAACACTAAGGATACTTCGTCCAAACTATGCCTCTTCACCTAGAGCATATCCGTACTTCGTTCTAGGCTACCAACGAGTCACACTCCTACTCTAGTGCAACTCTTGTATACTTAAACAATTGTTAACATCTTAACACTTAGTCATATACAAAGCATGCATCCATTAACATGAGAAACCAAGAGAACAATTGTGGAACAAATGAAAGACATACACAAAAATAGTGTGGGCGACATGAACTATGCCTAACACCCAGCTAAGTCTTTGTTATTGGGAAATAGTTACAGTATGAGCACTACTGGCTCGGTTTACAACTGGGCAGAGTCACATGACTCACCTCCCCAAAACACTCATACACAAATTCATCACACCAAGACTCGTTGTCACAACCGTCTTCGCAACCTCCTGCAATGCACCTCAGACATGTGCCCTCAATCATAGACTTGATGTCTCTTTGTTACTGCAGACTTCACCAAGTTAACACATACCTATGATTTGTCTCCTGGCATGCCTCCTCAAACTTACAATAAGACTTCCCCCAAAACTCATCCGAAAGGAAGGTCGCCCCAACTTTGTCCACAGAAATTACGTCAAGGCAGAACAAGTCCTCCCAAGTGGAGTGACTTGGCTCCTTGAGGGAGCTCGCCCCTCTTCGTCTAAGTCTGCCTCAAAATCGCAGAGCTCTCTTGCTCTCATTGTCTTCAAATTTGTCTTCCTTGGTTGTGCACCCTTGTTTTCTTATAGGGACTCCAAAGGTCACCATCGTGAACCATTGCATCCTTTGGGGGTGTCACTCCCCTTTGCGAACTCATGTGTCCAAATGAATCGTCATGCCCCTTCGCGGACTCGATCGCCCAAACAAATCGTCACACCCCTTAGCGGACCCAGCCGCCCAAACGAACCCATGCGCTTGTCAACCATCGTGCCCCTTGGGACCGGCGTGCCCCAACCTTGGTGCACTCATCATGTCGGCGCACCCCAATCTATCGGTTTCTTCATACTTGGACAAGCCATTTGGCGCATTCGCATGCCCAAGGTACCTACTTGCCCAAATAGTGCAACACTTGGGTGCCAAAATAACCTCAAGTTTCATCGCCTTGAGGACTTGGGCGAGGGTCTTTGCACCCATATAGCCGAAGACCTTACACATAATGTATTTGAAATGTGAATGTCTTTATCGAAATAGTATTTCCACATAAGTTAAAGTTGTTGCCGAAATAGTATTAGAGTTTTAGATTAAACATAACTATGACTTTTTCTTTAGTTGAATTTCATTGAATTGTAGGATAGAGAAGGTGGTCCATTGCATGATTGGAGGATATTGTTGTGATTGTAACAGTAGTGGTGTAGGGTGAAACAGTGTTTTTAGGGATCTTGGCTATCACTAAATTAACTTAAAGGCTAATAAAATTGATCAAAATTTTGGACCAATAAAAATTATGATTGTTTGTTTCGTCAAATTCCGTCAAATTATTAGATAAAGAGGGTGGCTTGTGACATAATTAGATGATTCATTTGTGAACACTACGATGGCATATTCTCATAGTAGAAATTACATGGGTACTTTTTGACACTTCAAAGTCAAATTCACATATAAAAAGTTTTAATTTCAACCTTTGAGTAGCACATTAGTCTCAACCACCCCATTGACGATAAAATATTAATAACATCAATACCCGATTGCTGAGATTTCTGTGGTGAGGAATGTTTTCGGGCGGAATCGAAAGAACCAGAGTATTATCAAAAGATTTAATTTAATGTTTTGATTAAAATCTATATTTACGAGTGCAAATTTTGAATTTAAACTCCGAAATAATTCTTTAACCATGACAATCTCATTCAAAAGTAATGATATGAACACTTAACTAAACATCCAAATTAATTATTTTGGTTAAAGATTCATCCAAATTAAATATTTACAAGTACAAATTTTGAATTTAAACTCCTAAATAATTCTCTAACCATGATAATCTCATTCAAAAGTAATAATGTGAACACTTAACTAAACATCCAAATTAAATATTTTGAATATATATAGAAATTAATCTATTAATTTAAATTCAATTATATTTAACAAAACAAAATAACTACTATAATATCTTTTTAAAATAAAATTTAAATAGTTTTAATAAGTATATTAAATTAATAATTATAAACTTTTAAAAAAAATAAAATATAAACATTTTTAATAATTATATCATGTTAATACTTAATTGACAGATATAACTTCCCAAAATTTATATTTAAAAAGTTCATTAACTTAACACCTTTCATCGTTAACATGAAATCTTAATCAAAATAACAAATCATGGTATTCAACAAAGTATTTGATTATGTGAATAAAGATGGTAATGATTTGAATACTATTTGAAATTTTGAATTTCAATTTTTTAATACATAAAATATGTATCTTGAACCAAAATATTTAATTTGGATGTTTAATAAAGTGTTCACATCATTACTTTTGAATAGAACTGTCATATATATTATATATATATAACTATGACAATTTTATTCAAAAGTAATATATATATATATATATATATATATATATATTACTTTTGAATAAAATTGTCATAGTTATATATATATAATATATATGACAGTTCTATTCAAAAGTAATGATGTGAACACTTTATTAAACATCCAAATTAAATATTTTGGTTCAAGATACATATTTTATGTATTAAAAAATTGAAATTCAAAATTTCAAATAGTATTCAAATCATTACCATCTTTATTCACATAATCAAATACTTTGTTGAATACCATGATTTGTTATTTTGATTAAGATTTCATGTTAACGATGAAAGGTGTTAAGTTAATGAACTTTTTTAAATATAAATTTTGGGAAGTTATATCCTTCAATTAAGTATTAACATGATATAATTAGTAAAAATGTTTAAATTTAATTTTTTTTAAAGTTTATAATTATTAATTTAATATACTTATTAAAAATATTTAAATTTTATTTTAAAAAGATATTATAGTAATTATTTTGTTTTGTTAAATATAAATGAATTTAAATCAATAGATTAATTTCTTAATTGTTTTGATAAATTCAAATCTAATTTTAATAATAATAAATAAATTTTATTTTTATTTTGATAATCATAATATAATAATTATTTTAATAATAATTTATTTTGAAATATTATTTTGTTATAGAAAATAATTCATAAATCTTATTAAATCATTTACATACTCAAATATTAAACCAAAAAAATTAAAAATAGATATATAAAACAAAAATGTTTTTGCCATCATGGTGGTTGTCCTTTGTGAGATTAAGACATGAATGTTATCCATTTAAAAAAGGACCTTTAGCCATATTGTTCATTTATGTTGAAAAAGCCTTTTGTTTTATTGAAGAAATGGTTACAATGTTATTTTCATTTTTCAAGATTAATATTTGAAATTAAGGAATATAATTTTAATGAATTGTTTTGTATTTATAATATGGATCTAGGTACATTTTGAGTGGGTTTAATGGTTAAGAATATGTGTTTCCTCTTACAAGGTTACAGGTTCAAATTCAAAGGTGGTAGGGTATGTACACATGCGTAGACATTAGCAGTAAAATCGTTGTGTGGGTGGGTCCCTTGTCCCGCAAACAAGGGGGTCTCATACACCATTTGGGTGTCTAGCTTGGTCGTGACCTTAAAATTAAATTTTTATTATTATGAAAAAGGGATTGACAGGTTTTATAGAATTATGTAAATAAGAAGTTGTATAGTAGTTGGTTCCTACTATACAACAAATTTAAGAGTAGTTATCAAGTTGTTGAAGGGGTCATTATAGGATTGCCATTTTAATAGGCACTAAATTTATTAAAATTGCACTTGCCTATGACACCACCTTAGCTAAGGATTACAAAACTATAGATAAATTAGAGCTCTTATAAACACTAGTGGTTAAGATAAATCAAACCTAACCCGGTCTTCTGAGAGAACAAAGGATGGCCAACCAAATATGACCTTAGGATAAATAGATAGTGAGTATTGTACTATATAGTGTATGTGGATGGTTTTTAAAATAAAATCTTTAAGTGAAATGTTACTTTAATGTTATTAATCATAATACATCATGGTTTGATGTGTTGGATGAATAATGATTAATTATACCAAGGTGGCAGGAGCAGGTAGGGTGTTGTATGGTAGTGGAGGAAACATGGAATGCACCTTTGCCCAGAGTATTGGTTAGTCCTATAATAACCAAGTTGAAGCATACGCCTTGTTACAAGGTCTAATTTTGGCAAATGCCCAAGGCATTATCAAACTCATAGTCGTTGGGGATTCCAAATTTACAATTAAATATGCAAGATTCAACTCTTTCCCAAAAAATATTCATCTTTGAGCCATTTTCAATAGAATTCAGAAACAAATTCAAATCTTTGGTAGAATTGAATTCTTTCATGTGCTAATATCCAATAATTAGGAAGACGGTAGACAAGCTAATCATGTCATCAGATTGCAAGCAGGGATCCTCTCGATAAACGGAACTCAATCCCACAAAGTGATCTCATGAGGCTAAGAATACAATTGGCAATAAAAAAAAATGGAAGGGTCTTTGCACCTCATCCCCATGTAGGGCTTAAAACCCAAGGGTCCACGAAGTTTCATGGTAGGCCAAAAAGAAGGGGGTGGGGGGCGGAGGGTGTTTTCTCCCTCTCGAGACCCCATCTTTACATCAAAGAAGATACAAATCAACCACGTAGTGGGGAGATGTCAAACTTCCAAACCAAGAATGGCGAAACATGTTCATCATGCGCCCACAAGGAGTCTTCATAACTACCCCCTACAAGAGTAGTATTATCTCTCATTTTTGCTATCATTTCATTTGCAATGTGGGGCTACAATGGGTGTCATCAAATTAATGATGGCTTCTAGCAATGATGACCGAAGGTGGAGGGCAAGTACCAAAGTTTTTTGCACTAGTACATCTCATGTGTGTTGGAATTTATATCTTAGGCATGGCTCTTCGATTCAATTTGAATCTTTCATGTTGGGGGGGAATTCTTTGGTCCTTTCCTCCCTTGGATTAGGGTGGTCATGTCAAGCAATGGCGAATAGAAATTCAGGGCATTGGGTAAGGAAGGTGGATTTGTCGGAAGATGAACTTACAGACATGCGCAACACAGTGTATTCTTTGCAAATCAATTGTAATGGACTCTCGACTCAGGTGCTAAAAGTGTTGGAAGAATCGGTCCAGCAAAGACAGAGTATCCATCAACTCCAGGATGAGTGTTCGGCACTCAGACGACAATTAGAGGAGCTTTGCATCAGGCCTATGCAAATTTTGACTCCTCCATTAGAGAATGACATCCCACGTAATTCAGATGAAGCTTCATCCCCCGTAAAAGCACTTGTTCAACTAGACTTAAAGAACCCGGCACCAGACTCTAGGTAATGGCGTCTAGTTGGGATTTCTCTTAAAGTTTTCTTAAAATGATCCACTTTTGTATATGTATATTGAGGATCTTCTATTGAATATACTTATGCAAGGATTTTGAACTCATGCCCCAGTTTAAAACTATAGCTCTACTGGTAGTAGTTTCAGTGGTCCCTCAACTGGGCATTTTTGCTTGTTTTGTTAAAAAAAATGGGCTTGTTGTATTCCTCGAGCATTATCAGATGTTGTTTTCAAATTAATATAAATTTCCCCATATTTATGTTTAAAAAAATAATGATTGATTATAATACATCATGGTTGGATATCTTGGATGAATACTGACATTTTAAACTATTTGAAGACATGCATAAAAGAAATCAAATATAAGAAAAATCAAACCACTTTGAAATATCATCAAACTATATATTTTATCTTAACTTTCTCGAGAGGCGAAAATATCTATCAATGCTTTCATGATCTTGACCTATATATTATTTCACTTTGCTTCGAACAATAAAGCAAGGCACGCCCACACACACACCCACACACACATTGCCTTTATCAAAATAACAGAACACGTGATTATAAATTTCTTCAATGTTCTTGGAGATGATTTATTGAGAAGTGTCGAGGAGATTAGGGAGACTCGGAAGATGCCAAGGAGCTATAATTCCACCTTCTTGGTCTTGATTCCTAAGGTGCATTTCCCTAATACATTTGATGATTTTCAACCTATTTCCCTGTGTAATTGTGTAACACCCTGTTTCCCCCAGTCTATAAAAATAACTATATTGGCCAAGAACTATGGCAAACTCAAAGAGGTGAATGTTTGATTTCATGGACCTTTGTATAAAAGGTTGATGAATGTAAATTATGTTATGAATATATGTTGCATGACTGTTGGGAGGGGGATGTGCTAAAAGAGACCACGATGGCTAATGAGAGGTTGTGGAAGGGACCTGGAATGGTTGCGTTAACTTCCACCGAGCCAGTACCGTACTGGTTTTTACTTACTCAAATACCAAAGCAACTCTTTGACCCTGGAATCGATTTCCTGTCAGATTGGTAGGTGGGGAGGCTCCTCAAAAGTTAATGAGGGGATGGGGGTGAACCGCCCATCCGTAAAAGCTCCCAGACCTGACCACGAACGGGGAAATTCACGCCACACGCAATCTTGCAGAGAAAAAAAAAGGCAAGAGAGGAAGTGTGGTAAGAGGGGGAGAGCACGTGCGGCAGGGATCGCATAAGAGAACTGGAGAAAACTCTAGAAACACAGAGAGTTCTGAATATAGGAGAAGGAGAGTAACCTTCGTCCTTGACTTCTGTGGAGCTAGAAGTAGGAGACTGAATCTCAAAGCATCGTGGTCTAGCTCAAGGGTGGCTAGTGGTAAATCCATTCGGAGTCACTGAGCCTATGGTTGGGTGGAAACGAGCACCCCTCTCAACAGTCGCGTCACACGTGGTGTTTATGATAAGTGTTTATCTCTTGTATCTTGAATTGAATATCCTGGACGCATGCTCATGTTTGTACACTCATAAATGGTTTCTGTATAAAAGTGTTTGCCTAGTGTTTTGATCGGAAATAATGGATGCATGCTTATACTTATATGACCATAATCAGTTTATGTATATAATGAATAAGTTTAGATTACGAGTCTGACCCCTTGAGATTTGTTCCATCTACTTGACTCATGCTATGTCCTGGTATGATTTCTCGAAGGCACCTCCTCCCGGAAATTTTCCTCGCATTCTAGAGCCAGAGTGAGTTCCTTGAAAAGACTACCGTTATGGTAAACCCACAAGTTTCCTTTACCCCTGTCACAGAGTCATAGCTCGGCGAATTAGGGAGGCTTTTCAGTCAGGTCACCAAGCCTAGGGATAATTACCCAAGAACCCTCTAAAGGTCCCGATGACCCGGGTCTGGAAACCTTGTACAAGAAAGAGTAGTTCTCTCAGGATTCGAAGTCATGGGAGTTCGAAGCCCCGAGAGATTTAATCTCGTGAATCAAGCTTAGAAAGGATAGCAAGTCCCATTTATCGAAAGAGAATACCCCATCGTTTGGTAGATGAACGATCGGAATCCTTTCGGAAATACCCCAAACTTATCAAGATTGATGGATCTAGAGGAGGAGCGCAGGCATTAATACCTCGACCCCTTCAGCCTTCGCAAGTAGCGATGGGATCCAGGACCGTAGATCCAAGGATCTGTCAAAGTTCTATGGACCGTCGGATTAGGGGAGGCTCACAACCGTTAATCTCATATATTAATTTCCTTATCAGGAATTCGGGGATCGGAGTTTCGAAAGGTAAGGAAACTTTCTTCTGTGGATTTTCGCCAGTTGCGAAATCCCGGTATACGAAACCCCGAATCGGTTTAGCGTGAATAGGTTTCAACGTTTTGGCACCCGGGAAACCCAAGGGCAAGACCCCTCGTCTTCACCAGTAGCGAAATCCCGGTATACAAAACTCTGAATCGTCTTACCGTGAATAGGTTTCGGTGTTTTGGCACTCGGGAAACCCAAGGGCAAGACCCCTCGTCTTCACCAGTCGTGAAATCTCGTTATACGAAACCCCAAATCGGTTTAGCGTGAATAGGTTTCGGCATTTTGGCACACGGGAAACCCAAGGGCAAGACCCCTTGCCTTTGTCAGTCGCGAAATCCCAGTACGCGAAACCCCGATGCGCTCTGTGGACGAGCCCTAGGTCAGCGGACAGGGTCTTGTGGTAGGAAGAAGGAGTCCCGAAAGAATCTAGACCACCCATTTGTACGGACACGTGGCAAAAATTTAAAGCCGTTGGGGTTCTGGAGATCAGGGAAATAGGAGTGAAGACCCCGCCAAAATCCCGAAAGGTAGAATGCCGGAATTTAATCTCGGTTGTTGATCAAGTCGACGATCTGGACCGTAGATCTAAATGATACCGGGCTTTCGAGTTTCAGGGATTCAAAAGGGAAAGGAGGAACGCTTGCATTGTGATTCCCCGAATCACGAAACCCTGAAAACATTTAGAAGAATAGCATCAGGTCATAGGACCGGTCGTATGAAAAGCAACCCAAGGGAGGAGCTAAGGATCTGTTAGACCCTTTCGGGTTTCGGCATTTCAAAAGACATAGAACAGGGGAACACTTGCATCGCGATTCCCTGAATTGCAAAAGCCGAAAGCACCATTTTGGTAAGGCCTGTGGTCATAGCCAACGATTACATGGAGAAGGATAAGGGAAGGGATGGTCTGCGCTAGGCTCCATAGAATTTCGGGGATTCTATCCCTCAAAGAAAAGACTAAGAGAAAAATAAAATCTTAGTTATCGTAGTGGGTGTGTGACAAATTGGTATCAGAGCATGGTTACAACACTTGGCCTGCTTGGGCTCAAGGGCGAGTTGCTTAGAAACTCCATTTGAAGTACTCTTATAAGGAGTAACTCTCTATACTACCCCCCTTTATCAAAAGCCGGAGTTAAGAACGAAAATTCCTATTGTGTGTATGCATTTGAAAGATATGAATTGTGCGTTGATTGTGAATGAATATAATGTTAACTAACAACAGGTGTTTTTTCCTGCATCACAAGCGAACGATCAACCGTGGGAAACTACAGACGCATAGATTGGTGACACACCACGAAGTGGGGGATGGCTCCCACAATAGAGACGAAGAGTCTGACGAAAGGAGAACGATAGAGACCCCTCCAGATCTAGCTAAGGCTATGAGAAGCCTCATGGTTGAACTACAAAGTTGCAAGGCCGACAATGAGAGGTTGATAAAAGAGCAAGAGAAGCAAACAGAAATTAATGCAGTCTTGCTGCATAGTTTATCCGACATACAAAGACAATTGTAGCATGGACCTAACACCAGTCACGCGGACCAACGATAGACAAAGAGAAGTTGAAGCCCACCTGGGATGAGGAAACGTGGTCTCTTAAGTGGCCACACTGGGAGGAGCACCTCGAGAAAGGTCCACCCCAGAGATAAGGGACAAGCGTCGGACGATTCCTCTGGAAAGGAAATTGGTGACTCAGAAGGATCTTCTAGTAGCAAAACTAGTTCTTATTCCCGAAGAAAACGGAAGAAGCGAAATCATTCCAAAAATTATAATCTCGAAGAATTAAATAAGGCCAAACCACCCTCTTTCGATAATGAAATAAAGAAGGGAGAGGAAGCGGAGGCCTAGCTTCTTGGACTAAAGAAGTATTTTAGAGTCCATGACTTCTCAAAAAACTTGAAGGCCCGAGTAGCCACTTTCAACTTGAATGGAAAGGCTTCCATTTGGTGGGAAGACCTTAAGAATGTAAAAGGGATTCACGAAGAAGACCTATCTTGGGAACGGCTTTAGAAATACTTCAGGAAGAAGTATCTGTCGGAAAAGTACTTGGACGAAAAGACTAAAGAATTTTATGAACTCAAGCTGGGGCAACGCACCATAGAGGAATATGTCAGCAGATTCCTTGATTTGTTGAGGTACATACCCTATATAAAATCATAAAAGGCAAAGATGCAACGATTCATCAATGGACTACCTAAGGACTATCAGAACAGAATTGAGTTTGACGAGCCAAAGACCTTAGAAGATGTTATCCGAAAGGCAAGATATTGTTATGAGCAACTTGGGCATCGGACAAAACCTCGTGAAGGCCGGAAGTAGAAGAATAGTTCGGGATTCCGGAAAAAGGGGTTTAAATCCCCAAAATATAAAAACTATAAAAATGACTCAAGGGTGAGCTTCCCAACCCGAAGTGTACACCAACAGAATTTCCCCTCCCAGAGTGGAAATAAACCTTTGGGATCTATCTTGAGAAAGATTGATAACTCGAAGAAAGAACCCTTGAAAAGTTGGGGTTGTGGAGAAAGACATCTACTGAGGGACTGCCTGCACCAACAACAGAACAGTCGGAGAATTTACAACATTCAAGAATCTACCACTGTCAATGACGTGGCCAGGAGTATGCCACAAATTTATGCAGCCGTGGATAATAAACAAGCTGACCACCAAGCTTCAGTGGTGGAGATGGAAGGTATGATCACCAACCATCTAGTGTCTATTCTAATTGACCCTGGTTCAAATTTGAGTTATATAGCCCCTAAGGCTGTTGATAAGTGTAAATTACAGCCACATAAACATGCCAAGCCATGGTTGGTACAGTTAGCCACCGACACCAAAAGAAAAGTAATGGAGGTCATACCATCTTGTCAATTCACTATGGGTGAATTCCCCACCCAAGCAACCCTTAACGTATTACCCCTAGGATCGTATGACCTGTTGATTGGTATGGACTGGCTAGCCACATATAAAGCCAAACTGGACTGTTACCATAAAACCTTAGAATGTGTAAGTGAAGAAGGAAGAAGGATAACCCTTCAAGGGATCCAAAAACCTATCTCAGTGAGGTGAATATCAACCCTTCAAATGAGAAAATATTGCAGGAAGGGATGTCCACTATATGCGATACAGGTGTTGGAATTAGTTGAAGATGACAAACCAAGCCTCGAAGACCACCCCACACTAAGAGAATATAGAGATGTGTTTCCAGAAGAGGTATCGGGTCTACCTCCGAGAAGGGACATTGAGTTCTCAATAGAACTTGCACCGGGAGCGGTGCCAGTGTCTTGGGCACCCTACAGGATGAGCACACCCGAGCTAATTGAGCTTAAATTACAACTAAAAGAAATGATGGACAAGGGCTATATCCAACCCAGCGTGTCTCCATGGGGAGCACCAGTCCTGTTTGTGAAAAAGAAAGACGGTACCCTCCGATTGTGCATATATTATAGACAACTCAATAAGGTAACCATAAAGAACAAGTACCCCTTACCCAGGATTGATGACCTGTTCGATGAATTGGGAGGTGCTTCCATCTTCTCAAAGATTGACTTGAGATCTGGATACCATCAATTCCAAATCAAGAGTGAAGACATTCACAAAACTGCCTTCAGGACGAGATATGGTCACTATGAGTTTGTGGTAGTACCATTTGGATTAACCAATGCCCCTGCCACTTTTATGTGCTTGATGAAGAATGTGCTCAGCAAATTCCTAGACAAATTTGTATTGGTTTTTATTGACGATATATTAATTTACTCCAAAAATAAAGAGGAACATGAGGAACATCTTAGATTTATGCTTCAAGTGCTAAGAGAACATCAACTCTATGCCAAATTTATCAAGTGCGACTTTTTCCAAAAGCAAATACATTGCTTAGGCCATGTCATATCTGAAGAGGGAGTAGCAGTAGACCCTGACAAGATCAGGTCTATCATGGAATGGCCTACCCCAAAGGACGTTTCAGATATTAGATCCTTTATGGGCTTAACAAGATATTATAGGAGATTTATAAAAGGATTCTCCAAGATTGGTTGTCCAGTCACTACCCTCCAGAAGAAGGGAGCTAAATTCACGTGGACACAAGAATGTGAAAAAAGATTTCAATCCCTAAAACATCTACTGACCCACGCACCCGTGTTGAAGATCGTCGATCTCGAAGCTGACTTCCTAGTGTGCACAGATGCCTACAAGGAAGGGCTCGGAGGAGTCCTTGTGCAAGAAGGAAGTGTAGTCTGCTATGAATCCCGAAAATTGAATGAGCATAAAGCCAACTATGTGACCCATCATCTAGAGTTGGTTGCCATAGTTCATGCCTTAAAAATGTGGAGGCATTACCTCCTGGGAAGGAAATTTGTACTTATGACAGACCACTCTGGATTGTGATATCTGTCTGAATAACCAAAGCTCAATGCCAGACAAGCTAGGTGGATGGCCCTCCTTAATGAGTTTGATTTTGAAATCAAACATGTTAAAGGAAAGGAAAATAAGGTGGTTGATGCCCTTAGCAGAAGTATGAAAACAATTCACCTGGCAGCAGTGAGCACCTACGAGACGAATGTCAAAGAAAGAGTCAGGAATGCACAAGAAACAGACACATTCTTCCAGACTGTAACCTCGTACCTGGAGCAAGAACCCACAAGGATAAAGTATGAAGGCTACCAGATGATAGATGGAGGTTTGATAACTTACAAAAACAGATTGTATATTCTAGATTGTGACGACTTGAAGAGGTTCATAATGGATGAACTACATAAAAGACCATATACTGGTCATCCAGGATACCAGAAGATGATCACGGCCACCAGGAAACAATTCTATTGGCATGGGTTAAAGAAAGACATAGCCAACTATTTATCTAAGTGTCTAGAATGTCAATAGGTTAAAGCAGAACATCGGCACACAACAGGATTATTACAACCTCTACCAATCCCGGAATGGAAATGGGAAACCATTTCCATGGACTTCATCACTGAGTTACCAACATTGACCAAACAGAATGATGCCATCATGGCAGTGGTGGATAAATTGAGCAAGTCCACCCATTTTATCCCCGCCAAATCGACTTGCAAGGCAATAGATATCGCCAACATATTCATGAAGGATATATTCAGACTACATGGTATGCCTAAAAAGATCGTGTCTGACAGAGACACGAAATTTACTTCCAACTTTTGGAAATCCTTGATGGCTGGTTTAGAGACCAAATTATTGTTTAGCATAGCCTATCATCCTCAAACTGATGGACAAACGAAAAGAGTGAACCAAATATTAGAAGACATGCTAAGAATGCATGTAATGCACCAACCTAAAAAGTAGGAAGATTACTTGCCATTGGTGGAAGTTGCCTACAATAACGGCTACCAAGAATCCCTGAAGATGAGTCCTTTCGAAGTCCTCTATGGTAGACCGTGCAACACTCCAATCATTTGGGGTAATCCCGTAAATAGAATTACTATTGGACCCGACATGTTTAAAGAAATGGAACAACAAGTGATTCAGATAAAACCAAATCTAAAGGTCGCTCAGAACAGACATAAAAGTTACACCGACAGAAAGAGAACTCCAAGACAATTCAAGATGGGAGACCACGTATATCTCAGAGTTAGGCCCAGGAAGAGTTTTATGAGGATGGGAGCATGTGCCAAGTTGGCACCTCGGTATTGTGGACCCTTTGAAATTATAGATAGAGTGGGACCTGTAGCCTATAGGCTAGCACTCCCTCCCACAGTAAAAGCACATAATGTTTTCCATGTTTCATTATTGAAAAAATATATACATGATTCTAATCATATAATTGACTAGTCTGTGATCCAGGTGGAACCGGTGGGACAATTCTTGCCAGAACCTCAATGCGTACTAGACAAAAAAGAAACCCCACTCAGGAACCGAACCATTGCACAGGTCAAGGTGCAGTGGAAACATTTTGGCCTAGATGAGGCTACATGGGAAATGGAAGATGCCATGAAACATGCATATCCGATTTTGTTTACTGTTGTACATACACGTCATATTGATAGATAGAACACAGAGGACGATGTTCCTTTAAGGGGGAGGGAATTGTAACACCCTGTTTCCCCCAGTCTGTAAAAATAACTATATTGGTCAAGAACTATGGCAAACTCAAAGAGGTGAATGTTTGATTTGATGGACCTTTGTATAAAAGGTCGATGAATGTAAATTATGTCATGAATATATGTTGCATGACTGCTGGGAGGGGGATGTGCTAAAAGAGACCACAATGGCTAATGAGAGGTGGTGGAAGGGACCTAGAATGGTTGCGTCAACTTCCACCGAGCCAATATCGTATTGGTTTTTACTTACTCAAAGACCAAAGCAACTCTCTGACCCTGGAATGGATATCCTGTAGGATTGGTAGGTGGGGAGGCTCCTCAAGAGTTAATGAGGGGATGGGGGTGAACCGCCCATCCGTAAAAGCTCCCAGACCTGACCACAGATGGGGAAATTCACGCCACACGCAATCTTGCAGAGAAAAAAAAAGGCAAGAGAGGAAGTGTGGTAAGAGGGGGAGAGCGCGCGCGATAGGGATCGCGGAAGAGAACTGGAGAAAACTTTGGAAACACGGAGAGTTCTAAATATAGGAGAAGGAGAGTAACCCTCATCCTTGACTTCCATGGAGCTGGAAGTAGGAGACTGAATCTCAAAGCATTGTGGTCTAGCTTGGGGGTGGATAGTGGTAAATTCGTTCGGAGTCACTGGGCCTACGGTTGGGTGGAAACAAGCACCCCTCTCAGCAGTCGCATCACACCTGGTGTTTCTAATAAGTGTTTATCTCTTGTATCTTGAATTGAATATCCTAGACGCATGCTCATGTTTGTACACTCATAAATGGTTTATGTATAGAGGTGTTTGCCTGATGTTTTGATTAGAAATAATGGATGCATGCTTATACTTATATGACCATAATTGGTTTATGTATAGAATGAATAAGTTCAGATTACGAGTCCGTCCCCTTGAGATTTGTTCCATCTACTTGACTCACGCTATGTCCTGGTTTGATTTCCTGAAGGCACCTCCTCCCGGGAAGTTTCCTCGCATTCCAGAGCCGAAGTGAGTTCCTTGAAAAGACTATCGTTATGGTAAACCCACGAGTTTACTTTACCCCTGTCACAGATTCATAGCTCGACGAATTAGGGAGGCTTTTCAGTCAGGTTACCAAGCCTAGGGATAATTACCCAAGAACCCTTTGAAGGTCCTGATGACCCGAGTCTGGAAACCTTGTACAAGAAAGAGTAGTTCTCTCAAGATTCGAAGTCGTGGTAGTTTGAAGCCCTGAGAGGTTGAATCTCGTGAATCAAGCTCAGAAAGGATAGCGAGTCCCATTTATCAAAAGAGAATACCCCATCGTTTGGTAGACGAACGGTCAAAATCCTTTGGGAAATACCCCAGATTTGTTAAGACCGATGGATCTAGAGGAGGAGCGCAGGCGTTAATACCTCGACCCCTTCAGCCTTTGCAAGTAGCGATGGGATCCAGGACCATAGATCCAAGGATCTGTTGGAGCTCTATGGACCGTTGGATCAGGGGAGGCTCACAACCGTTAATCTCATATATAAATTTCCTTATCAGGAATTTGGGGATCGGAGTTTCGAAAGGTTAGGAAACTCTCTGCTGTGGATTTTCGCCAGTCGTGAAATCTCGGTATACGAAACCCCGAATCGACTTAGCATGAATAGGTTTCGGTGTTTCGGCACCCGAGAAATCTAAGGGCAAGACCCCTCATCTTCGCCAGTCGCGAAATCCTAGTATATGAAACCCCGAATCGGTTTAGCGTGAATAGGTTTCGACGTTTCGACACCTGGGAAACCCAAGGGCAAGACCCCTCGCCTTCGCCAATCTCGAAATCTCGGTACGTGAAACCCCGATGCACTCTGTGGATGAGCCCTAGGTCACTGGACAGGGTCTTGTGGTAGGAAGGAGGAGTCCCGAAAGAATATGGACCGCCCATTTGTAGGGACGCGTGGCAAAGATCTAAAACCGTCGGGGTTCTAGAGATCGAGGAAATAGATGTGAAGACCCTACCAAAATCCTGAAAGGTAGAATGTTGGGATTTAATCTAGGTCATTGATCAAGTCGATGATCTGAACCGTAGATCCAGATGATATCGGGCTTTCGAGTTCTGGGGATTCGAAAGGGAAAGGAGGAATGCTTGCGTCGCGATTCCCCAAAAACATTTAGAGGAATAGCACCAGGTCATAGGACCGATCGTATGAAAAGCGACCCAAGGGAGGATCTAAGGATTTTTTAGAACCTTTCGGGTTTCGACATTTCGAAAGACAGAGAACAGGGGAACACTTGCATCGCGATTCCCCGAATCGCAAAAGTCGGAAGTGCCTTTTTGGTAAGGCTTGTGGTCATATCCAACGATTAAATGGAGGAGGATAAGGGAAGGGATGGTCTACGCTAGGCTCCATAGAATTTTGGGGATTTTGTCCCTCGAAGAAAAGACAAAAAGAAAAAGAAAATCTTAGTTGTCGTAGTGTGTGTGTGACAAATTGCCTTTATAAATTAATCTCTAAGGTGATAGTTGTTATAATCAAAACCTTGTTGTATAATGTCATTTCCTCTGAATAATTTGGGTTTCTAAAGGCTAGACTTATACATGAGGCAGTAGGCACTACTCGAGAAGGCTTGCACTCAATTAAAAATTCTCAAATTCATGCAACAGTTATCTAACTAGGTTTGTCTAAAGCCTATGATAGGGTGTAGTGGCTATATCTCATGTTTCTCTTCATTTAAAATTGCTTTGATCTACCTTTGGTAAAATGGATAATGGGTTGTGTGACATCCTCCTCCTTTGTTGTTGTTATTAATGGTTCTGGCTCTAAGTTCTTGGAAGGAGGGAACAACTAACTCATTTACTATTTGTAGACAATGTTTTGTTATTTTGTTTTTGCTCTGAAGAGGAATGTCATATCAGAGTACTACAAGACAAAATTTCAGACTTAGAAGGATGTAAAGTTTAGAGATATATCATGACAAAGGTCAACCATCCAGACA
The DNA here is from genome assembly GCA_000966675.3 of Picea glauca. Classification (NCBI taxonomy): domain Eukaryota; kingdom Viridiplantae; phylum Streptophyta; class Pinopsida; order Pinales; family Pinaceae; genus Picea; species Picea glauca. The sequence goes on from JZKD02S0075652.1 coordinate 245,368, forward strand.
TTCTCCAAATTAGGGTTTGAAAGGTATGCAACTTACAATTGGCATAATTTTTTATTGGAAGATCCATTTTTCATGATTCAAAACTTGTCATATAGAGAAAATAGAGGACTATTATTATTTTTAACCCACATGGCTCCAAAAAAGTATTCAACACCAATTAAACCTCCAAATATCTCATCTATAACTCATGAAGAAAATGAGGAGATACATAACAAGTAATCCAAATTGGAGGACCAACTTAATGATTGGAGTGTTGATCGAGGTGGATATCGGTGGCCACCCACCTTTTCCAACTGGCTCAAAACAATTTTCTGGCAATTTTGGTAATTTACTATTTTCAGCAGTTTTAACTTCTGGGGCCATTTTGAGGGCCTAAATGAAGGTTTTTTGGGATAGAATATCTCAATTATAGTTGAATGCTTTGATTGATCCCCCAAAAGGAATCTCCTGAACGATACCTTTCCAACGAGCTATCGTGCGCCCCAAACGAAGATTGTATGCCAAAGTTACGCCCCGGGGAAGTTGATACACCAAACTACCCAAAATGAGGTCCACAAAACTGTTGTCTTTTCATCTTCCGTGGTTAGGGTTTTGGATTTTATTTATGATAAAAAGGCCTTTGGAGCCTCATTGTAAAATGATCATCTTCGGGCGAATGCGAGTAGCGAAAACATCTCTTTTTAGAGATAAGCTACCACCATTCTAGTGAGTCTTTCACTCTGTATTTTTACAGTCTTTGTACATTTTCGTTCATTAATAGAAAAATGTGTATTATTGTATCTTTGTGTTTATGGTTGCATCTCTTATACATTTTTGTTATATTATTGGATATCTGAGATATCTTTGTACATTGCTTTATTATATCTTCGCTCTCATTTCGTGACGAAAATAATCTGGATCAATGGTATCAGAGCAAGTTGCTCTTGATTGTTTTTCAGTGCATGTCCCTGACGAGGTCCGAGTATAGCAAGTTGGATCTCGAGCTTGTCTCTCTTGAAGACAATCGCTCTTGCATATCCAAGAAACCCTCCATGGCGGAAGAAAATAAAAACGCAAAGCAAATGATTCTATTAATATGTTGCTTGAGCAAGCTCTACGCGACAGAGGGATGAAATAATGGAGACTTTTGTCCACATTCTTCAATGCTTGTTGATAAAATTAGACGTGTCTTCATCAAGAAACCACTTTGGAAGTACCTCACCTTTCAAGGTACAAGTTAATTTTGATATTCCCATATTTGAAGGATAGATAGATGTGGATGCCTTAGAAAAATGGTTAAATCTACTAGAAGGTTATTTCTATGTTCATAATTTCTCCGACAAGGAAAATAACACCTTTGCACTCCTTAAGAATCTCCCCCGTGTCAAACATTGGTGGGAAATTTACTGGGAGCAAAGTTCCACAAAGGAGTCTAGAATATTTGGGGCCGAGCCCACTTGGGATTTTTTTCGTGGTTGCAGTAAAGGAACAATATTACCCGATTGGAAACTATGAGGACCAGTACATGAGATGGACCACGCTGCGACAAGAAAGGGGCCAAGAAGTTTCAGAGTTCACCAATACCTTCCATACCTTGCGCACCAAGCTAGGTATCAAAGACTCCGAATGACATTTGGCTCTGAAATACCGTGGGGCTCTACACGGATACATCCAAACTGAAATGGATTTTTGGACATCTCATCACTCGGTTCTGCTTATCGATATGTTGTTAAAATCGAATAGAAGTTTAAGCACCAGAACAAATGGGAGTTCAGATCTGCAAATCGAAAACAACCAAAGTATGATAAATACGGCCCTAGCAAACAACATCTCGAAAACCAGTCGAAGCCATAGGAAAATAAGGGTCATGAAAAGACGAAGGACACTGGAAAATGGTGTGATTTCCACAAAATCCCCTGGCACAACACCGATGAATTGTGCTCAACACAGTCATTGGTGGCTGAGATAAAAGACAAGGAGTCGAACCCTGATTTAGAATTTGATTATGAAAATACTGATATAAGACAGATCATCGACGCAGACGCCACTGTTATTATCGCGACTACAACAATTCAACCAGAAGAACCAATAGATTCTGAAGAGGGGAAGCACCTTTTTCATTCACAAATGTGGGTGAAGGGGACCTCACTGCATTTTATTGTTGATAGCGGAAGCCATAAGAACCTCATCTCATCAAAGGTCGTCAAACAGTTGGGATTGTCGACAACACCACACCCACAACCATACAACATCGGGTGGCTTTGCCAGGGACGAGATCTTTGTGTTAACCTGTAGTGTCAATTGTCATACGGCATCCAACCTTTCATGGATGAGGTATTATGTGATGTTCTCTTGGGCCAACCATATATGTGGAAGCGCCATGCTATTTATGAGTCTCGACCCCGTAGTATCATTGTTACTCTGGGGTGTCATCTCTAGAGGATACCAGAGGTAATCCTGATTATTGTCCCACCTAAACAATGTCACAAGGTAGTATCTCATACTACAAAATTCAACTTTTTCACAGTCTGTTCAAAGCATGAACAAAAGAACACCACTGCAGCCTCAGTCCAAGCACCTTCTATCCAACAGAAGTAGGTCGACATGACTGCAGCAAAGTGTAAAGATTCTTTCTGCACATAGGCATCTCATGTAGCTAGACTGGTTAAAATGGTCCAACCCTTCCAGCCATAGGTTCGTGACAACCTTCAACACGCTAAGCAATGCAACTTCTCCAACATGGCAAGCAACTCATCAAGATGCAGATTCAACAAACTCTTTTCCCTCTCCCTCGGGCACTCAACGTAGTGGAGACCATTGCTTCCCAAGGAGGGAGGATTGATCAAGGTGGATATCGGTGGCCACACACCTTTTCCAACTAGCTCAAAACAATTTTATTGAAATTTTGGTAATTTACTATTTTTAGTAGTTTTTAACTTTCGGGGCCATTTTGAGGGCCTAAATGAAGGATTTTAGTGATTGAGCCTCTCATTAATATCTAAAGTATTAGAATGATCCCCCCAAAATGAATCTCCTCGATTATACCTTTCCAACGAGTTATCGTGCACCCCAAACGGAGATCGTATGCCAAAGTGGCGCCCTCGGGAATTTGATACACCAAACTACCCAAAACGAGGTCCACAAAACTATTGGTTTTTCATCTTTCGGGGTTGAGCTTTTGGATTTTCTTTATGATAAAAAGGCCTTTGGAGCCTCATTGTTAAATGATCATCTTCTTGTGAATGCGAGTAGCAAAATCATCTCTTCTCAAAGATAAGCTTCCACCATTCTAGCAAGTATTTAAGTCTGTATTTTTACAGTCTTTGTACATTTTCGCTCATTAATAGAAAATTGTGTATTACTCTATCTCTAGGTTTATGGTTGCCCACAAGGGTGTGGTCTAGTGGCTAACGACTGTGCTATTAAGGAGTTTGTGTTGCTAAGCAAGTCACAAGTTCAAACCTCGTCTTATCTGGAGGCCAGGCTTGTGGGTGGTGTGGTTCTCCCTAGGGGTTATATGGAAGCCGGCGGGATTCGACCCCGTGTCATGCGAACTAGATACTGCCGTCGTTACTGATTCCCCTAGATAAAAAACAAAAACAAAAAAACTCTGTGTTTATGGTTGCATCTCTCATACATTTATGTTATATTATTGGATATCTGAGATATCTCTGTACATTGCTTTATTACATCTTCGCTCTCATTTCATGCCAAAAATAATTTGGATCAGTGGTATCAGAGCAAGTTGCTCTTGATCGTTTTTCAGTGCAGGCCCCCGACAAGGTTCGAGTATAGCAAGTTGGGTCTCAAGATTGTCTCTCTTTGAGACAATCGCTCTCGAACATCCAAGAAACCCTCCATGGCAGAAGAAAAGAAAACGACAAAGCATACGATTCTATTAATCTATTGCTTGAGCAAGCTCTCACATGATAAATGGATGGAATGATGGAGAATTTTTCCCACATCCTTCGCATGTCTATAACAATAGGCGTGTCTTCATCAAGCGACCACTTTGGAAGTACCTACCCTTCCAAGGTACAAGGTACAAGGCCACTTTGGAAGTACCTACCATATTTGAAGGACATATAGATGCAGATGCTTTAGAAAAATGGTTAAATCTACAAGAAGGTTATTTCTTGGTTAATAATTTCTCTGATAGGGAAAAGATCACCTTCGCACTCCTTAAGGTTCTCTCCAATGTCAAACATTGGTGGGAAACTTACTAGGAGCAAAGTTCCATAGAGGAGTCTGGAATATATGGGGCCAAGCCCACTTGGGATTTTTGTGTGGATGCGGTAAAGAAATAGTATTACCCGGTTGGCAACTATGAGGACCAGTACACGAGATGGACCACGCCGCAGCAAGAAAGCAACCAGGTAATTATGGAGTTCACCAATACCTTCCATACCTTGCTCATCAAGCTGGGTATCAAAGACTCCCAATGACATTCGGTTCTGAAATACCATGGGGCTCTACATAGATACATCCAAACTGAAATGGATTTTATGGACATCTCATCACTAGGTTCTGCTTATCGATATGTTGTTAAAGTTGAGCAGAATTTTAAGCACCAGAACAAATGGGAGTCTGGATCTATAAATCCGCAACAACCAAATAATGATAAAGGTGACCTTAACAAACAACATCTCGAAAACTAGTCCAAGCCACAGGAAAAGAAGGGTCACGGAAAGACGAATAAGGACACTGGAAAATGGTGTGATTTCCACAAAATCCCATGGCACAACACCAATGAATGTCGCTCAAAACAGTCATTGGTGGTCGAGATAAAATACAAAGAGTCAAACCCTAATTTGGAATTTGATTCTAAAAATATTGATAGAAGATGGATCATCGACGCAAACCCCACTGCTATTGTCATGACCGCAACAATTCAACTAGAAGAACCAACAAATTCTGAAGAGGGGGAGCACCTTTTTCATTCACAGATGTGGGTGAAGGGGACCCCGCTGCATTTTATTGTTGATAACAGAGGCCAAAAGAACCTCATCTAAGCATAGGTTGTCAAACAGTTGGGATTGTCGACAACACCATACCCGCATCCATACAATATCGGGTGGTTTTGTCGGCGACGAGATCTTCATGTCAACTAATAGTGTCGATGGTCATACAGCATCCAACCCTTCAAGGATGAGGTATTATGTGATGTTTCCCCCCTGGATGTCTTTGATGTTCTCTTGGGCCAGCCATATATGTGGAAGCGCCATGTTATTTATGAGTCTCGACCTCGTAGTGTCATTGTTACTCTGGGGTGTCATATCTACAAGATACCAGAGGTAATTCCGAATATTGTCTTGTTTAAACAGTGCCGCAAGGTAGTATCTCATACTACAAAATTCAGCTTCTTCAACATTCTGTTCAAAGCGTGAACAAAAGAACACCACTGCAGCCTCAATCCAAGCTCCTTCTATCCAACAGAAGCGGGTCGACAAGATTGCAACAAAGTGTAAAGATTCCTTCTGCACACAAGCATCTCATGTAGCCATACTGGTTAAAAAGGTCCAACCCTTCCAGCCACAGGTTCGTGACAACCTTCAACAAGCTAAGCAACACAACTTCTCCAACAAAGCAAGCAACTCATCAAGATGCAGATTCAACAAACGCTTTTCTCTCTCCCATGGGCACTTAACGCAATAAAGACCATTGCTTCCTAAGAAGGGAGGATTGATCCAAGTGGATATTGGTGGCCACCCACCTTTTCCAATTGGCTCAAAATAGTTTTCTGGCAATTTTGGTAATTTACTATTTTTAGCAGTTTTTAACTTCTAGGGCCATTTTAAGGGCCTAAATGAAGGTTTTCGGGTTCGATCCTCTCAATGATAGCTAAAGGCTCTAATTGGTCTCTGAAAATGAATCTCCTCGATGATACCTTTCCAACGAGCTATCGTGCGCCCCAAACGCAGATCGTATGTCAAAGTTACACCCTCGGGAAGTTGATACACCAAACTACCCAAAACGGGGTCCACAAAACTGTTGGATTTTCACCTACCGGGGTTAGGGTTTTGGATTTTCTTTATGATAAAATGGCCTTTGGAGCCTCATTGTAAAACGATCATCTTCTGGCGAATGCGAGTAGCAGACACATCTCTTCTCATAGATAAGATGCCGCCATTCTAGCGAGTCTTTCACTATGTATTTTTACAGTCTTTGTTTATTTTTGCTCATTAATAGTTATTGTTTCTCTGTGTTTGTTGCATCTCTGATACATTTCTGTTGTATTATTGGATATCCCATATATCTCTGTCCATTGCTTTATTATATCTCCACTCTGATTTTGTGCCGAAAATAATATGGATCAAGTGTTAGGTCAATAACAAGTGATGAGTTAGTAAACACACAAAGAAAAAATCAAGAGATGGAAAAGAAGATGGATGAAAATAAATAATATTTACAAAAATTCATGAATGAAATGCAAAAATCCATGAATGAAAGCAAGGAAGAATTACAAAGATCCATGAATGAAATGCAAAAATCCATAGAGTGCATGCTCTTATAAAGTATCCCTCAAAGGGATATGGAGATCCAAGGAAATCATGAAAATAAGAAGAACAATTGTGTTGAGACTCAATCATATGTGGGGAGTATTTTATCACAAGTGGATAGCACAAATAGTGAATTTCATAATCATTCATCACTCCAAGATCCACATCATCAGGTCTCCAAGTCACCACCAAGGAAATGCCTCATTCCAAAGATCAATATCAGGAATTTTGATGGTAATGATCTTATAACATGGATATTCCAGATGGCACAATACTTTGATCTACACCAAGTGCCAAGCTTACAAAAGGTACCTATTGCATCCTTGTATTCAGAAAATGATCAAATTGTTTGGTATCAATGGCTTTGTGAAAGAAAAAACTATTATATTATCTCTTGGTCCATTTTAACAGATGAATTGATATAACATTCTAGGGATATTAAGAGCAATACATCCTTTAGTCAATTGATAAATCTTTGGCAAAAAGGTCCAATTACATAGCACATTCAACAATTCCAAAAGCTTAGTTTCATGGTAAAGAACATTCTTGAGGGTAATTTGTTAGATATATTTATGGGCACTTTAAAGGAGAACATTCAACATGAGGTGTGTCTCTTTGAACCTAAATCCCTAGAGAAAGCTTTCAGTATGGAAAGAAATGTGGAAAACAAAAATATAGCTACTAGAAGGATGACCACTAAAAACTATAGAGAGTAGCATGTTCCCTCTCCTAACCTCACTCAACCGACAAGGTGGACACCTCAACAAATGGATGAAAGAAGAGAAAATGGACCATGTTTCAATTGTGACAATAAGTATAGCGAGGGGAATAAATGTGGTGAGAAGAAATTATTCTACATAAACTATGAAGAGGAAGAAGATCAAGAATTAGAACCATCACAAGATATAGATCTATAAGATATTACTTCAACAATATTTTGTCATTAGTTTGCCGACATCAATACTCCACAAACCCTCAATATACAAGGATACATCAAAAAGAAAAAAAGTAGCAATGTTGACTGATTATGGTAGTACCCACAACTTCATCAATTACAAATTAGCAAAAGATCTAAATTGCTTTGTATTTCTTGCACTAGAGTTTCAAGTAATGATTACTTGTGGAGGTGCCATAAATTGTTATGGAAAGTGTCATGGTATTAAGCTCAATATGGAGGAGTATTTATTGGATAGTCCCATTATTTCCATCCAAATTGGTGGTTTTGATGTTGTATTAGGGGTCTAATGGTTACAATCATTGGGAACAATGGGCCTTAATTTTCAAGATCTTTTCATGAGATTTTCCTTAGAAGGCAAGGAAATTGAGCTTAGAGGTATCCAAGGGAAACCCTCTAAAGTGATAAGCTCTAATAGCATGTCAAAATTACTCAAAAAAGGACACCATAGTGTAATTGCACAATTGTGCTCACGAGATGTTTAAACAACTATATCCTCTACTCCATTGGATCTCCAAATAGTTATCAACAATCATTCCAAAGTATTTGGAGAAATTCCTAAGGGTCTTTCACCTGCTCGAGATCATGACCATGCTATTCATTTGCAACCACGAAGTGAGCCACCTAACATTTGGCCTTACATGTATCCATATGCACAAAAGAGTGAGATTAAGCGTATGATCCAAGAAATGTTAGAGGTCAGTATCATTCAACCTAACCAAAGTTCTTTCTCTTCACCAATGGTGATGACTATGAAAAATGATGGTTCGTGGTGTACGTGTCCAGATTATAGACAACCCAACAAAATGACCACCAAAGATAAATTTCCTATTCCTATCATTGATGAATTACTAGATGAATTGTGTGGAGCAATTTTCTTTAATAAGTTGGATCTTCATTCGAGATATCATCTAATCAGAATGAGGCAAGAAGACATTCACAAATCAACTTTTAGAACACATGAAGGTCATTATGAGTTTTTCGTTATGCCATTTGGACTTACTAATGCACCTTCAATATTTCAAAGTTTGATGAATTATGTTTTCAAATCCTTCCTTAGAAAATTTGTGTTGGTATGTTTTGATGATATATTAATCTACAACAAATCTCGGGAAGAGCATGTACAACATGTTGACAAAGTATTACAACTATTGGGAGAGAAAAACTTTATGTAAAGCCTTCCCAGTGTCCCTTTGGGGTTCAAGAAGTGGAATATTTGGGCCATATTGTATCTCATGAAGGTGTAAAAGTGGACCCTAACAAAATTAGAGCTGTGAGGGAATGTCTGATTCCAAAAACCTTGAAGAAACATAGAGGATTCTTAGGATTGACAGGATATTACTGCATGTTTTTCAAGAACTATGGTCAAATAGCAACACCTCTAACAACATTATTAAAGAAGGAAACATTTCTTGGACTCCAACAACAACCAAAGCTTTTGAAAAACTTAAGGAGGCTATGTGTACAACTCTTGTCCTAGCCACACCTGACTTCATAATTTTTTTTATTGTGGAGTGTGATGCCTCAAACCATGGCATCGATGCAATTTAATGCAAGAAGGAAGGCCCCTTGACTTTTAAAGCAAGCAACTTAAAGGAAAAAAGTTACTCAAACCCATTTATGAAAACAAAATGTTGGGCATATTACTTGCAGTTAAGAAATGGTGCCCTTACCTAATAGGAATACACTTCAAAGTAAAAATAAATCATGATAGTTTGAAGTACCTCTTGCAAAAACGATTATCTCCAGAGGAGCAACAAAAATGGGTTACAAATATGTTAGGTTATGACTTTGAAATTATCTACAAAAAAGGAAAGCATAATGTTGTGGCAGATGCCCTTTTAAGGAAAGAAGAATAAGCAGAAGGTTCACTATGTGTTATTTCTATTTTGTAATCTAATTGGGTGGAAGAAGCAAGGATAGAATCGAAGCAAGATCATTCAACAAATACAAGATGACCCTAGTTGATTAGATAAATTTGTATGGAAGAATGATTTGTTATGGTATCATGATCGCCTATATTTATGTAAGAATTCCCAACTCAAATAGAAGGTCCTTTTGGAATTGCACACTTCTCCTATAGGAGGACATTTAGGATTCTTGAAAACATACCACGTGATTAAGAAGGATTTTTTCTGGGAAGGTCTTAAAACCGATGTTCAAAAGTTTGTGTCTGAATGTTTGGTCTGCCAACAAAATAAGGGAGAGACAATTAAGATGCCAAGTCTCCTACAACCATTAGTTATAGCAAGTCAACATTGGGAAGAAGTTTTAATGGATTTTATTATAGGTTTAACCAAATATGAAGGAAAGACTATCATCATGGTAGTAGTGGATCGAATAACAAATTATGCCCATTTTTCTCTCTTGATCATCCTTTTAAAGGTAGTACAATAATCGTGGTATTCACGGAAACAATTCAAAAGCTACACGGAGTCCCCAAGATTATTGTAAGTGACAGAGGTCCAATTTTCACATGAGATGTATTTAATTGGCTCACAACTCATCTTACCATCCTCAATCCAATGGGCAAACTGAGATTGTGAATAAATTTCTAGAAGCATATCTTCATTGCTTTGCATCCCATAAACAAACAAGATGGACCAAGTGGTTTCCCTTGCAAGAATGGTGGTACAACACATGCTTTCATACTTCATAAAAAAATTTCCCATTTTGGCACTTTATGGATATCATCCTCCATCTATCACATTGCCCTTGAAAGGGACTACAAAGGTTCAAGCAGCGGAGGAGCACATAGGGCACCAACAAGAGGTTCTCAAACTATTGAAGGAAAACTTGGTTATGGCACAAAATATGATGAAACAACAAGTAAATCAACATCACGATGAAAGGGAATTTGAAGTGGGGGATTGGTTATTTATGAGGCTACAACCATATAAATAGATTTCCCTCAAGCAAAAAAATAAGGAAAATAAATTAGCACCCAAATATTATGGCCCCCATAAGGTTTTGCAAAGTATTGGAAGAATGTCTTACAAATTGGAGTTGCCTCCATCTTCACGTGTACATCTAGTCTTCCATGTTTCTTACTTAAAGAAGGTAATCAGAAACAAGATGTCAGTCCAAATTATTTTACCAAAGATTAATGATGAAGGAAAAATCATACTAGAACGAGAACAATCCTTGAAGCAAGGATTAGGCAAATGATAAAGCAAGCAATTACTGAGTACCTCGTCAAGTGGAAGAACCTACTTGTGGAAGAGACAAAATGGGAAGATCAGTTCTTCATGAATAAACACACGTGGTTAGTCAAGTGTTGAGGAAAACACTTGTTTGAAGGGCAAGGGCATGTTAAGCCCTAGACAAAGCCCCATGTTAAGTATTAAAGCCCTTATTAAGCCCTAGATATTGAATTATTACATTTCTAGTGTTATATTTGTATCTAGGGTAGAACCCTTCATTATAATTGCACCCTTTGTCTCCTATATATTTACCAAGGAGACCTAGTCTTAGGATCATCATATCTCATCTTGTACATTCAATATATTGTAAAATGAGGTATCCCCCTCAAAGTGGACTATTATTCATTGATTTTTTATCATTCTCAAGGCATTGGTGCATAACAATTTTGCACTATCAAATACATGTTAATTAGGTTGTATAATCTTTGTTTAATGTCTTTATTTTGGCAATGTTTTACATGGAAGTTAAATGTATGTGAAACACTTGCACCAAGTCAAAATTTCTTATATCCTTCCCACATGACAGTTGTTCTTCTTTATATAATAATAATAATAATCTATTTTTAAATACCGTTGTCAATTGAGACGCACGATGCGTGAGATCTGCTAGGGTTTGCGCTGAAGTCTGCAGCGATGAGCTCTGCTGGAGGAGGAGCGGTGGCTCCTCCCCCTCCGTCCGCTGAAGAAGCTGCCTTCGCCCGCCTAGTGAATGCCCAAGGAAAGAAGAAAGACTCTGTACCACCACCGAAGTTTGTTAAAAAGTTAGATGCCATTCCAGAAATCGCTTTGCCATCGGAGAAGCCTATCCAGTTGGTCGTCTCTTTGGCGGATCGTTCCCTAATAGGACAGTTTACTGGTCTCTGGCCGACTCCCCGTTCCACTGACGCCTGGGTTCAGAATAACTGGAGGCCTCTGATATCCCAAGGAGTCTCTTGCTATGCGATCGGACGAGGGTATTTTCTGTTCGATTTTGTCTCGAAATTCGACAGGGATATGATTTTCTGGAGTGGTCCTTACTTTATGGGTCCAGAGGGGCTCTATATGAACAGATGGACCCCTGATTTTGACCCGAATATGGATATCCCCAAAGCGGTACCAGTTTGGGTTCATTTACCAAACCTCCCCATGCACTGTTGGGGAGAGGAATCTCTCAGAGCCATAGGAAATGGGCTAGGTAAATATATTGATCAAGATGATCCTAAAGGATAGTATTCCTTTGCCCGAATCTGTGTTGAAGTAGATTTGGAGGCAGGTTTACCAGAGGCAATCAAGCTTACGGTTAAAGGATGGCAGCATTACCAGCAACTGGACTACGAACAACTGCCCTTTAAGTGTAGGCACT
>JZKD02S0075652.1:257356-289907 GCA_000966675.3 Picea glauca
GCCCTAGATCGCCCCCCTGGTAAATGGAAGAGCAGCTGAATTTTTCCAGGCCTCGCGGGGTCTGCGCCAAGGGTGTCCCCTTTCTCCCTTGTTGTATGCCATTCAAGCCGCCGCTCTTAGCTTTCAATTGGAACATAGTAGAACCCATCAAGATCTGTTAGGACTAAGGATCGCTAGAGGGGTCAAAGAAGTTAATCACACTTAGTTTGCCGACGACACTCTTCTCCTTGGAGGAGCGAGCCCAAATGTGGAAAAAAAGGTTCAAATCGGTTCTGGATGACTATCAAGAAGCTTTGGGAAGCCTAATTAACTATTCCAAGAGTCAAATATATAGCTGGAATTGCTCCCTGATTGAATTGCATAATCTGGCTGGAATTTTGAAAATTGAAGGTAATTACCTATGGACAGATTTCACTTATTTGGGAATCCCAATCTTAAAAGCAAAACCGAAAATCTCCAGTTGGGGCCCGTTGATTGAAAAGCTGCAAGCAAAAATCAAAGCATGGGGAGCATCTTGGCTGAACTTAGCAGGGAAAACTGTGCTCCTTAAATCCGTTCTCGCTAGTATGCCAGTCTTTCAAGGCTCTCTTCTTCTAGCACCAAGTACAGTTCTTGGCAAAATTGAAGTGCTCCTACGGAGATTCCTGTGGAAAGGGGGGAAGCATAATGAAAATAGACTCCCTCTGGTTAATTGGACAAAGGTCACAACCCCCTTGTTGGAAGGTGGGTTGCAGCTCCGAGACCTTCGTGCCCAAATTTAGCCCTGGGAGCAAAGCTACTATGGAATATGGTCACCGGGAATTCAACCTGGAGTAAGCAGGCGCTCTGGAAGAAATATTTTTCTGGATCAAGACTTCGATGTTTGGATAAGAGTCTGAAAGTTGTTAAGGGATCTCCCTTGTTCTCCCTTTGTTCTAAAGCATTGACCTTCTTCTCTCAAGCTCTTACTTGGTCCCTAGGAAATGGTAAGAAAATCAGGATTTGGGAAGACTCCATCCTTGGACATCCCCCACTTGGGACCTTGGAAGGAATGGAAGGGATAAGGAGACACCTCTCAAGTACCGGGAAAACTACGTTATCATCCATTTCCAGATGGACTTCGGATGACAAACAACTATGGGTGGGATGCGAAATACCGGACTGTCCGTCTCATTTATTAAATGAACATGCATTGATTTTCCATTGTTTGCAGGGGAAATCTCCTATAGATAATCATCTGAAGGATGCTAGAGGTTGGGGATCCAAATCTGGGTTTTATTCAGTAGCCGAAGGGTACAAATGCATCAAGGCTATTCCCCATGCGCCCTCTTCTCCAGTGGTCTGGAAGTTTGTCTGGTCTATTAAATCCCTTCCCAAAGTTGATCATTTTACTTGGTTATTGGCTCACAATAGTGCTCTTACAGCCGAAGTTCTGCGTCGGAAAGGCTGGGAAGGACCTTCTCGATGTCCTCTTTGTTTGTCTGATGAAGAGACGACCTCCCATCTTTTTATCTCTTGCCCCTTCGCCCAAGAAGTCTGGGCCCTTATGACCTCCCCTCGGTCAATTTCTTTGCAGTTTGAAGAGGTCTCCTCTCTTTTCAGTAATTGGGCTCTTACCTCCCCTGTTTCCTCGCATTCGAAGGATTTTTTAGGACTCTCGTGGCTGATTTTGCCAAAATTTATCTGCTGGAAACTTTGGCTTGAACGAAATAATAGGGCTTTCCGCGGTGTTTGCTCTAGCCCCCCTCAGGTAGAGGTCAGAATTAAAGCTTTGATGGGTGACTATCTATGCTCTCAGCCTGCTAAATTCATTTGTGCCCCTCTCAATTCCTTGAAAGAATCTTGGTTCCTCCCCTTGAACCCAGGTAAACTTTCCGCATCAGGCCAAGACCCCAAGTTGCAGGCTTGGGAAATTAGAAAGAATAACACTGAATTCCTGATCTGGAAAAAAAAAGTAGGAAGACACCTGTTGTTTTTTGATGGTGCTTCAAAAGGGAATCCAGGGAAGGCAGGAGGAGGAGGAGGGCTTTTTTGTCCCGGAGGAAATTTGATTCTGAAGTTTTCTTGGGGCTTAGGAATGGAAACCAATAATGTAGCGGAGGCTCTTGCGCTATGGCAAAAACTGAACCAAGCCTCGCATCTGGGAATTACTGATCTAACGGTTGTGGGGGATTCTAGATTGATCATTCAAGCGGTCATCACTCGAAATCTTCCACCCTCCTGTCATCTGAAGCAATTGATGAAACACATTCTAGCTCTGCTGCCAAAGTTCTGTGATATTGGATTTTACCATGTTCTTCGTACTCATAATGGAATAGCGGATCAAGCTGCTAATGAAGCCGTCTCCCTAAGCAAGGGATCTCTTAAACTCAATAATGCTCTTAGTCTGTGTCTTTTACCCTGAGCGCACTGCCTCAAATGATCTCAGGAGTGATCTGAGCTCTCTGGGGGGAGATTTGAACGTGGAATGGATACTGTTCAGGTGGAATCTGTTAATACATTTGCATAGGTTGCTGAGTAAGGGATCGAGCGATTATTGGGCATCCACCGAAGGCTTAGGATCCTCCTCTCAGGACTCATGGGCAGGAACGGAGGACGGGATTACAACTATCCGTAGAAGGGTTCGCCGCCTTGGCCAAACTCTTCAGAAGCTAGATGAGAGTGAGGGAAATCGACTGGAGGAGAATGAAACTAGGATGTCTGAGAAAATAGAAATTCTACAAGCCAGGATCCACAAGGAAGAGACTGAGGTGCGTAAGCTATATGAAGGGCAACATAGGTACAAGGGAGATCAGATGACGACATCTGCTGTTGTTAATTAAGTTGCTCGGGCTCTGGATTCCTGCGTTTGGTTGCTGTTTGGTGTTAACTCCAGCGCAAGACTGTTTAAGCCTGATTTGCCAATACAGGCTGTTAGTTTTTTGGTTCTAGGAAAGATCTGCTTTATTTTCAAGCTTTTAAGATGTAAACCTTATGTGGCTCAGCCACTGTTTTTTATTAAATAAAAAACCTACTCGTTATTGTTAAAAAAAAAAATAATAATCTATTTTTAAGGTCATAGCCAAGCCAAACACCAAATGAGTGTATGAGACCCCCTTGTTTGTGGGACAAGGAACCCCCTTCGCATGGCGATTTGACTGCTAAAGTCTACGTAGGTATACATACACTACCCCCTTTGGATTTGAACCTGTGACCTCGAAGGAGAAAACACATGTTCTTAATCATTAAACCGATATACTCATTGTACAACAGTGTGGCGTTGCGAAACTAATTCAGTTGTGATTTTTCATTGAACATATATATTCATATCACTAGTTAAATTCAAAATGTTAAATGAGAAAAGTTTGGGATGCTTGACCATGTTTTTTGAAGGAGCCACAAGAAATCAGACTGATTCTATCCTAAAGCCTTAAAAAAATTGAAAGAAGTTTTTCCATTATTGGTTTCAATGTCAACAATGTTGACATTAACGATGAAGTACTCTTCTTTTTTGATGATGAATGGAAAAGTCCATTTCCTACAAGATTAGAAGAAACAATTGCATATAAAATTTGAGAAATTCCATTAATGATATATGGATTACAATAGTGAAGAGTTATAAATAATTGACCTTTTGTGATATAACTATGGTAGTTTGATGAATAGATATGGTTATTATCTAATGATGTTAATGATTATTTGTCGATCAAAACACATGATAATTATTATTTTAATAAAAAAAGAGAAGAAAAATATATGATAATTATTGTTTTAATAAAGGAAAGAAAAAAAGGAAAAAGGAATAATTGTTGATTCATAAATGATGCCTATTTAGGTAGAAATAAAATCTAAGTGTCAATTTTTCGATGGTGGGTCCTTTCTATATAAACCAATGAAATGTTCCTTTACTCAATTAAAAATCGTTGTCTTGTGATCGATATTTCATTTAACTTGTATACATGTTTAATAATTAACTTAGTGAGCCAGCTCAAAAGGCAATTGAGAAGTAAGTTTTTTTTATTTTCTTATAAAAGAGAATTGAGGCAGGTAAAGATGAAGAAGAGAGGACATGCATTTCTACAACACTATTGAAATTTTCTCTCATTTAATATTTTTCTAATCAAATATAACAAACATTGTAATGACAAGATGGCTTACACAATGAAATTAATCTTCCCTGTGTAAAATATATCGATATATGAAACAATGAAATTAATGTTCCCCGTGGAGGCAAAGGATATCGAGCTTGTATTGGGGAAGAGATCCTTTGCCTAGAGTCTAGATTATGTAGGTATCCCATTTAGTTATGCACATTGTCATTGTTATGGACATCTTAATAATGATTATAAACTTAAGTTTCATAAAAGATTATGGACGAAAATCTCACAAGATTGAGGCAATTTGTTCTAAGGGAGAGAATGGGTCGAGAATGGGTCAATTGTTAAGATTTGTGGGGGAGAGTAGAAGATTCGGGGGAATCTCATATGTTGGGTTGGTATCAAGTATAATGGATCTAAATATTGGCTTACCATCAAATTGTATCATGGGTGATTGTTTGTTGGAAGCCAAGCAATTGTTGGTTGTTTAGAATACCCTAAACCTAGAAGTAGTAGATGGTGAGCCATATTTGCTAAAGACCCCCTCATTTATAGTTTTAGAAGATCTAAAAAAGGGTCAAGTATTGTTCTCTCTATGCTTTAATGATCTCTTGAGTCTAAATGAAGGGTTAGAGTTAAAGGATGTTCAAGGTTTGAGTGAGATGGCTTGATAGAGAATGGGTATGATTTTGTCCTTTGAATGAGCTTGGAGAGGTTCCAAGAGTTGTAGGGGTGATTTCAAGGGTTTGAAAGAAGGAACTTTAGATGGTTATGGTATTGAGATGGGAATCATTGAATTGAAGAAGTTTGTGCTTTATATTGAAGGGGTTCCTCTTTTGGGTGACGATTGTCCATTGGTTCATAATGCAATAGAATGAGAGTCAAACAATTTAAAGACCACTTCATTCCAACCAATAGTATCATGTATCAACCTAGTTATGAAGATAATGGGAGGGCTCTCTGTTAAGGATTCTAACAATTTGTCCTTATGTAATTATGTGGGATTGGACAAGGATCAATGAACAAGGTGAATTTTTCGAGAAATGGTGGTGGGGGGAACAATAGGTTTTCATGGAGGAGAAAGGTATTTGATTAGCAGTAGGTGGAAGGAATACGGTAAATGGGTCGGTAGGGAAGAATGTTAAATGGGCTTTGATAAAATTTGATAAATGATAAAGAATGATAAATTTTGTATAGTAGATCATAATATCATTCTCTTAGATAAGGAGGTAAGGGGATCACAAATCCCGGAGCCTATTTCAATTTAGTCCATGATATGATCTAACGTGTTATCCACTCATTCTTCTTTGATAGTGCTTATTGAAAATTCCTCCTTTAATTTCTATATAGATGATTGGCTTTCCCTATATGTTTATAAAAGTAATTCTAGCATGAAGTCTAGGGTTGAGATACCTAGTGAGGAGGTTTTGAGAATGCATTATGATCCTTCTTTGGGAAATGGTAAGGTTCTTCCATCGATTTCATCTCTAGTAGAGGAAAAATACTTACTCAATATTGGGGAAGGGTTTAAATGGCCCTAGCTCCTATATATATCTTAGTTATGGAGAGTGTTTTATGAAGTTGACTCCTTCATATATCATCTTAGATCTAGGAAGGGATCCAAGGAGATATTCGAGGAAGGAGTTTCGAGAGGAATAAGTAAGGATGTTGGAAAGGAACCATAATTTAGGGGTAGAAAGTCCCACATCTCACTTATTTAGAATAAGGAAATGAAGGAAGTTATTGAGGAGAAACAAAAACCTTTGGAGGGTGGCCTTTGAGTAGGGTATAGCCCTGTGAAGATGTCCGAGTGATCATTATGTCCTTGAACATCAGGGGTTTGGAAAAATCATCTTATAAATTTTCCTTAAGAAGACTTGTGGATCTCCTCAAGCCATATATCATTCTAATCCAATAAATTATGGGATAAGGAAAAACATTTATGGATGAATTTAAAATTTCATGGAAGAAGTGGGATTTTTAGGCTTATATTGGATAAGGTGTTTAGGTGGTTCGAGGATTGGGTATAGATCCAAATCTCTCCAATTGACTCACTTAGTGGTTCTACATTCAAGGATTGGAGTCTTTTTTTGTTCATTAGATAAAGGGAAATCATTTAATATAGTCAATGTTTATGGTCCATATGAGAAAAGGATCCCATTCTTGGAGGATCCATTGGACTAGGGTTTTTTTAAAGCTAAAAAGCTAATTATAGATCGAGATTTAAATATTACAACTAAATGGGTTGAAAAATGGGGGATTTTAGTAATGTAGGATCCTTTCACTGATTATTTTCTTCAAAAGATCGAATATGCTAGATTGGTCAATGTGGAGGCTTTCAAGCTCTCTCCAATCTTGAGAAATTTGAGGATCAGGGAGAAGAAAATTTCTAAGAGGCTTGATCGATTTCTAGTGTATGAACTAGTCATGGTTGATCATGAATGAATTGAGACTTGGGTAGAGGTGGAAGATACTCTAATAATATACTAATTCTCTTTCACACCGAGAAGGAATGGGAAAAAAACATTTATCTCTTTTAAATTTAATGCGAATTGGTTAAAAGATGAGGAGTTTACAAATCTAGTAAATTATGAATGGGTAAGATTTGATCCCTATTTAAGGGAACCGATTATTCTTCAATTAGTAGGGAATGCCAAAAAGGTCAAAATAATCATTTTAAAAATGGGCCTTTAATAAAAGATGCAAAGAAGAGTGGGCTCTCATTTTAGTGAAGAAGGAAATCGTTGAGATCTATTCCCAAGGCTTTGTCTCAAGTTTTTTGGATTCTAATAGCAGAAGATTGAACACTCTAGAAAATACTAAGAGGACATTGCTAGAAGAAAAATAAGCCTTATGGAGGTTAAAGAACATAGCTCTTTGGCTAGCTAAAAGGGATGAGAATACAATATTTTTCCATAACTCTACCAACCATGAGAAAAATATAAATACAATATGGGAAATGAAAAACACTTATGGTAGCAGGCAAATTCCTTTAAGAATTTAGCTACCATGGGGGTTTCTCATTTCAAGATATTAGATAATTAAGAACCACATAGAATCAATATTGTTAAAACCATGAAGATCACATCCTTTTTCATTGCTTTGCAAGGGAGGAGGAAAAATAACAACTAACATAGGTAGTTTGAAAGGAAGAATTAAAGGCTACATTGTACTCCTTTCAAAAGGATAAGAGCCCATGGTTTCACAGGTGGAATATAGAGTTATTTATAGGGTTTTATGATTTGTTGGAAGAGGAGCTATTGAGGGTTGTGGAAGATACCACAAGAATATGAAAGAGCTTGGAGCATTCAATACTATGTTTACCTTGTTAATCCTAAAGAAGGGAAACCATATATCAATTGATGATTTTAAGCTCATTTCCTTATTTGCTTGTATCTATAATATTATTTCCAAACTTATATATGTTGGGGTGAAGAAGATATTCTCAAAGTTAATATTTTTTGAAAATTTTGGCTCCCTGAATTGTAAACAAATTCATGATGCTATAGGTATATCCCAGGAGGGCATGCACACTATAAAAACTAAGAAAACTATAGAAATGGTCATAAACCTAGTTTTATCCAAGGCCTATGATAGATCTTCTTGAGACTTATTATGCTTCATATTATATTTTGTGTCCAAACAGTTAATTATATCTTGGGGTGTTTGTTCTCAATCCCATTTATTGTTTTAATTAATGGGTTGAAATCAAGGTTTTTTAAGCCTGTGACAAGTCTAAAGCAACGATGCCCCCTAATGTCTCTCTTGTTTCTAATTATTGTTGAAGTATTAAGAAAATTAGTTATAGATTGAACCAGGAAGGTGCTTTTATCTGAAACATTTTCTTTTTTGCGATGGTACTAGATGAGAGTAACTTAAAGTAAAGGAAATTCTTGATATGTATTGCACACTACAGGTATGGAAATTAACATGCATAAATACTTGATCTCCTTGGTCATATTTAATGGTGTGGAGGAGGACAATGTTATAAGGACCATGCATATATTTCTTTTTAGGTGGAAAATTTTCAAGCAAGGTTCAAGTATCTGGATTTTCACTTGAAACCAAATGATTATAGGACAATTGACCACAAGTGGCTAGTTAAAAAATTGAATAGAGGACTATGCAGTGGTGTAATCATTGGCTTTCCTTCCGTGGCTAATTGACCTTAGTCAAGTTAGTACTGGAAGGAAACCAACTTTACTAGTGTTCTATAAATTTCATTCCCAAAGGGGTCTTGGACTTATTTAGAAGGAGGTGCTTTATGTTCCTTTGGACTAGGAAGAGATAGAAGGAAGGAATCCCTTTACTGAAATGGCAGTTGTTGGGAAAACCCACAGATGAAGGTGGTTGAGGGATTAGAATGTTCAGGTTTTTTGTAAGATCTTCGCAACACAAATCCTATGGAGGATTTATATCAAACTCACAGATGTTGAGGCAAGCAATAGTTCAAAAGTGCATTGACATTCTCTCCTTATAAAAGTGGGTTTTGATGGATGATGGATCCTTTCAAATTGCTCTATGTTTTGGAAGGATTTGGATTTGGATTTTCCTATGGAGGGAAATTGGCTTGTATGGAAAGTAGGGAATGAGGACAAAGTTAGAATTGGAGTAGATTCATAGGTGGGGATTGAGGTCTTGTATAGACTATCCCAAGGCTTTGATTGGCACATTGCAAAATCAAGGTATTTGTCCCTTAAGCTAGGTAGTCGATACCACAACATCTACATTTTTAAAACAAGGGTGGAAAAATGAAAAAGAGATATCCTGTTAGATATAATATATAGGGATGTAGGACGTTTATGTCAGTCAAATGAAGAAATGTCATATCAAAATAAATTCAAGGATGACTCCATGGTTTGGTCTTGGAACCCAATTAGGGGTGCTTATACTTTGAGATTGGGTTATAAAATCGTGTGAAAAAATTATAACCAACATGACAAGGTCTGGTGGTGGAAGTCACCTTGGGAGGTCAAGGCCTTATTAGAAGGTAAAGTTTATATGTGGTTGGTTCTTTGGAACAAAGTCTTGACCTTAGACGTGCTTAAAAAATGTAGTAGAAATGGTTTGCGGAGGTGTACCTTATGCAAATAAGAAAGTGAATATATTGGTCATTTATTACATGCTTGTACTTATGCTATGAGAGTGTGTATAGAGATGGAATTACAGACAAGCTCTAGGGGGGTTGGTAAGGCCACACAGTGGAAGAGGCACTAAAAAACTAGTTTCAAAATAAAGAATTGAACATTTTCAGAGATCTTCCTTTCATGTTTGTATGGGGAATTTGGCTAGCACATAATTTGGATATCTTTCAAGATAGATACATCCCATCCTTTTAATGTACATCCGAGATCCATGCAATCTTCTAAATTTTAAAATTTACCCAAAACCACATAAGAATGAAATTCTAAATCATCCTCAAATTGGCAAATCTCTTTCTCAATGTTATTTTGATGGAGCTAGTGAAGCATTGGGATATGTATGTGGTGTTGCTCGCTCCTTTTATATCATTGGAAATCATTACTTTGTATTTGAAGCAATTCTTTATAAGGACTCTAACATTCTTTTAGCGTTGTTGGCTTTGAAGCTTCTCCTCAAACCGACAGGGACCAAGGTAGATCTCAACTACAACTTTATGGTTAATCATAGGTGATTATAAATTGGACTTAAGGTAGCTACAATTTTGGGAATTTTCAATTTCAACGAATTTTGGAAAATGGTAAGGAATGGCATCTATGTAGACTCACATATCCTTGCATCATATAATTTGAGAGCTAAATTCTTTGGCATAGATATTTTCAAAAGATGTCTTGTTGATGGGAGTGAATATTGTTTATATCATAGAGTTTCAAGTAGGCAACATACAAGTTTCAACTTAGCATCTTGTTGATGTTTAAATACTCCCTTAAACCAGTACGCATGTTCGCATGCGCAATACCTGTCGTCCTCTTTAACCCGCACGGTAATATTTCGCTTCGTCTGTTATTAATTCATGAAGACAACCTGCGTAAATATCATGGAGTTCGACTGAAATATCAATCCATGTGCGTACTGGGTAGTCTGTGAATCAGATGCTTTTGACCGGTGAGACAGGTGATACAGTCGATGGGCTATTTTACTGCAACCTTCCATCCGTATATGAAATTATTTCATCCAATACATTGCATGTTTCGTTGGATTTGGGTATGACTTGACATGGTTTTAAATCCTTAGAATAGTGAAACCCTGAACCTACGGATTCTTACATCAGAGTTTTAACCACCGTGTCTAAATACAAACCCGCCACCTGGATGAAATATTTATTACAATTGCATTGGAAGGAGTGAAGGCTGTAATAAGACTTTAAAGTCTTTGGCCAATAAGATATGAGATAAATCACATTTAAAATTTAACTGAAAATATTATTTATCAAAACTTTGGTAAAACTTTAGTAAAATGGATACATATTTTATGGTCAACCATTGATTAATAGTTAGTCAACACTAACTCAATGCTATATACCATGCCTATCGGCATGTATAATAAGTGTTATAGGTAGCATAGTAGCATGGTTTATATTGTTGTTTATAAACATGGAAAAAATTATATCCTTTTTTCTAATTTTGTGTCTCTATTAATGTGTAGTTCATGATGATAATAGGTGAATCATGTAGAAGCTCTCCCTTTGGTATTGTTCTATCTATGAACACTATTGATTTGTAAAATTTAGCTCTGTCACAAAAATTTGATGAGAACTGATGACAATTTAGCTCAATTTAAAAGTTAATCCTTATTTGAGAGTACATGACCTCTATTGACCTACAATTATTGATGAGAACATGTACAATCATAAATATGTATCCTTATTTAATGACGTGGACTGGAATATTTTGTGTATGTGATGTATTGGCTTTGTCATAGAATATGACAAGAATTAGTAAGAGATAGGTTAGGCCTAGAAGGTGATTAGTGTTTTTGGTTTTCACGAAGCTCTACATGCATTTATATAATGTACTTGGTTTATTACACTAATAAAACATCACATCTCTTTTCCAAGGAGAAAAAGATTGAAGAGGGGAGAGATGAGGTTTTATAGTTGTATAAATAATTCCAAGATGCATATCATAGTTGTATTTGACCTCTTATTCTCATGCATGATTAAAGATGGTATGTTGGGTTGATGAGTTATTATTCCCACACCAAGGTTTGGTTCCCCTAAGTGACTTGCTTGCCCCTCGTGGATCAACACACCCTTATAAGAGCATCGTTGAATAGGGAAAGTGAATATGTTTGTTAGGTCACGATGGAGGTCACATGACATTAAGTGAAAAATAGTGTCCCACTTCTTGATAGGTGAATACTTGACACATCGAGAATAAAAATGATCCAAATTGTTTTGAGAACGATATGAAGGTAGAAATATAACAAAGATATAACAAGGAAATACACAAATATATGGTAAGAAACACAATAATACAGTAAAGCTCAGATTATATTAATGATTGTTTGAAATACAAAAGACTGTAAAATGCAAAATCACACAAGCTACCTAGAATGGTGGTAGCTTATCTTCGAGGAGGGATGTGTCGGCTACGCTCATTCGCAAGAAGCTAATTACAATGAGGCTCCAAAGACCTTTTCAACTTAAAGCAGAAATGAGAAAACCCTAAAGATCCAAAACCCTAACCCCTAGAGATGAAACACCAAAAGGTTTGTGGGCCCTGATGGGGGTAGTTGATACGCCAACTTCCTGGGGGCATAACTTTTGCATACAATTTTTTTTTGGGGCACACATTACCTCGTCGGAAAAGTCTAGCCAGGGACAACATATTCCATTCATCCTAGAATCTACTTTTACCTACTTTCATCCTAGAATCATTTTTTCATTGTAGTAAGTATAACATATTACTATAATGATTTCCACATAAATGAAAAAAAAAGTATAAACACAAAAATACTAATTAAACTTGACTCAATTAAAATAAACTCCCACCAATATATTATTAAACCACAATCCAATTGCTAATAAAGTTATATATTTTACACAAAGTTTATCATTGTGTTCCTTATAATCACATATGCATGATTGTGCCCTATATGCAACTAGGGTCATGCCCATGTAATTTCAACACTAAGCAACTAGGGTCATATAATCAAGGCAACATCAACACTTCTTCGTTACCTTGTTATCCTCACAAAATGACCCTATACATATATGTTTAAAGTAGGCATGGCATGTATTTGAATCCTTAGTCACATTTTATAAAATACTCACGAACTTAGAAAAATAAACTCATTTATGTCCTCGTGAAAAGCAACTTTGAAGTCATTTACATTGCATTTGAAATATCTTTCAAATTTGAAATTCAATATCCTTTGAAATTTTGCAACTTCCAAATAGTGTTAACATTTTTCTTGGAATTTGCAAATTGATGATTTTTTCAACTTTTGTGTAGCTTGCATCTTCTCCTTTTTTTTTTTTTCAAATCTATAATTTAATATTTGTGTTCCTCACAAGCGAATCCAACAGGATCATGAAATAGCATCCCTTCCAACTTTTCTTTCACCTTCTTTAGTTTCTTCTCTTTCTTAATAATTTTTTCATAAGCCCACTTGGAGGTTGCTTCCTTTACATTTTTTAGATTTAATTCAATCTGAACCGATAGAGACTCTCTTCGATCTCTATTAAAACAAACCTATTGGGGTTATATTACCTCAACAAAACCAGGATCCTTCTTATGTGTTGAACTTGAAAGGGTTTGGAGGATTTTTCTTTGTTTCTTGCAATTTCTATAAAGATTCTAGGAAAGTGGTTTGATTCCCCATCCCATCCTATTGCTTAATCTTTCATAAATCAATCATCAATCCTTCTAATACCCAAAACATATCTAGTAATTTATAGACTCTTTTCCAACCGACCTTTTGTGTTCCTCCACATCGGTCTGATTTTTATACGAGCCACATCATTAACCCAAATTTCTCGAATTTTTGAACAAAATAATTTGAGAATCGATCTACTGAATAATTTTCTCTCTAAACCTATGAAAACCCAATAGAGAAATTCATATCACCACCCCCAATGACTTGATTATTCCAAAGCAGGTTCATGTTCAAAAACTTATCCCAAAAATAATAAAGTTACCAGCCTAATGAGAACTCTCTAGAGTTATCATTTTTTAGAGGTCGCATTTATTAGTTGCTTTTACCCCCAAATAAAAAAGTGGCACTGCCGATATAACTCTTTTTTGGGGGGTGATTAAAATTATGACTTATTTGATATCGCAGCTTTGACAATAAGACAAAAAACTTAAAATTCACCCTAGAATTAAAAAGTATTGCCACTAGTAGCACCAATTTTATTTTTGGAGTTAAAATTACAACTTGATTGAAATCATGGCCCAATAACTTGTACTATTGCAATTAAAAAACCGTTACTTGATCCTTTCTTATTAAAAAAAAAAATGGAGGGAAAAAATCTCCCTCACCCCCAAAAAAACAAAATTAAAAAAAAAAATCACAAAAATAAAAAACAAAAAACTAAAAAAAAACACCAAAAAAAACTAAGAACACAACAAAACAAATTAAAAACTAAAACATAAAATTTAAAATTTTAGTTTTATAAAAAAAAACTACATTAAAAATATACAAAATATTATGTTTAAAAAATAAACTTAAAAAGAAAAACAATTAAAAATTAAATAAACAAACATTAAAAAACAATTAAAAAAACAAAAACAAAAAATTAAAAACTCTTACTCAAATTCTCATATCTAGAAGACAGTGAAGAAAAACTTTGTTATCCTTAAAAAAAAACATATTGTGGAAGAGTACCATTAACCAACTTACCTCTAGGTGCTATGTGTAGAAAGGCACTTGAATCCAACAACGAGCACTTTCCACCCGACTGTAGAGTCATTAAGGCTCCGTCAGTACGATGCTTGATGGACATGGATGAAGTATGGCCATCCCGCCGCCACCACATATTCTGCTTGCAAAAACTTCTGATGACCTCATCCAATTTTTATGTCATCCTCCCTCAAGCAAACATCGTTAACCCACTGAGTAACAAATATTAGCAGGATCTATTCATATAGTTCTATTAAAAATGGGGATTAATAAAAATAGTAAATGATTAATTAATAAATGTTATCGCAATCTATTTAAAAAGTTTTATTAAAAATGGAGACGAATAAGAAATAAAAATAGTAAATGATTTATCAATAAATATTATCACAGTTTGTTCTATTAAAAATGAAAATTAACCAAAAATATGTTAGACAATTCTTTTATCCATCCGTCACTATGATAGATACTTTTATCCATCCGTCACTCTGATAGATACGAGGTTAATATAATTTTTTTATTATAATATCTTTTATTTTTGGATGCTTTGTTATGATTTTATAAACAATTTTTCACCAAAAATAAATAAATAAAATTATGTTTGTATAATAAATATAATTTTTTAATATAAGTTAATATACAGTGATGGAACCCAAAGGGGTTGGATCTAATGGTGGAAAACGAGGAGTTTTTCACCATTGGGCAAGGTTCAATTCTCATGAGGGCTTTACCTGGAGCCATGGGGACACCTTGAGGTAGTGGTCGAACGTGTGGTTGCACCCAGAGATATCATATTAAATGGTATCGTGACCCGTGCACACATAAGTGGATCAAAACCCACCCCCATGTCCTTCAAATTTTTAGTCCCCGAGGTGTAGGACAGTCGGTGATAGAGAGTGTTGTTAAGCCACTCCGTGTTGAAAGGTCACCGGTTCGAAACCTGCGGGGACAAAAAATCCAACCATGTTAAGGGTTGGTGTGGCTTAGGCCAGGTGCGATCCCCGGGTGATTTTGATGGCTTAGATGCCCCTGAGTCGCGGTTTCTCAAGCCAAAGGTTAATCCCAATGCCAAGAAGGTTCGGACCAATTAACAAACAAATATATATATATATATATATATATATATATATATAGTTATGGCGTTTAAGGGTATTACTATTTAAATCTAAATCTACCAGGGCCAGTTTGACTTTTTCAAATTGCACTCTTTTTCAAATTGCACTCTTTTTCAAATTACACTCTTTTTCTGGCAAGTTGATCTAGATCTTTAGCTTCAAATTTCTTTTGTTGTCAAAGTCTTTTTTATGGTGCTCATCAGAGACTTCTAAGTTTGACTTTGGTCCCACCCTCGTAGGGGTTTATAAAGAGAGTTTTGCTTTGTATCTCGGAATGAAGTTAATATAAAAATCAGATTTCTGATTTCATTTTCACATGCGTATCTTAATGATATTGTTCAGATTTTACTTTTATTCTCGTCTCCTTTCATGTACACACTTATGTATATCTTTGCTTTTTTTTATTTTTCACAGTTACATATAACATATAAAATTAGCCTTAGTTCGTAGTACATATTACCGGTGGATTAAGAGATTGTTTTGCATTAAAGGCTATAAAGTCCAAGTAACATTCCCAATTATCTTGCCTTAGCCTGTCAAGATCTGAAAATGCTTGAGTAAGCTTCTTCATATCTTTTCCTCAACATTTATTTGACAACCATACTGGGGAGATCTTTCCATACCTCTCTGGTTGATTGTATCACAATTGTATTTTATATTTTTGTTTTTTCTGATTACTCTTTAACTGATTTTTTCCATGACAATACTTGTTGCGAGACAACCCAATATTGGAAACGGTCTTTATGACCATAACAACATTACATTGACTTTATTCAATACTATTTTAGAAACTGTTAGTACTCATGCTGAACTTGAATGCTCTTGGGAAGTAATTGAAAGAGACATATATATATATATATATATATATATATATATATATATATATATATTCATGAACATTGGGAATCCAGGCAAAGGCAACCCAAAAATCAACAATGACCTTTCCTCTTACATGTTTAATCTTTTATTTCATGTCTTTTAATTCTCATATCTCGAAGAAGAAGAGGATTGTCCCCTAAACTTACCCCTATTTCTGAAATAGGAAGGAGCAAAATTGTCTTATAAACACAACAACGTGCTCTTAGGAAAACTCTATCTGATTCAGCTAGTTCATCTTCATCACCCATAACTTTCACCTTCAATATGATGTCTTCAGGTAGTGGAAGTGGTACCGGAGGTTCCTCTTCCTCGCAACCTTCTGCTTCATCTGTGATTGGTAGTATCTATAGTCATCAAATCCCTATCTAATCTACTACCAATCTTGCTAAGGTAATCAACAAATTTGGGCTTTTCCAATTTGAAAAAGATGCTACAACCACCCCCTAGCACGTGTCTTCTCCCTTGAATCTTGCACCAGCCACCCAACCATTACTAAAATTCAAAGATCATTTACCTAGGTTATTAGGAAATTGTATTGTTACCACAAACGAACACCTGGTAGCATTTTCTAATGCTTGTCATAACATAGGGGATAACGATAACAATACTTCCATGTGTTTATTCATCAATTCTCTTGAAGGGAAAGATGCAACATATTTTTTTGATCTCTCACCCAAAATCCTTTCAACTTGGGAAGAATTGGTCTATTTGTTTAAGTCCACTTATGGACAACCCAAGAGTCCAGTTGATCAGTTAAGGGAATACACCAATATTGCCTATAAAGATGGTGAAACCATGCAGTCTTTTAACCTTCGTTTCACCAAACTATGTAATCAAATTCTTGAACTAATTTGTCCTCAAAATCAAGCTGCATCCATGCATTATTATAATTATTTATATTCTCCTTATCGTCATAGACTTGAAGAAAAGGTTATTGGCAATCTTGTTTCCTCCCTTTAGATTTCCTTAGAATATGAAGAACAACTTGAAAGAACGGGTCTTCCTAAGGGAGACTTGGTCAAGCAAATAAACACGTATGTCATTCTACAACTCATGCAAGATATGAATAATAGGATGATATCCTACGAACGAAAATGAATTTCCTCTTCCTCTTCCGTTGTGGCTTCTTCTTCTTCCCTAACACCTTTTAGAAATACCAATGAAAGCAATTTTTAGCCAAAGGCCATAATGACTCGCACTTGGTGTAACTTCTGTGAAGAAAATCATGATGATAACACCTACGAAGTTAAAAGAAATGCTAGAGATAAGATCTTTGGAAAAAGACCTGATACCACGATCGTTATTTTAGATTGGGTTGAACCAGAGGATGTTATGGTGGTCAATACCAAGAATAAATCTTACACTTCCAAGAGAAGATTTGATCGTCCCCACACTTCTTCTACCCCAATCTCATCTTCTCAAAGTGATGATATACAAACTGTCAGAACTTCAAGTGATCAAGGAGTATCTTCTCCTCTTCCCTCTTCTAAGTACAATATCCTTAACCAATTGGCTAATATCAAAGCTGAGGCTACCCTTTTGGACATGGTTGTCGTCCCAAAACAACATAAGCATCTTAAGAACTTTATGGAAGGTAAGATTTCCACCATAGCCAATCTATTTGAAGAGTCAAAGGAAGAAGATTCAATTGTAAATAGGATAGGTGTAAATAATTTTAGGAATGATCCAGAATCAGATCCAGAAGCCTGACAGGGCTTAAAAATGCTCAAAAACGAAAGTGCTCGGAATCTGACGAAACCAGTGCCATTGCGTTCGTCTCGTCTTCCTGATTCCGACCATATATTTACTTCGTCAAACGAGCTTCGTATGCGAAAGATATCGCGTTCTATTCGAAAACCCAAACATGCAAAAACAAAGGGGGATGACTGTACAGTCCGTACAGTGCCACGTGGCATGCTGACTGTACAGGCCATACAGATGACGTGTAAACTCTTGGAGGTGACACGTGGCAGGTCGATGTGGCGTATGGGCAGACAGTTGGACCAATCCATGGGTGACACGTGTCACCACTGTAAGGGTGACACGTGGCACGGGATGACGTCAGCAGGTGACCGAGCAAGTACGGTGGTAGGATGACGTGGCAGGCTGACAGGGCAGTACGGTAACAAGTGGCAGGCACGTGGACAAGTCAGCGATTGACACTTGGCAGATTTTGGTTGGTTGTTGATGTGCCACGTGGCCCAGTCATGGGCTGCCACATGGCACCCTGTGGTTGGTTCGTCGGTTATGTAAAATTTTGTGGTTTCGCCGAGGGTCAAACCCGTGACCTCCCCTCCGGACTGTGGACTGGCAGGGCCGAGCTAACCACCCGCCCCACGGGTGATTCTTAATAGTTATGTGGCACATATTTTATTTGAATTAAAATGAAGTTTTTGTCGGCGGGGGACAGGGCTGGGGCTTAGCCCCAGCCCACGGTTCAATACATGTTACCACATGACCACGGCGGGGAGTTCATGGATAGGGCCTGGCCCTTGGTTCTGGGCGGTCGCATACGACCCGGACCATACACCAAAAAGGGCGCGTGATTATGGCAGCTAGCCACCGGTCATGTACACACGCCCGATGACCAGGAGCGAGCCGGGGACACGGGGCCAATGCTTAGCCTTTGGGCTAGCGCTTGCCCAAATATAGCCCATGTGATCGCGAATAAGGGGGCACGTGCTAGACGAAGGGGGCTTATGCCCAAATTTATATGCCAAGTGGGTTTTGTTATAATGTTTTGGGATTTTTAATGATATTATGCCTGATTTTAATTGATTTTCTCCATTTTTGGGAGATATTGGGCATTTTTAGAGCCCAAATTTTGGGAGGAAGTTGGGGATGGATAACCAACTTCAGATCTATATAAACCAGGCTTGTTTGAGGCCATGGAGGACAGAAAAAGTAGAGTTATGTTGAAGGGAAGCCAAGCCAAAGCCATTTTTATGCAGGGAAGCTATTGAGGAGCAGACACTTGCGGGTCATTTCTGGGAGCTCCGGACCTCCATTTTGCGTGTCGTTTTCTTTGCAGGGTTCTTGAGATCTGGAAGAAAATGACCAGATTAGTCTTGTAGCCAATTGGCACTGCTGCGATGTACTTTTGAGCTTTTGAACAGAAATAAAGAAGCCTCCCCCACTGAGACAAAGGCCCGGAGACGTAGGCAAAAGTTGTGCCGACCTCCGTTATCAATTCTCGTGTTATGGTTTGTTGTCTATTATTTCATTTTAGATCTGCATATGTGTATATGGCTGTCATAATTCCTCTTCTTTCCTAATTCTTTCACTGAGTTTCTCAAATGGTTAATTAACACATGCAAAATTAAAACTCAACCATAGTCATTAAAAGGTCCTACGGATCAAGGAACCCCATAAAAAATCCCCCTTTCTATATTTCAGTAAAAACCATGCATAAAATAGCTCACTATTGCCTAATTGATGGCAGATCTAGTCCAAGTGTGATGTCTAAAATTATCATGGAAGAGCTTGGCTTATATTGTACCAACGAAAATTCTAGAAGCATGCTCTCTTATAATAATTTGCAGCAATCAACTATAGGTGAAATCAAGGATGTAACCCTAGTTTTGTGTGCACATCCCGAGATAAGGACAACTCTCAATATCCAAGTAATTGACATGTCAGTGAATAACTACTCAATTATTTTGGGAAAGGACTGGCAAGCCTTAACTGGTGGATACCTTTCACTTGATGGTACACACTTATCCGTCCCTTGAAACATAAAGAACATTACAGTTCTTAGGGAAGGAATAATTTCAGCTTATATAGAGAGTGTTCCCCAGCCCAATGTAAATTATCTCGAAGAATATTTAGGGGTGTACTCTATATTTGTTGATGAAGGTGACACTATACTTGAACAAATTGATTTTGATGATGGCACGTGGCACATGCATTTCGATGGCTTATGTTCTAACAACGGTAATGGAGCTGGCATCATTTTATATTCCCCTATAGGCAAAATTCACAATTTCTCTTATAGGTTGGAATTTGCTTGTACAAACAATGTTGTTGAGTTTGAGGCCTTACTGTTGGGAATTGAAAATGCATATAACCTTGGTTGTGGCCACCTTATAGTGTTTGGTGATTCTGAACTTATTGTGAGTTACCTTGTACGAAAGATTTATGTACCAAACAATAAGTTGCTTAAGCATTATACCCAAGTTGTTTGGATGCTGATTTCAAATCTATTATCATTTAACATCACTCATGTTAAAAGGGAACCTAATTCAATGGCCGGTAGATTATTTGTTTTTGCAGTTCCCCCTACTAGACACCTTTTACCTCAAAGACCTGATTGTACGTTCCAATCTCTATACCGTCCTCACCTCCCCAAAAACATAGAATCATGGCAAGTTTTCCCTAGTGACAAAGGCATTTGTGTTTTCATACAAAATGAACCTTTTAAATGTAAATTTGGAATTTTGGAATTTAGATTTTGTTTATGATAATAAAGGTTTGTACCTAGAAATTGATCCTTCTTGACTCTAGAGTTAAAATGGATATATACTTGTATATATTGTTTTATATTAATATTAATAAATAAAATATAAAGTAAAATTAATGATATCTATCCTATAATATTAATATTAAATATTGTATTCATTATTAATATGTGATAATGTTTTGTTAAATTTTATTCAATTAATTATTCATATTTATTTTCATTTTTCATTTTTCATTTTTCATGTCCCGAGTGTTCCGTGATATACATCTTGCACCCAACACTTTTGTCGTATACATTTTGCACCCAACAATAATTTAACACCGAGATTATACAAACCCAACAACTCGAATATGCAATTACAGTAATTTCTTAAATTTCAGTTGAAGTAAACTTGATTAAAAAATGTGCCCTGTTAAAAACCAAGGTAGGGCATTTACAATACTTCTTTAAATACTATTAAATTTATATAACCTGCTTACTTTTAAAAACATAAGTAAATCAGTCCACCATGCTCCCACACGTTCATGCCACACTTTGATGCACATATCATGTCTTAAATGCATGCTATGTCATGTTAAAGGCATTAGGGTTGGAGACATTGGACTTACCGAAAGTATACATTCCATTAGTGTCCAATTTTCCTATGAAACTATAGTTTTCATAGCGTATGAAGCAGATAAAATCCCAAGTTCTACCGCCAATGACATTCTCACATTTTTGTGGGACGATAATTGTTGCATCTTGTGATACATAACAATAGGTCCAACTGCGGATGCAGGAAACCAACCTTGCAAAGTTGAAGCAAACAAGGGCATAGTATCTCAACCCTGCAAACTGGAAGAACAGGTCTAACTGCCCAAATTCACATCAGACAAGATTGTATCCAAAAATCGGAGGAAAATGTATTGTAACACGCCTGTTAAGTATCGATATACATATGTTGTTTACTGGTTCGTTGGTTGTTGCTTGTTCGATGGTTCGTCGATTGCTAGTTGTTTTTGTTTGGCTCAAGTTTACAATTTGAACAATGGACCAAACATAAAAAACAACGCAAATAAATAACACTATAAATTTGTTGAGCACAAAGACCGATTTGAACCTATTCATGGTGTGCATCCTACAAGCTTCTCATAAGCAAACGATGTTCTGCAAAATAGAAAGGACATGACAAAGGCAACAAGTCGATGGATTTTTTTGACCCACAGAATAAAAGTATTCCGTGGTACCACCTTGGCGGATGGTTCCCCGTTGTGATAACTCCAAATTCGTTTTCTAAACCCCTTTGCATTGCAATTTTGGAAATATCTATGGCATAATATCTAAGATGTGGCAGTTAGCATATGAAAACGCATGGTTTCCAGGAACATAAAATAAGACCACACAGAAAGATGTTTTGCAACAGAATTTCAAGGCAGTGACTCCTACCATTGAAAAATCTTGCTTGCAAAGTGCAAAACACCAAGTAGAAAAAAATAAATAGCAATGAAACGATGGAACAAAAACTTACCCGTCAATGAGGGATGACAAGAGCTCAGCCCCAAAACTTGCAAACCGCAACAACAGGTCCAACAACTTGCAAAGTTGAAGAACAACAAACCAGTGAACAACCACAAAGAGGTCCAACTGCAACTGTAAGACCTCAACTTTGCAAAGTTGAATCAAACAAGAACAAGAAGCATGGAACGAACCAATGAACAAGCATCAACCAATGAACCATTGATGTCGGTGGAGAACAATATTGCACAATTTCACTGCAAACACCACCATAAAAAAAATGGAACGGAATTGTATTGCAACACATCTGTACAATAAACATTTAAGGCTGCGAGACCTGTTAGGTAAACACTTAAGACTGTCAGAACTGTCGAAGGGCATCGCCCTGTGCAAACATTTAAGAAATAATGCAGCGTGGCAGACCTATTTACGTACGCAACAATGACAAAGACTCTTGAAGTACAGAACAATAAAGAAAAAATCACAAATAGTAATAGTAATAAATAATAATAATAATAATAATAATAACAACAATATTAACAATAGTTCGAACAGTGGGGACTATTGTAAAAACATTTTGAGTGGGACGACAAAGTAATATGAAAACTGACTATCCATGTGAAATAAGACCTCAAATCTATTAGTACAAACTTTGGATATCTAAACATTTCAATACGAATAGTACAAATTAAGAAAAACAATGTACATGATAAAACTTTGGATATGACAACATATAATTCATTGGGAATAGCGAAGCTGGCAATAAAATAAGCTTAAGAGAAAAAACCTAAACAAGAGAGGAAAATTAGTTAACAAAAAATGAGAAAGACTATAGGGACAAGATCAAACCTGTCATATCTATGTAGTTCTTATATTTTGGATTAATGGAGGCCAATTCTCATTAATCTCCAAGCATCCATCTCTATTGAGGTTATTAGGGTGCTTGATAATTTCCATTTCTTCCTTGATTCTACGCCTGAAGTAGTGATCCTCTCTAGCTAGGATTTTGGTATCTTTCATGCATACATGGTGCTTTGTTTTCCTTGAATGCTTGGCTAAAGTAGAGGTGTGTGTGTGTGTCTGTGTGTGTGCTTATTCTTGATATCAATATTGTTCTCTTTGATCCTTATGTGAAACGATCATCCAGTTTCTCCAATATAACATTTACCACAAGAGCACTCTTATATTTTTTATTATTTACATCAATATTCAAAGAATAAGAATAATATATATTTTAAACATCATATTTAAAATCGTATATCATTTAAAAATATTATTAAAAAATGTTAAGGTTTAGGAGTAAGTTATATTATTAAAAAATGTCAAGGTTTAGACCTAAATTATATTAAATGTGTAATGTAGCTATTATTTAGTTTTCTAATATTAAATTAATAATCCACTGAATCCATAATATTTGGAAGCCCAAAACAATTAAGACTTGTTAGTATTAGCATTGGTCCCATCAAATCGATGATATTGGAAGCCCAAAACAACTAAGACTTGTTAGTATTAGAACTGGTCCCATCAAATCCATGATATTTGGAAATTTTAAAGGTTTCAAAACTTGCTAAGTATGAATCAAAGTGTGCAATCACCAACAATGGATACATAAAATTGAATAATTAAAGATATGCCAATTTAATAGGGTCTAGACATTATGACGAAAAACATCACTAATTTTAGAAATTAGATTTCTTAAAAATAGCTATATAGAGATGAAGGAGGAAACCTCTTCTATTTTGTATACTTAATCCACTTTCGAGGAAATGCATATCACTATCCACTAGTGACCAACTTACGCACAACAAGTTGTAATAAATGCATTTTGTTTTGCTTTCTATATGCATATATTTATGCAATAAGTATAACTAACAAATATTAATAACACTAAGTATTACCAAAAGCTAAGACAAATAATCATACTTACACCTATTTAGATTATTCATAAGCCATCCTTGTTGCCTCCTTCTTCGGTTACTTTCTCTCAATTATGATAAACAAATGATTGGGCTAGATAATTAATAATTTTTCAACTCATCATTTCATAATGAGAAAACAATATTACTTTCATAAAGTTGCATCATAAATGGATGTTACATTTGTTGGAATATAAGTATTAGATAACCAAAGTGAAACATTGAATGATTGAATGAAGGTTGATTTTTTTCATTTTGGTAATGATAAAAAGGTTTAATAAAAAAATTTAATCATTAAAATTCAAGAAAATTTCTCGAAAATAAATTACTTTCAAGTCAACTTTAAGAAGACCACAATTTCACAATGTATAAATTTAAAACTGATTGAATTTTTAAATTATTTTGTTTAGATTAACAATGATAGAATAGCTCGAATCAAGATTTAAAAAAAAACCATTAAAAAAATAAAGTATTTTCGACTCAACTTTGGGAATAGTGCCATTTTGCAATGTATGAACCCAAGGCCCTAATCAAACAAGTGGAAACAATAATTTCTTGCCTAAGCAATGACTAATAATCACTTCACTCTACTAAAATAAGAAATTTCACTTAGTTGTATAGGAGAGAGCATATATTTTCATTATGAAAGTATTCACATACTATTAGCACAACTGCATAATTCAAGACAGAATCGATGCCATGCTCCACCTTTTTGAATTAAGAGATGTCATTCTCATATATGAACCACCTAAGGCTACTAATTGATCTTTGAGATATCTTCAAGGCACTTCACATTATGGTATTTTATTTTCTAAACAAGCCCCCTATCTGTTAATCGTTATACAAACTTTGATTGGGCAAGAAATGGTACTAATAGAAAATATATTGCATGTTGTATATTTTAGCTTGGTTCTTGTCCGATCACTTGGTCTAGCAAGATTTTGAAGGCAACCTCTATTTCTTCTTGTCAAGCATAACACAAGGTAACTAAGGAAGCAATAAATTAAGTTGAGTGGCCATGGCATGTTCTTTATGAGATTGGGTTGATACAAGGTGGATCCATAGAGTTGAGATGTGACAATCAAAGTGTTATTCAATGTGCATAGTACCAATCCAAAACCAAACACATTAATCTTTCCACCCACTATCTTTGAAAATTGGTTGTTAGCAACATTATTCATTTGGAGCATTGTACCATTGAATGTTAAGTTGTTCATATTTTCACCAAGTCATTAATGAAATGAATTTTGTGTGAATTCACAACTTATTCAAGATGCAAGAAGTTATCATCAAGGGGGGTGTTAATCTAATGACATCTTCCTATGTTTATGTAGTCATTTCCCTATCCATCATTAACGACCATTGGTCATCATTAAGGGGGAATGTTATAATATGTGATCTATAGTGGCTAAGATTACAAGTTGATAATGTCAGCGTAATCATCTTAGAAGAATTGTTAATTAGGCATGTTTTTTTTTTTTTTTTTTTTTTTGTAAGTGAGTGTAAGTACCTGCATTACTAAAAAAGGTTATGATACAAAAAGCGGGACTCCATGGTCTGCCAAAAAGGAAACCAACCTAGGGGTTCTAGAGTTGCATTTTTTGAGATACCAGAGGGGTATGGTTGGACCACCACCTTGGGAAACCGACCTAGTCCTACTATATCCAGTTTTTGACAAGCTAAACAAAACAAAAATGTAAAAAAATGCAACACAGAAATTGAGATTGACCCTATGCTGAGTAACATGGCTTGACCACTGGCTAACCAGGCGCTAGTCCAGGATGATGAGATGCTTCTTTCCTTCATCCGCACTGTCCTTGTTCTCCTCCTTTTGGACCACCGTGCGAGTCTTTCTGATACGGGTTGCTGCTCCATTCCTGTCAGCTGGCGTGATGTCCATGCGATGGACATAGCGTAAGTATAGGTGGAATTGGGCTGCCACTCTCTCCATTTTCTCCTTCTGGTCTCTCTGGTCCTCAGCAAGTCATTTTGTATTGGTTTCCAAGTTGTTGAGGTGACTCAAGATTTCTTTTAGCATTTTTTTGTGGTCCTTTTTATCCTTTAGGTTTACATCTTTCCTTTCTGAACTCACTTTGCCTATTAACATCTTTGCTTGCCACGCCATCTCCACCATTTTGTGAGGGTTTCTCTGGGTTGCGTGGGCCCTGGGTCTGTTATCCAGTTCGCTTTCTGAATCAGTTCCTCCCAATGTTTTCCCTTGCGTTTAGCATTGATTTCCTTCTCCCACCGGGTGATGGTCGTTTTTCCCTTCGGTTCGACCAGCGTATGAAAGGTGCCCTTGGTGTCTATGGTCGCTTGCTCCATCCTTGAAATCCTCCTAGGGCTTGTCGGAGGTTCTTTCCGCTAGGGGTTTCTTTTGTTGTTCATTCTCTTCATACGCACCATCCCGACTGGCTTGTGGGAGTTTTTTTCTTGAATTCTCCTACTGTTCCTATCTACACAGGGGTTCCTTCTTTCCCAGGCCTTGTTTTCATGGTAGCTCTCGTCGTTTCACTTTTCCTGTCTGCATCTATTCCTGGTGCTTCTTCTCTTATGGGATTTCCCCTGATGCAGACTCGTCCTAGCAATCACGGTATGCTCGTAGAGGTGAGCCTTCCCGTCCTTTTTCCCTGTCTCTGTATATGTGATCATGATGACCTGGTCGTTATCCCTGTGCCAGCCCTTGCCCCTGCTCGTTGTATAACCAACTGTGATACTCCCTGTACCTGTGCTTGGGTGAGGTGTATCCATACTGGTCCGTGGTAACACCTTTTGTCTTATGTCATTCGTGACCTGATGATTACCATCTATACTTTCCCATGC
The DNA here is from genome assembly GCA_000966675.3 of Picea glauca. NCBI lineage: Eukaryota > Viridiplantae > Streptophyta > Pinopsida > Pinales > Pinaceae > Picea > Picea glauca. The sequence goes on from JZKD02S0075652.1 coordinate 283,920, forward strand.
ACTAACCCTGCAATCGTTCCTATTGACGTGACCTTGGTGCTGTACCCCCGTATTTTGTGTGGTATGAGCCTTCATTGTAACTTGTGATCGAGTGTTGGGCAGGAAGAGTCTGCCTGGATCCTTCATGCCTACCAATTGGCCTTGCGCCTCCCTCCTCGATGTGACCTTTCTTTCTTAAGTTGTCGTCGTGGTCTTTTGTCATTAGTTGTATGCAGTCTGTTCTGAAGTGACCATTCGAGATGTTTCTCTAGGTAGTATCTAGCTCTGCTCCTTCTGTGTTAACCCCTTCGTTAGCGATTATGTCTGCCAGGCCATTCATTGACCTACATACCCAACACAACTCCATTGTGTTCATCGTTTGCAGATGCTCCTGGATTTTTTGCAGGGAGTGTGCCAAGCGCCAGTGCCTCTAAACTTTGCCCACTCTGGTGCCATTTTGGAGTCTCTTCACTGTGTTGATTACCAGAGTGGAGTCACCTTCTACGATAGTGTTTGTCATCCTTTCACGACTTAGAATCTCGAGGCCGTTCTTCAGGGATCTGAATTCTATTGCATTGTTGGTTGACTTTCCAATACTCCCAACGTACAGTCAGATTATGTTACCGCCATTATCCTTGATTACCCCTCCCATTCCTGTCATGCCTGGGTTTTCTTTTGCCACCCCATCAGAATTCAACTTGAGGGACCCTGCTGGAGGGGGATTCCAATAGCACTCACATACTTGGAGTTTCAATGGCCGCCTTACTTGTGTGCGGTTGTCCCCGTCTTTCAGGTGAAAAGCTTCTAGGATTCGAGAGTCCTGGCCAACGAGTTGCGCTTTTCTAGTCTAGTAGTTGTGGCTCTGCACCGTTTCTCTTATCAAGGAGATTATTTTTTTCTTGAGTTTCCCTTCCGGAAGGCTTTCATTCCTGAAGATGTGCCAGTTCCTTTCTTTTCATATTGCCCATATGATCATCCATGGAATGAGAATCCAGTGGAGGTTCACCTCTTCATCTTCGCTGTAACTCTCATTCCAGTTGTTGATGGTTGCGTAGATGCTACCTCGGGTCCTATTAGATTGTTGAAAGATACCTGCCGCCTAGTCCTAGATCTTTGTTCTGTACTTACATTCATCAAGGAGATGATTCGTTGTTTCTTCCTTATCTTGACAGAGGTGGCACCGTGACGGTCCTATATAGCCCCTTTTCCTTAGGTTTTCACAGGTTAGAATTCGGTTGTGAAGTACTAACCATTTGAATTTTTTTATTTTTGGCCACTAGGGGTTGTTCCAAAGCTTATCCCATTATTGCGCTAGATCTCTTGGTCCTGGTCCACGATTTAATGTCGGGCTTCATTGAAGTTGAATTCCCCGCCATTTTTTCGGCCCCATCTTAATTGGTCCTCTTCTTCCGAGACTGCAATTTTCCTTTTCCCCAGTTCCTCCTCCACGTCTTTCGCGATTTTTGCGGTCAGGTCTCTATTTTGTGAATTGAGATTGTCCTAGATTCTCCATCTGTTGCGATATGTTTCTTGTTTCTAATAGTGTTGGACTTTAGTTTTGCCTTGCGCGGTCATGTCTTGTTGGAGTTCCTCCCTGTCCGGATTTTCCATTATGGGTTCTTGTTGCCAAGCATCCTCCCAGATTCTGGTTGTTTTACCGTTCCTCACTTCCCAAAAGTTGTGTGTCTAGATCCAGGTTTTGTTGCGCCAAGTTAGATTCCAGATGGTTGATCCTTCCCTGGTTCCCATAAAACGAATTCGGTCATGGTCGTTTATGTTTGGGGCATGCTTGGCCTTCCAGAGGTTTTCCCACGGGGTAGATGTTTCTTTGACCCATCACCACCAAAGTTTCACCCCACAAGCTTCGTTGGTTACTTGTGGGTCTTGTAGCCCCAATCGTCCTTTGCATTTTGATTCACAAACCTTCTCCCATGCCACCAAGGCCCATTTTTCTTTGTTTCCGCTCCTCGCCATAGGAATTCCCTTTGGCTGGTTATTATTTTTTGTATTATTCCTTTGGGGGCGAGAAATACTGACATCATATAGGTTGGAATTGCTTGTAGAACCGTCTTGGTCAATATCAGTCTCCCTGCTAGGTTGAGGGATTTGTACATCTAGTTTTTCACCCTCTCCTGTAGCTTGTTGATCACTCTTTCCCATGTTTCCATTTTGTATACTTTGTCTGTCAGGGGGATGCCCAAGTATTTGGTTGGGACTGTTTTGCGTTCAAACCCTAAAATATTTGCCAGGTTTCTTTGGATTGCAGGGTTGGTGTTGAAGAAGTAGATCATAGATTTGGAATGATTGATCTCGACTCTCGAGGCACCCTCAAACTCTTCTAAGATTCTTTTATAGGATTTTGCTTCCTTGACCGTGGGTGTACCATGGAGTAAGGTGTCATCCACAAACTATTGGTGTGTGGAAGTAGGGAAATTTTTGAAAGGTTTGATGCTTGTTATTTCTCCTGCTGCTGTTGCACTTTTTATGCTTCGACTAAGACCTTCCATCATCAGGATGAATAGGAAGGGGGATAGTGAGTCTCCTTGTCTAATGCCTCTAGTAGGCCACAAGGGTTTGGTTGGGGCTCCATTTATTAGGAGCAAGTAACTTGTCGTTGAGACTAGGCTGACAATCCAGCTGATCCAGTGTTGGGTGAAGCCAAAGGCTTTTAGAGTCTTGACCATGTAGTGCCAACTAATTTTGTCATAGGATTTTGCTAGGTCAAGTTGTATTATCGTCCCCCCTCTCCTTTGGATTTATAGGGTGTGGATTATCTCATGGGCATGGATGATGTTGTCCATGATTTGTTGTCCTTTCACGAAGTCCGCTTGTTCTTGTGAAATCGGTGTGGGTAGGAGGGGTTTCAATCTATTGGCTATGACTTTGGAAATTATCTTGTAAACCACATTGCATAAAGCTATGGGTCTATACCCGCCGAGGGTCCTCGCTTCATTTTCTTTGGGGATTAGAGTAATCATTGTGTTATTTAGTGCTTTTATGATGGAGGTCGATCGTCTAGAATCCTCCACCACCCTATAAATATCATGTTTGACCACTTCCCAACGGGCTTTGAAGAATTCCAGTGTGAAGCCATCTGGACCTGGGGCTTTCCCGTTGGGCATCTCCTGGATCACTTGATCAATTTACTCCTTAGTGATGGGTTTATTTAGGTTGCTATTTTGTTCCTCGATCACTAGACGACGAATGTGTTGAGTTATCCTTTAGATGGCCTCTGTTCGATCTTTGTTGGGTTCATGGGATATCCCATGGAAGTGACTTACCAGAGTATTCTCAATCTCCTTATGGGATTATCTCTCGATCCCATCTTGATTCTTAAATTTCAGGATTTTGTTGTGGGCTCTTCTGGCAATGGTTGTTCTATGAAAAAACTTGGTGTTCCTCTCTCCTTCCTTTAGCCATCTGATTCAGGACTTTTGGCACCATAGAATTTCTTCCTATTGGCATATTGCTTCCCATTCCTGGGTCATTTGGATCTCTTCCTTTTTTCGATCCTCTGTATAGCCCTCTGCTATGCATATTTACTGGAGTTTTCTCATTTTGTCTTCAATATTTTTTTTCTCTTGGTTTATGTTTCCAAAGATTTCCTTGTTCCACTCCTTGAGCTTATATTTGATGTACTTTAGTTTCTTATAGAGTTTGAACATCCTTGTCCCTTGCTCTGGTTGTTCCTCCCACCACCACTGGTTAATGTTCTCCTTGAAGGTGGGGTGTTCGATCCAGAATTTCTCAAATCTGAAGGGTCTATTCTTCAGGGACGTTTGGAATTTTGCTTCCAGTTGGACTGACCAGTGATCATAACCCCCCCAGGGAAGGATGTTGCAGTCTAAGGTTAACCCCTGCATAATGATGGACTCCGACACCAAGAATTTGTCTAGTTTTGTCGCTACCTGATGTTGATTTGTCCGTTTATTGTTCCAGGTGAATTGTCCATTATTGGTTCTGATGTCCACCATCTTCGCTGTGTCTATGAACGTTGAGAATTCTTCCGCATCTCTATCCAATCTCCTGGTGCCTCCTTTTTTCTCCACAAGTGACGTGATGATGTTGAAGTCCCCTGCTAGGATCTAGTGGGGGTTGTTGGAGCATGCTTTTAGGTCTTCTAGGTCTAGAAGCATTCTTCTCTTTTCCTCTAACATCTAGGGTCCATACACATTAGTGCACAAAATCATCTCTGTGTTACCAATGATTTGCATGTTAACCGAAACTGTGTGCCTGGTAGCTTCAGATGTTATTAGGTTCATCACTTGTGGGTTCCACAAGGTGAGAATACCTCCTGCCATCTGCTAGCCTTCGATAGCTAGCATATTGTACTTGCTCCATTTTTTTTTGCTGATTGTTTCTATTCTGTCTATAGTGCATTTTGTCTCTTGGATGAAACAGAGGTCTGGTTGTTCCTTCCTAAGTTTATTTTTAAGGATTCTCTACTTTCGTGGGTTGTTTAGGCCTCTTATATTTCATGTTATAATCTTCATTTAAACATGTGGGGGGGAGTTGGGAAAGAGATTTTTTTATCTTACCTGAGTTTATCAGCAGAGCTCCTAGTTCCTGTAGGGCTGCACTGTTTGATTTCCTGCCTTTTTTCCTTCTCGTCTGCTTGGGTGATATTTGTGGTTGTCCCTCGTCTACTTTGATTCCTAGGTGTCCCATCTCCCCGTGTGTTTGCTTGAGACCTCTGGATTTGGCTTCCTCCCTTAGGAGGAACAAGTATTGGATGCGGTCTAGTTGCTTCGCTGGTACATTGTCTACTCCTTGCCTTTTCCATTTCTCCAATATGTTTGGGAGATATATCCCTTCCCTTTCCACAATGTCTCTGAGATCAAGATATTTCATTCCTACCTCACTTGGAGTCATTTCCACGTCTCCATATGCCTCTTGCATGGGGGTGTTGGCATCTCTGGTTTCTCCATCCATAGGAGTTGCGCTACCCCTCTGTTCCACCTTATTTCTTGGGCTATCTATGTACTCATTTGTTGCTTGTTCCCTGGCTTCTTTAGCTTTTGCCTTTTCCTTTCCTCCTTCTTCCCCTTTGTTGGTCTTGTCCCATCCTTCTGTTCTATTCCTGGCCTCTGGATTGCTCCATGTTGGGGTTTTACTTTGTTTCTGTGGTTCGGCTTTATAAACCCATCCTCATCCTACTGTAGTTTGTTGTTTTTCGCTTCTTGTTTTTTAATGGGAAGACATTCTTTGATTAGGTGTCCATGTTCGTGACATCTTCTTCATCTAAAGGGGATATACTCATAGTCAATGTTTTGTATCCATTCCTCATCCTTGAATTCCAGGCTTATGGCTTCTGGGGGTGCCCCCGACACATCCATCTCTATGCAGATTCTTACATAGGATGTATATCTCCCTTTTAGGGTTGCTTCTGATGTCTTCACATATTTTCATAGTTTGTTCCCTATTGCTTCGAAGGTGGAAGGTCGTCAGTAATCTAACGACAAAGAGTAAAGTCTCAGCCAGACATGTACATTTTCCTTTCTCCCCTCACAGATAAACAAACCCCAAAATTCAAAAGAAAACTGGCAACAATACCGTCACGAATGGGATTCGAACAATGTTCTTTCAGAACAATACATGAAACTGTAAGATACCTTCAAACCCTCGCCCTCCGCCAAGTTGAGTTATTCTAGGAGATGATGATACAAGTAAGGGCGTTGATGCAGAGCCAGCGAAAAGGGGTAGGTCGGCCTAGCATCCAAGGTCGTGCCCTCAAGGGTGTTGCCCCACGAACTTGCAAAACAAAAAAAACTAACTAAAAAAAAAAAAAACTCACATGCAGTAGCTACAGAGGAAGAAATGGGAACAAGTAGAAATGAATTAAAATTGAGGAGCCATGAGGAAGCAACCTGTTTACCTTATGGTCAAGCCCAAGTGCCTTCAGGAGAGTCCCCTCACCAACGTGCCCAAGTGTTGTTACCAACCAAATACCAGCGCGTTGAACCACGAGGAAGAGCCCACAAGGGGCATTTGTTTTGCACAACGAGTCCA
>JZKD02S0075652.1:312460-324396 GCA_000966675.3 Picea glauca
CCACAGTCATCCAAAAAATCGAAGCTTTTCAAAGACGCTTCCTGTGGGAAGGAGGCAGGCAGGCAAGAAGGAAGTTGCACTTGATTAGCTGGGAAAAAACTTCAAAACCCTTCCTAGAAGGGGGACTCAACTTAAAAAAAACAAGAATTTAAAATATGGCCTTGGGCGCAATGCTGCTCTGGAAGATGGTCACTGGCAAACCTTCTTGGAGTAAACTCGTGCTTTGGAGGAAATACTTTTGAGGGCCTCGGGACAGAAGCTTAGAGTTCCCTTGAAAGAAACGAAAAGCTCCCCTATCTTCGCGCTCTGCAAAAAGGTGCTTCCACTCTTCAGCCCTCACTTAACCTGGGTGCCAAAAAACGGTAAGAAAATTAGAATCTGGATAGACTCAATAATGGGAGACCCACCCCTAGAGCATCGACAGGACCTAATTTGTCTCAAAAATTGGATGGAGAGTCAAAATATTGTAACGTTTTCCGACATCTCAATCTGGGGGGAAGACAGACTTCAATCCTGGCAAGGGTGGGAAGTGACAAACAAACTAGCTACTTTAGACCGACACTGGTGTGCCCTGAAAAGATGTCTTCAAGGGAAGGCCCCCCTAAAAAAGAAAGGCAGAGATGAAAGAGGATGGGGAAGGAATGCAAGGGCTTACACCACGGCAGAAGGCTATCAAATTTTCAACAATGTCCCCACTGCTATGCCTAATCTGACACTTTGGAAAGCAATCTAGCAGCCCAACTCTGTACCAAAAATCGACTTCTTCATTTGGACCTTGGTGCATAAGAGTATCCAAACAGGGGAGAACCTCAGAAGACGTGGCTGGGAAGGACCCTTCAGGTGTCCCCTATGCCTTCATGTGGAAGAGACCAGGCAATCAAACTCAGAATCCAGGATTTGACAATAATCGATGACTCTAGAATAATTATACAGGCCATGATCAACCACTCCAAGACCCAAAACATTATGCTAAATAACCTCCTTGACAAAATTCGCCTCCTTCTAAGGAATTTTAACTCCTATAAACTTTTTCATGTATTAAGGGATCTCAATGGGGAGGTTGACAAGGAATCCAATAGAGGTGCGTTGCTGGAGACGGGGGTACTAACAGTCAATGAAATGACAGAAAGCATGGAGCTCCCTTTAACCCAAGCCCGTGCTCTCTCATTTTCTCAAATGCAAGCTTTGACAGCAGACTGGGAATCAGGCGATTATGTAAGATCAGTATGTGATAGAGGTTTTGATTGGTCGAAGGAGCTGCCTCGGTACCATGAGGAAGAGTGCTTCAGATATGGGGGAGACAAGAGATCCGCGCGACCCTTCCCCACAAATTCTGTAAATCTAAGTGAAATGATGAGAACGCGTGAAGAAGAAATAAAGGGCGACCTCTCCCCCTCAACACACGGTGCTGGAACATATGCCGAAACAGTGCTGGAACATATGCTGAAATAGTGTTGGAACATATGCTGAAATAATGCTGTAACATATGCTGAAACACAGTGTTGGAACATATGCTGAAACAGGGATGGAACATATGCTAAAACACAGTGTTGTAACATATGCTAAAACACAATGCTATAACATATGCTGAAACACAGTGCTGGAACATATGCTGAAACATAGTGCTGGAACATATGCTGAAACAGTGATGGAACATATGATGAAACAATACTGTAACATATGTTGAAACACAGTGTTGGAACATATGCTGAAACAGTGTTGGAACATATGCTGAAACACCACTATAACAAATGCTGAAATAGTGCTGAGACATATGCTGAAACAGTGCTGAGACTTATGTTGAAACAGTGACTGGAGTTTCGGCATTAAAATTTAATCTAGATCTTTTAGAAGGCCTACAAGAACTAGTTCAGTTCACAAGTCTATAGCTATAGAAGTAGAATGGTTTAGAAAGACAGGCCCGAAGAAATTCGAGGCCATTTTGTAATTGGATCTGTGGCTCGTCCACCCCATTAATATAATCTATAACCGTTTCTGTAAAAAAAAACATTAATTGAATTATGGGAATATTATGAGATCTATTTCTAATGTGAAAATTTTAAACATTTAAAGTTGTTGGTACGTGGATACTGAATTGAAATTATGGTCATATGCATTTACATGATGATGATGCATAAATATGTATGAGTTTGTGTTATAGACTAATCTGCAAGTCAATGGGCTATGAAATAGCCAAGGGATAATGGTAATAAAAGTGGATGTCATGACCACCGACCGAGAAAAAATATGGTATGAATCTTTGTATGTGAAATTATTTGGTTTGAATGCATTGCTATGATATGTGGACCAGTGCAGGATTTCAGGTGGTGAGACTGCCTAAAATTGAATAAACGATGACAAAATTCCTAGCAACACAGTGCCACTGTGCATTCCATTGTAGGGTGTGGACCCTAGTCCTATTAGGAGGGGTGGAGGCATTTCCCACCGTGTATCCTCTGAAGCCTGGAATCATGGGAGGGCGGTGTTAGCTCACGCTCCCCTAGATATGTGATGATGACTGTCAGTTACCTACTAGGGAAACTTGGTCAAGATAGTGACACTTCTGCTTACGGGTTCTATTTGGAGTTAGGTCAATATAGTTCACGCTCCAAGATAGTCCAGCAGAGGAAGGATAGGAATGGAAGATGGAAGTAAGTTAGAGAGGAAGGATGAATAGAAATAGTTGAGAGTTTATGGAGATTTGCCTTATGGTGGAATTTATTGTTTTTCCTTCTGAAAAGAAAATGTGTATATATGTATATTCATAATTACTTAATTGAACTACAATTGTCTAAATAAACATTGTTGAGCTAGATTATTGTAATTAAGGGATTTCACAAACATTTAATTGATTTATTATCTTTATAAAATAAATAGTCTTGTTGATTGGATTTGATGCATACAAGAATTACTATAGAGGCATAGTTATTGTCATTAGTACATGCACGAGACTTGTATGTGCTAGCTACACATGCATTTATTGCACATATACACTAGTATGTATGAAATTTCTCTTGCTTACTGATAATGTTGTTTATTGGATATGAATGCATGAACTTCGTGTCATTTCCCCTGTTTTGTAAATTAATCTAACTTCGAGACGAAGTTTCTTGAAAGGTGGGTGTATGTAACAACCTTGATTAATCCTTTAATAAATATTAGTTTAATAAGTATTAGATTAATAAATATTAGTTTAATAAACTATTAAAATAGAGTTTATTTCTTTTTTTTTTTAAATTATGAAGACTTAGTTAATAATATAATTGTATTGATAGATGGACCCATTTATGGAGGGGGGATAAGTTGGATGAGGTTTAATGGGGGGATAAGGCGGTGGATAATAAGGGGAAAGGAAGATAAGGCAAGAGAAGCGCTCGAGAAGGGGATCTTTTTGGTTTGAGTAATATTTTCATATTAGAGGAAAGGGAGAAAAATTGGAGGGGGAAAGGAGAAGGGAGGAGGCAGTTGGAACCGTGTATCTGTTCTGCAACTGTTTTGTGCTTACAGAATTGAAGAATTTCACAGGGGGCACCTGTTGCTGGGAATTTTGGGCTTGGTGGCCAGGAAACCGTAAGGAATCCTGGGGCTAGGGAGCCGGATAGGTTGTTCCTAGTTGGCTGGGAGGTTAATCAGTTTTGGGCAGAGCTTCAACTTTGGCAGAGTTTCAGAACAACATCAGTTTGAGGTATTTATTATCATTATTATGGTCTGTTCATTATTGTTTTGTTGTTCATTTTTATTATGATGAACATGTTATTCAATTATCATGCTGCTCATTTTTAAATTCTGCTGAATAGTGAATTGTTATTATGCTGAATAGTGAACAGAAAATAAATTATGACAACATTTCTATATTTAAATTTATGTTTTGTAAGGCTTTGTTTGGACAGGCCTTACAATATACATTTTGCACCCAACAATTCCGGACTTGCGGGTTAGTGAACTGGCAGGTTCACATTTATAATCATGCTTATGTATCACGAGTCCTACCGACGACAATATGAGATTTGGTAATTTATAGAATATTACAACATTGTACCAAAATTTATAGTAATTTATATAATGTTATAACATTTTTTATTTAAAGAATAGTATAAACAATTATTTAAATTTTATTCAATATTGTTTTTAATGTTTTTAAATGCAAATTTGGAATTTTGATTTTGTTTATGATAATAAAGGTTTGTACCTAGAAATTGATCCTTCTTGACTCTAGAGTTAAAATGAATATATACTATTTTATATTAATATTAATAAATAAACTATAAAGTAAAATTAATGATATCTATCCTATAATATTAATATTAAATATCGTATTCATTATTAATATGTGATAATGTTTTGTTAAATTTTATTCAATTAATTATTCATATTTATTTTTATTTTTCATTTTTCATCTCCCGCTTGTTACGTGATATACATTTTGCACCCAACAGGGTTGGCGGACTCGCAGGTTCAGATGTATAGTCATGGTTATGTATCACGAGTTCGACTGCAACATGAGATTTAATAATTTATAGAATATTATAACATTTTACCAAGATTTATAGTAATTTATATAATGCTATAACACTTTTTACTTAGAGAATAGTATAAACATTGTTTAAATTTTATTCAATATTGTTTTTAATCTTTTTAAACAATTATTTAAATTTTATTCAATATTATTTTTAATGTTTTTAAATGTAAATTTGGAATTTTGGAATTCTGATTTTGTTTTGATAGAATGTATAAATGAAACTTTCAAATTTTTGAAACATTAATAATATACACCATGAAAAATTTCTAAATTTCCGAGGCACCAAGATTATACACAGAAACACTAAGTTTATACACCATGAAAAATTTCTAAATTTCTGAGACACCAAGATTATACACCTTGAAAAAATTTCAGAATTTATGAAATAATTTCTGAAACAACACCTAAAAAACTTTTCAAAATTTTGAAATAATTTCTGAAACACCAACACCTGAAACTTTTAAGTTTTTGAAACACTAAGATTATACACCATGGAAAATTTCTAAATTTCTGAGACACCAAGATTATATAGGGAAACACTAAGTTTATACACCATGAAAATTTTCTAAATTTCTGAGACACCAAGATTATACACGTTGAAATTTTTTATGAATTTATGAAATAATTTCTGAAACAACATCTAAAAGACTTTTAAATTTTTTAAACACTAAGATTATACACCATGCAAAATTTCTAAATTTCTGAGGCACCAAGACTATACACCTTGAAAAAATTATTTCACCCAAGATTATACAGACCCAACAACTCAAATATGCAATTGAATTAATTTCAGTCAATAATTTCCTAACTTTCAGTTGAAGTAAACTTGATTAAAAAATGTGTCGTGATAAAAATCGGTAGGGCATTTACAATACTTCTTTAAATACTATTACATTTATATAACGTGCTTACTTTTAAAAATGGAAGTAAATCAGTCCAGAATATTATAACATTTTACCAAGATTTATAGTAATTTATACATGGAAACACTAAGTTTATACACCATGAAAAATTTCTAAATTTTTGAGACACCAAGATTATACACCTTGAAAAAATTTATGAATTTGTGAAATAATTTCTGAAACAACACATAAAAAGCTTTTAAATTTTTGAAACACTACAATTATACACCATACAAAATTTCTAAATTTCCGAGGCACCAAGATTATACAAACCCAATAACTCAAATATGCAATTACAGTAATTTCAGTCAATAATTTCCTAAATTTCAGTTGAAGTAACTTGATTAAAAAATGTGCCCTGATAAAAATTTATATCATGTGCTTACTTTAAAAAACGAAAGTAAATCAATCCAAAATATTATAACATTTTACCAAGATTTATACTAATTTATATAATGCTATAACATTTTTTACTTAAATAATAGTATAAACAATTATTTAAATTTTATTCAATATTATTTTTAATGTTTTTAAATGTAAATTTGGAATTTTGGAATTTTGATTTTGTTTTGATAGAATGTCTAAATGAAACTTAAATTTTTTTAAACACTAAGAATATACACCCTGAAAATTTCCTAAATTTCTGAGACACCAAGATTATACAAAGAAACACTAAGTTTATACACAATGAAAATTTTCTAAATTTCCGAGACAACAAGATTATACACCTTTAAAAAAAAATTGAATTTATAAACTAATTTCTGAAACAACACCTAAAAAACTTTTAAATTTTTTGAAAAACCAACACGTGAAACTTTAAAATTTTTGAAACACTAAGATTATACACCATGAAAAATTTCTAAATTTCTCAGGCACCAAGATCATACGCGGAAACACTAAGTTTATACACCATGATTTTTTTTTAGATTTCTGAGACACCAAGATTATACACCTTGAAAAAATTTCTGAATTTATGAAATAATTTTTGGAACAACACCTAAAAACTTTTAAATTTTTTAAACACTAAGATTATACACCATGCAAAATTTCTAAATTTCTGAGGCACCAAGCCTATACACCTTGAAAAACTTATTTCACACCAAGATTATACAAACCCAACAACTCAAATATGCAATTACAATAATTTCAGTCAGTAATTTCATAAATTTCAGTTGAAGTAAACTTGATTAAAAAATGTGCCCTGTTAAAAACCAAGGTAGGGCATTTACAATACTTCTTTAAATACTATTACATTTATATAACCTACTTACTTTTAAAAATAGAAGTAAATCAGTCCACCATGCTCCCACACGTTCATGCCACACTTTGATGCACATATAATTTCTTAAAGGCATGATATCCTGTGTTAAACGCATCAGGGTTGGAGATACAGGAAACCAACCTTGCAAAGTTGATGTAAACAAGGGCGTAGGATCTCAACCCTGCAAACTGCAAGAACAGGTCTAACTGCCCAAATTCACTACAGACGAGATTTTATCCAAAAATCGGAGGAAAATGTATTGTAACACGCCTATTAAGTATGGAGATATATATGTTATTTACTGGTTCGGTGGTTGTTCCTTGGTCGCTAGTTTGTTGGCTCGTCGGTTGCTGGTTGTTTTTGTTTGGCTTAAGTTTACGATTTTGGGACCCTGGGCTGCAGTTGGGCATGTTCGCGCTTTCTCGCTTGTTTGGTGCTTGGTGTTTTCTTTTGTTTACTTTGGCTTTGCAGGGTTGGAGTCTTGTGCCGACAATTGAAGCTATTTTATTATTATTATTATTTGGGCGTTTTATGGTGTTCAGACCCTGCACCCTCGAGTGGACAAAATTGTATTGCAACACATATGTACAATAAACATTTAAGGTTGTGAGACCTATTAGGTAAACACTTAAGACTGTCAGAACCGTCGAAGGGTGTCGCCCTGTGCAAACATTTAAGAAAAAATGAAACGTGGCAGACCTGTTTACGTACGCAACAATGACAAAGACTCTCGAAGTATGCAACAATAAAGAAAAAATCACACATAGTAATAGTAATAAAATAATAATAATAATAATAATAATAATATTAACAATAGTTCGAACAATGGGGACTATGCTAAAAAAAATTGAGTGAGACGACAAAGTAATATGAAAATTGACTATGCATGTGCAATAAGACCTCAAATCTATGAGTACAAACTTTGGATATCTAAACATTTCAATACGAATAATACAAATTAAGAAAAGCACCGTACATGGTAAAACTTTGGATATGGCAACATATAATTCATTGGGAATAACGAAGCTGGCAATAAATTAAGCTTAAGATAAAAAACCTAAACAAGAGAGGAAAAATAGTTAACAAAAAATGAGAAAGACTACAGCGACAAGATCAAACCTATCATATCTATGTAGTTCTTATACTTTGGATTAATGGAAGCCAATTCTCATTTATCTCCAAGCCTCCATCTCTATTGAGGTTATTAGGTTGCTTGATAATTTATGTTTCTTCCTTGATTCTACGCATGAAGTAGTGATCCTCTTTAGCTAGGATTTTGGTATGTTTCAGGCATACATGGTGCTTTGTTTTCCTTGAATGATCGGCTAAAGTAGAGGTGTGTGTGTGTGTGTTTGTACTCATTCTTGATATCAACATTGTTCTCTTTGATCCTTATGTGAAATGATCATCCAGTTTCTCCGATGTAACATTTACCACAAGAGCACTCTACTTTGTAAACCCCTTTGGTGCAAGTTGTGTTTAACAAATCTTATTTTTTGGCTAATGGTTATCAAGGGTTTAAAAGAGGTTGTGATCTCTTTCTTTCTTAGGGCTTTGGCAGTCCTATATGTGACCCCTTTGATGTAGAGAAGGTGAGCTATCATGCAAGGGTTATGATAGTTTCTAGAATGTGGTTCACCTACTTATCTTTCAATGGTTTTTCTTAATGCCCTTTTACTGTCCTTGTTCATGTATCCTATGCTCTTGAAAACCTTGGTAAAGTGTTTATTTTCTTGTTTTAGGAGTTCTTCATTAGAGATCTTAATAGTTACCATGGCTAGGGTGTTCAGAACTACCATCTAGTGAGTGGGGTGGTGATGAGAGTTAGCATGAAGATAGATTTATGTATGAGCTTTATTCCTATAGACTTCATGTCCAAGGTACCCATACTACTTCCCATGAATCAACATATCTAGGAAGGGGATGTTGTTGTTCTCCTCCAACTCCATGGTGAGCTTGATGTCATCTGAGAGGGAATTAAGGTGCCCAAAAAATTTATTGAGTTCTTCTCTCCCATGTGGCCATACCACATTGGTGTCATCCCTGTGTTTTTTTTCATCTCTTTGGTTTCAAGTGGTATGTGTTAGGGGCTCTTTTTTCAAAAGTTTCCATAAAGAGGTTGACAAAAATAGGAGATAGAGGAGATCCCATAGCTACACCATTGGTTTGCTCGTAAAATACTCCCTAAAAATTGAAGAATGTAGATCTAAGACACACTTTTTCCAATTTGGTTGTTTCAGGGTCCACAACCTCATTGAAAATCTGGATAACTTTGTTGAGAGGTATCTTTGTGAATAGAGAAACCACTTCAAAACTAATCATGATATCATCGGGTTCAATTCTTTCATTTTTAATGATCTTTTTCTATAGCCAACATTGTAGCGTTCTAGTGTTCTCTATTTTTTGTGTATTTATTGCCATGGTGGCCCTTTTCTCATATTCACTTCTTGTCCTTATGATGGATCTTGTTTGTAATTTGAAACATTGACAATATAAAGATGACTATTGTGGATTTTCCAAGCATTTAGTATAAAAATAACTTAATTTTTAAATCAAAATTTTATATTATATTCACATGTTATACTTTATTAAGTGTTATATGTCAAACTTTGATAAGATGTAAATCTCAAGCTTTTTACTAACATCCTGAGGTTATTGATATCAACATTATTTGTTGAGTTGTATTAAAATACATAATTATTGAAAAATGGGGAAAATGTAATGTTTATTTTAATTTTCACTTCTAAAATAAGAAAAGAAAACTTATGGAGATTTACTTATTGAATTAACTACATTAAATTTAAATTATTGTTAAATTTGTATTAATAAAAATAAAATTTAAATGTTTATAAAGGTTGAAATTTTTTCTAAAACAAAGAAACTTTATATTGGATATTTCGAGTGTGAAATCATAATATACATTTATTTACCTTCATAGGTTCAAAAGGCATGGATTATGTATGGTTTAAAACTAGTTTTTATTTTTATTTTTTACACATAATATACTTTTTCTAAGCTCCGAATGGGTAGTCTTTACACTTTTTTCACAAAAAATTTTTTATAGTTGTACAACTACAACATTATAACAAAATGAAAAACGACAATAAACACATCCTTTAACTACTTTTAGCTCTTGCATTAGTAAAGTGACCTTTCTGAAATTGAAATTTGGGTTTCTTCTCTGAAATTTTGCTTAGATAGAGTCCCCTCTTACAATTTTATGACTTCCTTGGATAGTTGATCAACTTTCATGTTGAATTCTCTATATATATTGTTAAAATATTGTGTAACTGCAAAGAATATTTTTATCCTCTTCTGTGGATAAAGATAAAATATATTGATTAGATCAATCCCCTCTTGTGGATTGATCATGTCGGTCATTGTAATTGACCAAATCCCCTTTTGCGAATTGGTCAAACCCTAATTGTAATAGGCTAAATAAGAAGTCAGCCCCATAATATATTAAAGAGGGCCCAAAATATATTAAAGGTGGTTATAACCACCCAGAAGAAGAAGTCGGCCCTGCTAGTGAAGAGACACTTCCACACGTGCCAGAATTGTATAAATAAGAGAGTCCGGAGCCTCATTTTAACACACACTAAGCTCATTCATCTAGTGCGCAAGTTTTGAATGAAGCTGCAGTTGTCGGTTTCCAAAAGAAGGAAGAGAGAGAGGCATGTTGCTCAGTGTTGGATATTCTCTGTTGTCTGGTTCATTATCTTGGCATGTATTGGCTATCTATATTAAGGAAGTTTTGTTGGGTTTTCTTCCCCTTGAGGGTTTCCCAAGAGAAATGCTTGTGTACTCTTGTGATTGTGTTTCTCTCAGTGATCCTGTCTATGCTATTGTTATCTAGTAAATTGAAAGTAACCTAATAATAGCAGAAACTTTAACATGGTATCAGAGCTAAGCTGAAGAGAGCATCTTTCACTGGAAAAAGAAAAACGTCACTATTGTCGTACATGAAAATTAGCGATTTTTATTGAAGAAGGTTTTCAGCCCCAAATCCATCTATAAAGGTGTGCCCTACCTCAAGGAACATTTTGGAATATTCAATGCACATTTTCAGTGGCTAGATCTCCCAGAAAGTGAAACCCTAGTTTTCACAAAGTACCAGAAGTACCAGAAAACCAAAAGCATGAGTCCAGAAATCCGCAGATCAAGTTTGAAGGGGTAAAATTTGGATTTTCATAAATCCGACTGTACCAGCATACTCGCTTCAGTCCAACGCATCTTTTGGTGAGTTAGATCCAAGAAATTTGATTTTTTTATCATTTCTATAGCCCGAAGGGCTAGGGTGTCCACTGCAAGAAACAATGGCTACCAACATGAGGGTAGAAGACAGGTTGGAAGGATCTAGAAACTTCAGATCTTGGAAGCATAAGTTGCAGATGATTCTAGACGAGAATGATCTCCTAAAACATGTTACAGTGGGTGTACCAGAACCAGATGAAGAAGAGCAAAAGACCAAGCATAAGAAGAATGAAATGAAAGCAAAGAGAATTGTGTCAGATTCAGTAAAGGATCACTTGATCCCTCATATATCCGAACTACAGACAGCGAGGCAAATGTATGAAGCACTCAACAGATTATATGAAAGCAAAGACATTAGCCGGAATCTTACCTTAAGAAATCATCTTCGTAATATGAAGATGAACAACTCAGAATCTGTCACATCCTATCTTATGAGAGTTTCTCAGATCAGAGATCAGCTTGCAGCTATTAGAGATGTCATTAGTGACAAGGCGCTTGTAACCACAACCCTAAATGGGTTTCCAACATTTTGGATTCCTTTTGTGCAAGCAGTGTGTGCAAGAAGCAAGTTACCCAAGTTTGATAAGTTATGGGCAGATTGCACACACGAAGAATCTAGACTTGCAGACCAACATAAGAGATTAATTGTTGACGAAGAGGAAGCTCTTACAGTTCAAAAGAAAAAAAGAAGTTCCTTCAGGAGGAACAATAAAGAAGATAACATCGTAAGAGTTCCAGATAAGAAGAGAGATGTTTCAAAGATCAGATGCTATAACTGTCAAAAGTTGGGACACTTTTCCTATGACTGTCCTCAAGGAAAAGGGAAAAGAAAGCATCAAGTACATGTGGCAGAGGAAGAGGAATCTCCTCCCTCAAAGAAAGCTCTAGCAGAAATTAAGGATTATGTACTTTAAGTTGAAGATAGTTGATAGCAAATGGTGGAGTCTGTGGAGCCTCCCCACACAAAAACAAAAGATAAGTATTCATGTTTATTTTTAGT
>JZKD02S0075652.1:348939-375840 GCA_000966675.3 Picea glauca
GGAGGACGGAGCTGTAGGAAGGACGCGTGTCAAGCACCCGGAGAGAATCGGGAATCGGGATACTGCGGGTCCCGTGGACGTGGGTCTTGTGACATGGGAAACCCCGTAGCCCCGATGGGGACAAGGTAGTGATCACAGAGTTGGTCATGTGGACCAGGGACTAAACCAGTGGGGCTAGCGTGATCAGAAAGGCGCGTCGCGAATCGGGAATTCACAATTCCCGTGGACATGTGTTTTGCGTCATCACAAATGCCGAAATCCCGATGGGAGGTTATACGGTGGTGGTCTTATGGTAAGTGGTCACATAGACTATTGTATAGCATAGAGGGCTAATGCGTTAGGAGCATATCGGGGATCGGAGAACTGCGAGTTCTGAGAACTTGTGAATTACGACAACGGAAATCCCGAAACTCCGATAAGAGTAGCCCCGTACAGAAGGTAAGACCACGGTCGTAAAGGCAGTAAACCACAGGCTTGGCCTGGGGACTTAATGCGTAAGGAGCGCATCGGGATTTGGAGGATCACGAGTCATGGGGGTGAATGAGTTTTGACATTAGAAACCCTAAATCCCGATATTGAACCAGGGATTGGCATTTCGCTAAGGCAGGTTTGTGGGAACTTCTCATTTGTGGGAAATTAACCCCAAAATTTTAAATTATGATAGTGGATGTGTTACAATGTTGCTACCTAGTTGATGTCAACATCTAGTGACCTGTTAAAAGATAAAGAATGTCCTTCTTGTTAAGAGGGAGTGTTAAAATATTGTGTAACTGCAAAGAATATGTGTATCCCCTTTTGTGGATAAAGATAAAATATATTGATTATATCAATCCCCTTTAGTGGATTGATCATGTTGGTCATTATAATTAACCAAATCCGCTTTTGTGGATTGGTCAAACCCTAATTGTAATAGGCTAAATAAGAAGTCGACCCCAGAATATATTAAAGAGGCCCCAAAATATATTAAAGGTGGTTATAACCACCCAGAAGAAGAAGTCGGCACTGCTAGTGAAGAGACACTTCCACACGTGCCATAATTGTATAAATAAGAGAGGCCAGCGCCTCATTTGAACTCACACTCAACTCACTCATCTAGTGCGCAAGTTTTGAAGGAAGCTGCAGTTGTCGGTTGCTGGAAGAAGGAAGAGAGAGGCGTGTTTCTCAGTGTTGGATATTCTTTGTTGTCTGGTTCATTATTTTGGCATTGTATTTTCTATCTATATTAAGGAAGTTTTGTTGGGTTTTCTTCCCCTTTAGGGTTTCCCAGGATAAATGCTTGTGTACTCTTGTGATTGTGTTTCTCTCAGTGATCTTGTCTATGCTATTGTTATCTAGTAAATTGAAAGTAACCTAATAATAGCAAAAACTTTAACATATATAAGTAAAATAAATTTCATCAAAAATAGTTTTTACATGTAAAACTTGATTTTTACATGTAGCTATTATTCAGTTTTCTAATAATCCATTGAATCCATAATATTTGGAAGCCCAAAACAATTAAGACTTGCTAGTATTAACATTGGTCCCATCAAATCGATGATATTAGAAGCCCAAAACAACTAAGACTTGTTAGTATTAGAACTGGTCCCATCAAATCCATGATATTTAGAAATTTTAAAGGTTTCAAAACTTGCTAAGTATGAATCAAAGTGTGCAATCACCAACAATGGATACATATAATTGAATAATTAAAGATATGCAATTTAATAGGGGTATCGATAATTAAAGTTTTAATAAATGCAATTTGTTTGAAATTTCAATTGTTTCTTTGGGGTCCAAGATGACCCCTCACCTGTCACCCCACAAAATCAATAATAAATTATCTCAATAAAATGATTTAAAATTAAAAATTACAACTTTAGTTTAATAAATTATTATTACCTTAAAAAATGGTAAATGATACTTGATTATTTGTTATAAAAAGAATTTATAATTAGTTGATTCTAATATTAATAAGATTATTTTCATAAATAAAATTGCAAATTTATATTAGTGAAATTGTATATTTTCACATTGGTAAAAACTTGAAATTTATTTTTTCTATTTTTAATAAAATTGTTTGGTAAAGAGAAGTCAAAAAGTATTATTTCATATATATATTTTTCAAGTATTATTGATTTTATGATATACTTGGAAAAAAGTATACACTATTCATTTCTCTATATTATTTATGTTTCATTGATTGTTCTCTCACTAAATATTACGATGGTCATACAAACATATGTTACTTAATTTTTTGGGGGGTTTCCTTTCCTAGCTTCGGAGGTATCCTAGTTTAAATCTTACACTATTCATTTCTCTATATTATATTTGTTTCATTGATTGTTCTCTCACTAAATATTACGATGATCATACAAACATATGTTACTTAATTTTTCGAGGGGTTCCCTTTCCCGCTTCTAAGGTATGCTAGTTTAAATCTTACATTTTAAAATGAAAGACGATTCTTATATGTAGATGAAAATAATGGTTAGTGGAAACACCCAAAAAAAATTCTTTTATTTCTTTATATGTAAATAAAGAGCAATTTATTTCTTTTATGATGTGATGTATGATGTAAATGTATTCTTCTTTTTCCACGAGAAAAAAATGTTCTTTATATTCAAAAGGATATAAAAATTTACATGTGTCGACTTCTCTTACAGCATCGAAACAAGGAGAAAACCGCTAAATACTTGGTTCAAATCCATCAATGGCCCGACCTTCAAGGCTAATATCCATCAAAGCTCAGATTCTGCAAGAAGGAATCAAATCAAAGCTTGATCTTGTAGGCAGGTCCTTCGTTGCCATCCTCCCAAAAAGAAAAGCAAATTTGGCTCGGAGGGAGGAGCAAAGATTTTTTAGAGAGGGAGTCTGCCTCGGAGTTTTCCTCTCCGAAAATATGCTGGAAGGTAAGCTTTCTGAAAAGTAGAGTAGCATCCTTGGTCCTATCTTTCCAGCAATTAAGGGCTGCCACACGGAAGTCGGCCAGTCCATTCAGCCAATCGATAGTAAGCTTGGAGTCGCCAAGGAGTAACAAGACATCGGTGTGGCGACTAGCCAGCACTAGAGAAGTCCAAGCACCTAATAGCTCAGCCTTTGTGTTAGAACCCTGTCCGCAGTTCAATGTCCAGCGAATACAGGTATGGGGGTTTAATGTTATTTTTCCCCCAGCTCCACAAAGCGCGCCCCCTTGTTGTGAGGCCCCGTCGAACCAGGCCACCGCCCTATCGAATGGAATGTGAAAGGGACGTCGATCCAATGGCTTTACCTATAATGTATTACCAAGATTGGTTACCTCTGCCAAAATGAGAGATGAGACGTAGTGGAAAGACGACTTCTTGTCATTAAAAATTGCAGTGTTTCTGGACAGCCAAACAAGCTAGCACAGGTGTATCGGAAGCATTGCAAGTGAGTTGTTATTCTGGATCCAGTTTTGGAAGCATGTTGTACATTGTTACCACTCCAATGTGTGGAAATATTTAGAGCAGATGTGATATATGTCCAAAGTGCACTGGTGAAAGAGCATTGTACAAATACATGCAGCGTTGATTCAATGTCCTGAGCACAAAGAGCGCAGCGATTTGGGCCCTCCCAGCCGCGCGCTTGCAATTTGTCCCAAAACAAAAGTTTATTTTCGAGCAGGAGCCAAGCGAACAATTTGTGTTTTAGAGGGCCGGTGTCTCTCCAAATCCTCTGTCTCCAGTTTGGAATTAATGAATTCCAGTTATGAGCGGCCAGTGCAAGGTATACATTTTTTGCAGTTAACAGGCTGACCGATCTCCCCCCTCCAGATTAGGGAGTCTGCCTTAGAATGCAAACGTACGTCGGATGCTTTGAGATGTTGTGAGAACTCATCCCATTCGGCCCTGTGTATCGGATCTAGCTGGAGATCTAAACCGCTCAGCCATGAGTCGCCAAGTGGGTTGGCAATAGATGGACAGTAGAATTGATGTAAAAAATGGAGGTTCTTGTCCTGTAGATGGGAACGTAGCGGAGGAGAGAGAATAGCTTTCCTGCCTAAGCCCAATATGCAGTCACTTCCAACTTCGATCAGAAGACCGTCTCCGGGATGCCATGAGAGCCACTTTAATATGATCGGGAGAGTGGAAGAAAAGTTTTTCCAAGACGGTGAACCTGTTAATGGATGAACCTCCGCGAATCTGATCCAAATATGGACTGGTAGATGGTGAAGATACTTTTCTTTGATTACAATACTCCAAAGTCCTGGATTTGTTAATAATCTCCAAAAGGTATTGGTCGAAAGTGCCTTGTGAAAGAGAGGCAGGTTTTTGAGACCCCAGCCTCCCATCGACTTCGGTTTAGAAAGCTCCTCCCATTTGGTGAGATGAAAGCACATGTTCTTCTTACAGCTAGACCAAAGAAAAGAAAAGGAGAGTTGACAGAGCGACTTCAAAACGGTGGCTGGGATGTGTGCTAAAGCCATCCAATAGACCGGAAGACTTTCCAACACCGCTTTAATCAGAATATATCTTCCCCCCATAGAGAGAAATCTGTGCTTCCAGTTGAGAATTCTACCTTCAAATCTGTCAATAAGTCAAGCCCAATCTTTTATTGTGTATCTAAAGGATTTTAAGAAATAACCTAAGTAGGTAAAGCCCTCCTCAAGCTCGAGGAAACCAATTCCAAAAAGCGCACTTAAATCGAGTTTTAAGGAATCCTGCGCATTTGAATTCAAGAAGGTGGATTTAGTGGCATTGATTTCTAAACCAGAGACATCACAAAAAGAAGAGAGGATCGAATGTATGATGGACCATTCGGCAAAATTAGCACTTGTCAAGATCAAAACATCATCGGCAAAAAGGATATGAAGAATATGAGTCAACCCTGCCACTTTAACTCCTTTCAAGAGTCCCTCCGCTTGTTTGTTCTTTAGTAAGATGCTGAGACCTTCCAGGATCAATATGAGAAGAAGGGGGAGAGTGAGCAGCCCTGGCAGAGCACTCTCTCGCAATGAAAGGCCTTTGTAGGTTCACCATTGATTAAAATAGCCAGCGTTGCCGAGGAGATACAATCCATTATCCAATTTGTTGTAATAGAGCCAAAACCGCTCTGGATAAGGATGAGATGCAGAAAATTCCAATTTATGCAATCGAATGCCTTTTTAAGATCCAGCTTTAGGAGAATGGCTTGTAGATTTTTTGTCTTAATGTTGTGGATGCATTCTTGTGCTACGCCAACAACATCAAGAATCTGTCTTCCTTTGAGGAAGCCAAGTTGTTCTTCGAAGAGCGCCCCAGAGAGATATGGTCGGAGTCTAACAGCAATGATTTTAGAGATTATTTTGTAACAAAGATTGCAAAGCGATATGGGGCAAAAATCATTGAAATGCCTGAGAAAATTTGATTTTGGAATCAAAACAACAAAGGTTTTATTCAGTTGTGAGCTTACATTCCCTCTTGTTCTCGAGTCTTCAATGACATCAAGAATGTCCTATCCCATTAGATCAAAAAAATGAAGGAAGAGTTCGACCGACTAACCGTCAGGTCCTGGGGTTTTCTCTCTTTTAAAACTTTTGATTACCTCAAGTAGTTCCTCCTTAGAACATGGGGAATGTAATAAATTTGCCTCCTTGGGAGAAATCAATCTTGGAAATAAACTGGTTGTTGTTGTCTGTGATGTAAGTGAAGGAGATGGAGGAGCTTTGAAAAAGGATTTATAGTATGTGTAAGCCGCCGACTTGATCTCGGCCTGAGAGTGGTGTAAAGTTCCATTTGCATCTTCGATCTCCCAGATTTGCTTTTTTGATCTGCGGGAGCAGGAAATTCTATGAAAGTAGCTTGTATTTTTGTCACCTCCAGCCAACCACAGCATCCTGCTATTTATACGCCATCTCTCCTCCTCATCACGAAGTAGTTTGTTACGGGCGTCCTCTAGACATCGAATCTTGTGTGCTATCTCCTCGCTGCTAGGTAGCTAGATCTTTTGTTTTAGGAGGTACTCCAGCTCAAATTCAATGCTGTTGAGCTCGGCTTGTTCCCTGTCCTTTTTATCCTTAAGCCATTGAATCGAGAGTGATTTTAAGGTATTGAGTTTTCTGAATAAATTCCCTTGTGCGTCTCCTGGAATGACATGAGTACAATCTGTCCATATAGATGTAACAAGATTAATGAAGGTAGGATCCTTCAACCACAGCGAATTAAATTTGAATGGATGACCCTTACTACCACGACCTTCCCCTAATTGAAGGCAGATCGGCGTATGATCAGACAGAAAGGGAAATTTAACCCAAGCACGACTACTGTAAGATGGTAAGAGTAGACTCTCAGCTACCAGAAAGCGATCGAGTCTTTTGGAAATTTTTGTTGATCCTTGTCTTCCGTTCCTCCAGGTCGGCAGAAGCTTCGGCAGTTTAATGTCAATCAGAGCATTTTTGTAAAAAATCTGTTGGAAAAAACTTGAAAGTGGGTCAGTCGATGCCAAGTCACCCCAAATTTCAAGAGGGCTGGTAGTTAAATTAAGGTCACCGGCGAGAATGAGGTTCTCTGCCGCCAGAAGGCCCAGATCGTCTAGCCGCTGCCAGAAGTCTTTGCGTCCAGTGCATGGGTCATAAACATTGAGCAAGTTGATAGGACCAAAGTGCATGGGCCGTAAAGATGTCTTCGGTATAATTAGATGACCAAAGTGAAATGTTGATCATATTAATAGGATCATATTATCACTATTTACTCACCCTAAAACTAAGTAAATATCACATACATCATGGCATTGAATCTCTCATGATATTAAACCCTAAACAAAACTTTGGAGTATTGGAGTGTGTGTATGGATCCCATATTTTCTTGCTTTCCTTGAGGTGAGTGGACGGTGATAGGAGGCAAACAATATGCACCCCGCAACAAAGCATTTAATGTTCTAAATGTTGGGATATATATTGTTGGATCTAAAGGTGTTTTATATCCATTGATTAAAGTGAGTAGAGGATCCATTTAGTAGCTCATCCCCTAATCTCATCAATTATAAATATGCACCCTGCAACATAGCATTTAATGTTTGAATTGTTGGGATATATATCGTTAATCTAAAGGTGTTTTCGATCCACTGGGTATTCACTCAATGAACATGTGACATAGCGCCTTTGTTCATGGGATATTAAAGAATACCCTTAATTTCACTAGATATTGATAAATATTTCCCAAAGACTTTTTGTTGAACCCCCCTTCCAATACATATTTCCAATAAAAGAAACCCCTATTTTTACTATATATCCCTTTTATACCCCCCAATACCTATAAACCCGTTGATACTGCACATCCCCCCCAATACCTACAATATATTCACTTTACTTTTCACAATTTAAAAACCTCCTTTATGAATGAACATGATAAGATATTGGTCAACAAGGTGAAGCATTTATGTTTCGATTCGAAGACATATATCCCAACATTTAGAACAATAAATTCTTTCTTGTGGGGTGCATATTGATAGACGATGGGAGTAAGGGATGGGCTACTAAATGGACCCTCTACTCACTTTAATCAATGGATGGGTTTCCAAATAATTTCCTCTTTTTTATTTGACTATGTAGGTTACGTTTTCATTGTTTTTTGTTTTAACATAAACAAGGAAAAATATATTTATAAAAGTTGCTTAGAACATAGAAAGTTAATAGTGTCTTACAGATAATTCCAAAATTCCAAGTTCCTTTCTACCAGATATACAAAATTGGAGAAAAAATCTCACTGAGATTCTACTTCCCATGACCTATGCTTAGTTACATTGTTTTTGGAAGTATATACTTTGCAAAAACAACCTATTATGTAAACAAAAAAGCACTACACATACTTATGTTATATTAGGCGGACCTTGGTCTTCCGGGTCTTCATTTTCATCTTGTTGCAAGGGGGCATTCAAGTCAAGAATTTGTTGGCAAGCTCTCGAGGACGATGCTCCATCCGAAGGTGTTGAAATTGATCCTATAGGAGAGACAGGATTGGGGTAGAGTCGAAGGTCTTCAATTTGTTGCCTGAGCACATTGCATTCATCCCTAATTCTTTGTTGGTCTTATCTTTGTTGCACTGTAATTTCCATGATAGACAAAACTTGTGATGATAACCCTTGAATCTGGATTTGCAGTGATTGGACCACGATAACCAAATTGTTATGATCATCCACAGTGACCTCCATATTTCCTCTCGAGCCTTTATTAATTGCTCTGCGCATTTCTGTTGATGTTGTGTTGTGTTTGGACAAGCCAAAGAACCATGAATTGTGGGAGGAACCGATTTTATGATGCAAATAGAAGAAGAGAGGAGTAAATGAATAAAGAGCAGTGGAAGCATGGTCGTATACATGTTCATGGAGAGTCCCCCATGGAAAGTGATAGGAATTTCCACTTTTGGCCATGATGTTATAAGGATGTACATACAAACCAACAAATTCAAACCTTGTTCAATTGATGTTTGCATTGTCACAAGAAGTGGGAGCTCGATACAAGAGTGACGCAGGATCAAGGACAGAAGCGAGCGAAGTGGTGTAGATGCAGGTGGGAGATGTTGAATCAGAGGAAGAATGAGGCAGTTTGCATGAGGTGAGGGTAAAAGAGGAGAAGTTTAGTGCATGCAAGAGAATGTGGGAGAAGGGAGCCACATGTCTTGGAAGGAGACAAGACATGAGGGTCGGTGGAGTATTAATTTGAGGGGAAGAATGAGGATGTCGAGGGATAAATGCAGAGAGGTATGGGTGGAGCAGGACCCACCTAATTTGATAATTAAATAAAACATACATTGCATCATAGGATATGGTGCATTGTAGTCTGACCATTAATGGTTAAGGATCCCACATTTTTTTTTTGTTTTTTTTTAATATGGCGAGTTTGGCTTGCTCCTCAACCTCCTTGTTGTTGAGTCTTAAAACATGAAATGAGCTAATGCTCGAGAAGGCATGGGTTTCAATTTGAATTCTTTGGAAAATTGCCTTGAGTCGGCCATTAGAGGGCTAAGATCTTCATCTTACATGATTGATGGTGGATTTGGAGTCTCTTATTATGGATAAGGAGAGAATACCCCGATGTTTGGTCAAGAGGAGACCCTAAAGCAACGCATAAGCCTCCACTTGGTTATTTGTGGTGACTCCTATGTTCTAGTGGAATGAAATCTCTTTGTTTCTTCCCAGGCTAAGGATAACCCCTCTTGCTCCTACCACCCTGGGTATTTTTTCGTTGGGTTTCATAACACTCATTTGATTCAATATGTTAATTTAATAATGTTTAATAAATATATTTAAATAAAAATAGCACATGTTGTATTAGATTTTTGGATATAAACTGTGTATGGAGATTTTGAAATGTCCAACATTTCGAGTGGACACTCCACCCATCATCGGGGACTGTTGAAGCAATGAGGATTGAAAAGAGTGGCGATGATGCGACTATAAAGGCTAAAATTAATGTGAACGTTGGGAAAAAATGGACGAACACTAGCCATTAAAATTTTGACCTATTTGAATTAAAGAAAAGTAAATATTATTAATAATTAATGTATAGCGGGGAAAAATAATTAAGGTATAACAAGATAAAGAATTAAAGAATTAAAGGATAAATTAATTACAAGGATAGAGAGAAGTAATGATGAAAAATTCCAAATAATGATACTAATAGTA
This sequence comes from Picea glauca, assembly GCA_000966675.3. NCBI lineage: Eukaryota > Viridiplantae > Streptophyta > Pinopsida > Pinales > Pinaceae > Picea > Picea glauca. The sequence continues at coordinate 358,540 of JZKD02S0075652.1, forward strand.
TAAGAGGTTAAGTAATGACTCTTGAAATAATAATCAAATAATAGAAATAAAAGGTTAAGATATTAATGATAGGATTAAGATAAGGATCAATAATAATTAGAATTAATTAAAAATAATCAAAGGTTCAATGTCAAATAATTGAATAATTAAAGGTTAAGATACTTATGTCAAATTTAAGAAAAGGATCAATCGTAAGTAGAGTTAATTAAAATATAATCAAATGTTCAAGGATAATTATAATATAATTAGCCAAGGTTTAAATTAGAGAATGGGGGAGGGTGAATGAGGGGCCCCTTTAGATTCGAAAAAAAAAAGGAATAGAGAAAACCACAGAGATTTAAGATTAGAGAATTGAAGAAGAGGAAGATTTAAAAATAAGAGGATCAAGGGAGATGAAAACAACAAAGGAGGGGGGGAGGGAAAGTCGAAGGAAGGAGAAAAAAATTAAGTTTGATGTCTAAGGCGATGAATGATGGGCTTCCACGAATGGATAAGTTTGTATCCATCATTGTGATTAAAATTGTTTGGATGTTTTTCAATCTCCAAAGCTTCGTGGATAACATGAGATGGGTAAAAGGGTGTTGAGGCCAGGATTTTGGTTTGATCAAAACATATTAAGTGTTTAAATTTGGAAGAATGTTCAACGATAGTTGATTTAGAGATGTGATTGTGGGTTGTGCCAGCGTTGTGCTCTTTGAGATGGGCTTTGAAGGATCTGTCAGTTTGGCCAATGTATGATTTTCCATAGGAGATGTCAGGCACCAAATCTATTATAATAGTAGAAAACATAAATATTGCAGGAATACCAGTGGAATAACAACATAGAACAGTAATATAGCAGCGGAACATCAAAATATATGGAACCACAACACCAAAATAATACCTTTATTGATACGAAACAGTGTTCATTTGCCTCTTCAAGGGGGCAACCTCCAGCAGATCAGAGCTCTATTACAATAATTCTCAAGAAAAATACCTCTCATACCTTCTACTCTTATTTATACTAATTATATATTCTAAAGAACATTCTAGAGGAAGATCTTTCTAGAAGTGAAAGCTTCTATTAAGTCTTCTTACATTGACTTTTTCATATTTATTAAATATTACTTATTAACTAGTATTGACCTTTATTACATGGAAATATATCATTCTACCTATATGATAAGTTAAGGGTTTAGGTCCCTAACATCCCCTCCCCCTTGAAGAACAACATTGTCCTCGAGGCTTGAGATGAGGAAATTCCCGGAGAATAGTTTTCGACTCCCAGGTGGCATCTTCTGGAGTTGTATCTTTCCACTGCACCAACACCTCCTTGATGGTGCGCTGACGTACACAATGTTCACGCTAGTCCAAGACTGCCTGTGGCTGCAACCATATGGAACCTTCAGCATCCAACTCCAGAAGATTGGTTTGAGTTTGGAACTTAGTTGCAATCACCTTCTTTAAGCATGAGACATGAAAAACAGGATGAATCTTAGAATGATTGGGTAGAGCTAGATGATAGTCCACTAGTTCCACGAGCTTCAGAATGGTATAAGGACCAAAAAAATTGGGAGCAAGCTTCTGACAGTGTTCATATTTGTGTGAAGTCTGATTGTAATGTTGTAGACAAAGAAACACATGGTCTCCTGAAGCAAATTGGCATTCTGAACATCCTTGATTTGCTTGTTGTTTCATACAATTTTGAGCCATGACCAAATTGTCTTTGACAGTACTGAGAATGGAAACATGGATTGTAAGAGTTTTGTCAACCTCCTGAACCTTTGAGACCTCTAGTATATAGGAAAGAACTGGCGGGGGATTTTGTTTGTATACTACTTCAAAAGGAGTCATGCGAGTAGCAGTATGGTAAAATGTGTTATACCACCGTTCAACTAGGGGTAACCACTGAGCCCACTGATGTTGTCGATCAGATGCAAAACACCTCAAATATGTTTCCAAACACTTGTTGACAAATTCAGTTTGGACACCAATCTGTGGGTGATAAGCAATACTGAGTTGTAATTATGTGCCTTAGAGCCTAAATAGTTCTTGCCAAAAATTACTGGTGAAAGTTGGATCTCTGTCAAATACAATGGAATGAGGCATGCCATGAAGCTTGAAAATATGAGCCACTTTGGATGATGTGAATGGGTGTTGAAGAGCAGTAAAATGAGCATATTTGGAAAGCAGATCAACTACCACCATGATGACTGACTTATTGTCAGATTTAGGTAATCCCACAATGAAATCTATAGAAATGTCTATCCAATAACCGCTGGAACCAGAAGCGGTTGTAGTGTGCCTGTAGCTTTGATAGTTTCCCCCTTGTTGCATTGACAAACATCACACTCAGCCACAAAGGTGCAGATGTCTTGTTTCATATCATCCCATAAAAAAGAATGTTTAACTCATTCATAGGTTTTGGTAAACCCGGAATGCCATGTTTTGGGTGAAGCATGAAGCTTAGAAAGCACCATGGATTTAAGTTGCAACTGGTCGCTTAAATATAGATGGCCTTTGTAGCGAAGCTCTTCATTGTTCCAAGAGTACACTAGAGAAACTGGAGAATTGTCTTGCAATTGTTGGATCAATCGAGGAGTTTTGGGGTCTTGCACCCATTCCCGACGAACATCTTGGAGCCAATCTGGTACAATGAAGAAGAGGGAAAAAATGGATCCTTCTTCTTCATGCTTTCTAAACAGAGATCTGCCACTACATTTTCTTTTCCCTTCATATAAATCATCTCATAAACATAGCCAAATAGCTTGGTCATCCATTTTTTTTGCTCATAGGATGAAATCCATTGTTCCAGGAAATACTTGAGGCTCTGATGGATGGTTTTAATTTATAAGCGTTGCCCCAAGAGATAAGGATGCCAAAGATCCACAACCTGTAGAATAGCCAACATTTCCTTTCATAGATTGATTGGCCAAGATGTCACTCTGTGAGTTGTTTGCTAGTGAAGGCCAAGGGTCCACCCTCTTGCATGAGTACTCTGCCAATGCCTTTCCCAGAGGCATCACATTCGAGGACAAAAGTCTTTGTGAAGTCAGCAAGGGCCAAGACATGAGTTATGTGCATGGCTTATTTCAATGCTTGAAATGATTGATCAGTGGTTGGAGTCCAAGTGAAATCATTCTTTTTTAGGAGAGCAGTAAGAGGCACTGCAATTTTTCCATAATTCTTAACAAACCTGCGATAATATCATGTTAAACCCAAAAAACCATGCAAGTTATTGAGAGTTTTTGGGCACGACCAATCCTGCATAGCTTCAATTTTCTTAGGATCCACCCTTACACCATCCTTCCTGACAATATGACCCAAGTAATCCTCTTCTGAAGCTCCAAAGGAAAATTTAGATTTCCTGAGAAAGAGTTGGTGCTGAGAGAGTAGACAGAGAACTTGATCCACATGGGTAATATGGTCTGCCCAGGTTTTACTGTAGATGAGAATATCATCAAACAAAACTAAGACAAAATGACGGAGAAAAGGACATTAAACATGATTCATGAGACTTTGGAAAGTGGAGGAGCATTATATAGGCCAAAGGGCATGACCAAGAATTCATAGTGACCCTCATGAGATCGAAAATAAGTCTTAGGAATGTCTTCCTCTTGCATATGTATCTAGTGGTAGCCAAAACGTAGATCAAGTTCAATAAAATACTTAGCACCACTTAATTCATCCAAGAGATCATCAATGACATGAATGGGAAATTTGTCTTTGATGGTGATTTTGTTGAGAGTGGAAAAGTCGGGACACATACGCCAAGTACCTTGTTTTTTGAGTACCATAACGATATGGGAAGAATAGGGGTTGGTACTAGGGCGGATAACACCCGCGGCTAGCAATTCTTGAATAATTTTCTCAATTTCTTTCTTTTGGGCAAAGGGATGATCATAAGGGCGAACATTGGCAGGAAGAATGTAGGGGATGAGAGGAATGGAATGATCATGAACACCACGAGAAGGAGGAAGTCCATAGGGAGTGTAAAAAATAGCTTGGTGTTTGGATATGATACATTGGAGGTCAGGATGCTACACATGTGTCTCAATTTCTTGAATAGAATGGAGTTGGGAAATAATGTCGGAATGACCTTTTTTGAGGAGCTTTTCCATTCAATGGGAACTGACGATCTCAGGGGATCCTATTGTGATTCCTGGGAATTTATATTGTTGTCTTGTCTATTGGAATTTCATGGTTAATTTCTTAAAATCCGTGAGGATGGGACCAAGAGTGCATAACCATTCCACACCAAGCAAAATATCACAACCACCCATGTCAATAGCAAACATATGAGAATCCAGGTGGTACTGCCCAATTTAGAGACACACATTTTCACAACGCCCCCCACATTTCATGGAACCACCATTGGCAATCAATATTTGAAAGTTGTTGATTGTTTGTATATAGCAATGGGTTTCTTGGGAAATACAACGGTGAAAAAAATTATGAGTGTTGCCACTGTCAATTAAGATGACAACCTTTCAATTCTTAATGTAGCCAATTAACTTTAGGGTCTGGGGAACAAAGAAGCCAGTGAGAGCATTCAATGAAATGACCGGTTCTACTTCTGGTTGGTCATAAGGTGGAGTAATATCAGTTGCATCAGATAACTCTGCCATGGGGGGGGGGCTTGAGCTCTTCTTTAGAAACATCCTCAGAGATGGCCATAAACAACTTTTGTTCCTTACACTTGTGCCCTAGAAAATATTTGTCATCACAATTATAACAAAGGCCCTTGAGTTGGTGTTCTGTCATTTCAGTCCAAGTTAATTTATGGATCTTAAGTGGAGTGGGAGGAGGGGCAGGGTTAGTAGGTCGAGTGTGAGGAACAAAGGAGGGTTTGTGGGTCTTAGCAAAGACAATTATTTGGGCTTCCTTAGTATGTTGAGTAACTTCCAACCAAGTGTGAGGGTGAGTCATGCGGACCTTGGCTCGAATTTCCTCTTTGAGACCACTCATAAAATATTCCCGGAAGAAGGCATAAGACATGCCCTTTGTTCTGAAATCCAAGTGTTCAAAGGAAGATATAAAGTCTTCCACTGTGCCAGATTGCTTCAACTTGGTCAAATGACCAAGATAGTGGGTGTCAGTGTCAAAGCGCTCATATAGCTTTGGCACAAATTGAGTCCAAGCAACATACCCCTGGTGTGTATTTCTATGCCATTACCAACTTTTTGGATCCAAATAAAGGACACCATAATGAATTTTGGCCAAATCATCAACAATTCCATGCAAGGAGAAATAATATTCCATTTGAGCGACACAACCAGTGGGATCGAATCCGTCAAATTTGTTCACTTCAACTCGAGGAAGGCGGGGGTCATGAGGAAGAGAATTGGAACAAAGGGCCATGTTATGGGAAGAGTTCTCACCTTCATAGTGGGAAGGTTGTTCAAGGGATGGAGAGCCAAGGGATTGTTTCGACTACTAGGTGAGGGAGGACAATTCACCCTTAACCTCTGCCAATTCGCCTGTAACTTTAGCCTCAAAGGTGTTCAAGCGAGAATTATTGGAAGTAATTTTAGAGGTCATTATTTGGATGTCTACCTTGTGTTGTTTGGATTCATCTCACAGGTGAAGGAATTCTTGATTGCGAGTGTTAGCCATGGGTGAAGGAGGGGAATGGAAGAGGGGAAGTGGGACCATGGAAAAAAGAGTAAAAAATGATGTATATGAGTGTGTTTAGTGTGAAAAGAGGAATGGAATGAGATAGGTGTCAAATAAGGGTGCGGGAAGGTAATAAAAAAAGTTAAAAATGATAGGTATCACAACGATGAAGGCGAAAAGGAGAATCCAACAAGATAGGTCTAAAATAAGGGTTTGGGGAGGTAAAAAAAAAGGTTAAAAATGATGTCACAACAATCCAGGCAAAAAGGGGAATCCAATGAGATATGTCTCAAATAAGGGTATTGGCAGGTCCCATACTCCTTTTTTTCCTTTTCTTTTTCCCTTTTTTTTTTTTACTTCGCTAGGGTTTTATGCAGATCTAAATAATATCGTAGTATCGAAATGCCCAAATTCTTAACAGAAAAAAGCGAAATAAATGTATAGTAATTTTCGCAACTCGAATGTATGAGGAAACGTTGTAGGGAAATAGATCTTCTATGTTTCTTTTCTGTTTGTAATTTTTGCAACCTGAATGCCGAAGGAAAGGTTGCACGGAAATAGATCTTCTCTATTCCTTTTTCTATTTGGTTTATTTCCCAAGTCTTAGGGTTTTCAGGGTGCCTACTGAAAAGGGTTTGCCATGTGCTATAGCTCTCTGATATATGTGTGGGGTCCAACAGTAGTACTCGGCCCAATATCTCAGGGCACTAACTAAGGAGGCTAGACCATACCCTTGGTTGTACTACCCAAGTACTAGAGAGTATCTTCCCGAGTGTTATTCTCGGTGCCACTATAGCATTCATCTGCCCAATCGGTTGATCTATGACTATTTTCAGGATAGCTAGGGGGTCTCCCGATATACCACAAGTTTGTATACATGTGTTGTCTGATGTGCTACCACTCGAAAGGGTACCAACAGGGGTTGCAAGGGTGTCCAACAATGTGAGCTTAAGTACCTCTTGTATTTTCTACGTGTATGCTTCCTGACCGCAGATTTATGCATTGAATGATAGATCTTTGTAGCTTAAAGATGTTGGAACATGTCTCTGCCCTTGAAAAAATTTAACCTACAAATCCTGCCAAGGAAAGTGCTCTGATACCACTTGTTAGGCACCAAATCTATTATAATAGCAGAAAACAGAAATATTGTCGGAATACTAACAGAATAACAATATAGAACAGTAATATAGTAGTGGAACAACATAATATATGGAACCACAACACCAAAATAATACCTTTATTGATAGGAAATAATGTTCACTTGCCTCTTCAAGGGGGAAACCCCCAGCAGAGCAGAGCTCTATTACAATAATTGTGAAGACAAATCCCTCTCAGACCTTTTACTCTTGTTTATACTAATTCTATATTCTAAAGAACATTCTAGAGGAAGATCTTTCTAGAAGCAGAAGCTTCTATTAGGTCTTCTTACATTGACTTGTTCATATTTATTAAATAGGCCTTATTAACTAAAATCAACCTTCATTACATGGAAATATATTATTCTACCTATATGAGAAGTTAAGGGTTTAGGTCCCTAACAGGAGCAAGGAATTTAGTAAACTATTGGGCCAAGCATTACATCAGATTTATCCTTGGTGGATCTCAAAGACTATTTTAGGGTTTTGAAGGGCTTGAAGACGGTTTTGATATCCTTTTTAGTGATAATTTTGGATATGAGATCAATAGTGCCTTGGATGTAGGGTAGAGAAATGAGAGTTAGGGGGGAGGGAGAGTTGTTTGATTTTGGCTTATGCGTTGAGCGGAAAGCTTTGTTAATTTGAGAGATGGTGTAACCACTGGACACAAGGGCCTTGGTTAGGTGGGATTTTTCCTTATCAAGGAATTGGGGGTCTGAGATTTGGTGGCTCGAGTAACTAGAGTTTTAAGGACATTAGATTTTTAAGCAGGATGATGATGGGATTGTGCATGGAGGTATCTATCAGTGTGAGTGTTTTTTCGATAAACTTGGTGGGTAAGGGTGCCACTAGGGAGGCGAGAGATGAGAACATCCAAGAAGGCGGGGGAATTGTCCTTTTCCATTTCCATAGTGAATTGGATATGGAGGGAAATTCTCTAAGTGAGGAATGGCCATGTGGCCAGACATCAAAAGTGTCATTAACAAATTTGAACCAACATTTTTATCTGAGATAAAAGGTGTTAAGGGATAAGGTCTCAAAATTCGCCATGAAAATGTTAGCTACCATGGGGGATAAGGATGACCCCATGGTTGTACCCTTGGTCCGTTCATAGAATGTACCTTTGAATGTGAAGAAACTAGAGGTCATGCAGATTTAAGTAAGGTTAAGGATTTTAGGGTCTACCATCTTGGAGATGAGGTCCAAAGCTTCGAGGACAAGGATCTTGATAAATAAAGAGACAACATCGAAACTAATTAGTAAGTCGTGGTCATCGAGTTGAAGGTCACGAGTTTTTTTGAATAAAATTAGAGGAGTCTTTTATGAAGGAATATTTTTTGCCAATAAAGGATTTAAGTTTGACAACAAGAAAGCAGACAAGGGCAAGAGTGGGGGCACCGATAGAGCTTACTATAGGTATGAGGGGAATGTCTTTATTATGAATTTTTAGTATAGATACGATAGTTAAATAAGATTTTCTTAAATAGTTATATTTGTAAGAGCTATATTTTATGGTGTTTATTTATCTTGACTCAAAATGTGGTGTTTTGTGTTTTTAAGAGTGGTATTTTATGGTGTTTTGTTTATGAGTAATTTTTTTCTTTTATTTTTTTGATTTTATGTATAGTGAAATATTATATTTTTGTTTTCTTAAAGCATTATATTTTTTCAAGTGTTATATATATATTAATTTTTTTTCCTCCTTATGGTGAAATGTGTAAGCACATTTTTTTTAATAGTTGTATTTTTAAATTCGGGTTAGCATGAGCGGGAGGGGTTATCCTTAGCCCAAGAGGAAACAAAGAGTTTTCATTCCACTAAAACATAGGAGTCTCCCAAGCGGAGGCTTATCTGTTGCTTCAATGTCTCCTCCTTGCCAAATATTAGGGTATTCTCTCCTTATCCATAATAAGAGACTCTAAATCCACCATCAATCATGTTAGATGAAGATCTTGGCCCTCTTATGGCCGACTCAAGGCGATTTTCCAAAGAATTCAGACTGAAACCTAGGCCTTCTCAAACATCAACCCCTTTCACATTTTAAGACTCAATAACAAGAGGCTAGTGAGCAAGCCAATCTCCCCATCAAAGAAAACGTGTGATCCCTAACCATCAACGATCAGACTAGAATGCACCATATCCCATGATCCAAAGAATATTTCATTTCAATATTAAATTAGGTGGGTCTCGCTCCACCCCGAGCTCTCTTTCATTTATCCCTCGGCATCCTCATGCCTCCCCTCAAATTAATACTCCACCCACACTCATGTCTTGTCTCCTTACACGACATGGAACTCCCTCCTCCCACATTCTCTTACATGCCCTGGCCATCTCCTCTTTTACCCTCACCTCATGCGAACTACCTCATTCTTCCTCTTATTCAACATCTCCCACCTACATCTCTACCACTTCGCTCCCTTCTATCCTTGATCACTCATCACTCTTGTACCGAGCTCCCACTTCTTGTAACAATGCAAACGTCAACTCAACAAGGTTCAGATTTGTTGGCCCATGTGTACGTCCTTACAACATCATGTCCAAAAGTGGCAAGTCCTATCACTTTCGAGTGGGGACTCTCCATGAACAGGTATACAACCATGCTTCCACCACTCTTTATTCATCTATTCCTCACTTATCATGTTTGCATCTTCAGACTGATTCCTCCCACAATTCATGGTTCTTTGGCTTATCGAAACACACACAAAATCAACATAAATGTAAAAAAGAATCAATCAAGGCTCGAGAGGAAACAAGGATGTCACTGTGGATGATCATAATGATTTGGTTACCATGGTCCAATCCATACACATCCAACTTCAAGGGCTATCATCACAAGTTTTTTCTATCATGTAAATTACAGTGCAACATAGGCAAGACCGCAAAGAATCGGGAATGAATGTGACACGCTTAGGCAACAAATTGAAGACCTTCGACTCTTCCCTAGCCCTGTCTCTCCTACAAGATCAATTTCAACACCTTCGGATGGAGCATCATCCCCGGGAGCTTGCCAAGACATTCCTGACTTGAACGCTCCCTGAAGCAAGATGAAAATGAAGACTTGGAAGACCAGGATCCGCCTAATTTAACATAAGTATATGCAGTTTTTTTTTGCTTACATACTAGGATACTTTTGCAAAGTATATATAGTCAAGCACAATGTAACTAAGCATAGGACATGGAAAGTAAAATCTCAAACATATATTAACTCCGATTTTGTATATCTAGTATAAAGGAAATTGTAATTTTTGAATTATCTATAGGACATTGTAAACTTTATGCGTTCTACGCAACTTTTACAAATATATTTTTCCCTCTTTCTGTGAAAAAAGATAGTTGTATTTTTAAATTTTTAAAAATTTCTTAATAGCATTTTTATTAAATTTCATGGTGGTGGAACGCCATCCTTTTTTTTATAATTATACTTTTATTTTGATTTTTCTTATAATTATATTTTCAATTTGATTTTTCTTACAATGATAATGTACAAGCACACTAGAAGTTAAATTTTTTTAAATTTCTTAATAGTTTTTGTTATCACATTTTTAAAAATTTTACTTCTTGTTATAGCAAGATTTGCCTGACCCTATGCAAACTTGCACAGAAGGCCTTTTTCCATTTCCCTATGCAGACTTGAAGTCCCTTTTTGCAAATCTCAGAGCTAAAAACATTATTTTTCCACATATACGTGCCCTACCTGTAGTACAACATACGTATTCGTAGGTTGCACCACTACAGCTTGCATACATCAAGATTTGTGCCCAAAATTTAAAAAATGGTGTCGGGCTTCCATGTCACGTCACGAGATCCATGATCCTTGACCTTCCTTATACTGGAAACATTCCGACTTGACCCTTACGTTCCACTTGAAGGCTACAAATGGGTCAAATCCGAGACATGGAAAAAGAGGAAAAGAATTCAACTTTGAGAGCAAAGTTACTCTGGAGAAATTATTCACTTCATATTGAGTCTGCATCCCTTTGTCCTTTTAAGTCTGACCACATTGTTCATCCCCCAAGCTCTTCCCTACATGATTGAGAACCTCATTGTCTCTCTTATATGAGCTTGCCTTTGGTGGAGGATTGAAGTGGTGGAGGCCCAACTGGAAGGGACTTAGTTTCTCGGTTCTGAACCTTGCCGACACAGAAGTTTGTAATTCATTCACTTTCGCTGATTACATCTTAATAGAAATACTCTTTTATCATACAATCAATATCTTGCAAATATTTTTATTGTTATTCCATGGGCATATTTGTTATGAATGTTGATGGATTGTGCTATTGAATGAGCTAAGATTATATATTATCACCATATGCTTGTGTTTCTTGGTTCTTGAGGACAAGTTGCAGGTATATTGCTTTGTGTCAATTGCTCAACGGTGGACTTCATTGAATGTCTGGACGATGTAGGCCTTTTATCTTGTGTTGTTAGCATAGTTGTTTATATAGCATACATGATATTAGAGTTGATTTCTGCAGTCATTTATGTCTGTTGTGGTTTACCCCTGGCCATAGAGAGATTTTCCTCATAACTCTTTTTAATCTAATTAAACATTTATTATTCATTTATAATTTATATTAAAATTAAATATTTATTATTCAAAAGAATAATGTCGAATTTTAAAACAATATATTTAAATTTCATAAATAATTAAAATATTGCAAATTAATAAGTTTTTTAATTGAAAATAACTCAACGACAACGTATTCGAGCAATAAATGAGAAAATGTGGGGACAAATTGCTCTCCACTTAACCAATCCCTTAATTAGATATTAAGAGCCCACAAGATCTCAATCACAAAAGGCTATACCATAGATCTCACAACAATTTCTCACACAACACATAGAACCAAGGACACTTCTCCACCTTCTAGAACCACTCATCTAATGCATAAGCCACTCAATTATTTCTTTCAACTTTGTGAGTCCCCCTAATCCATGGTAAGAATGGAACTCACAATCTACCTTCTCCTCCTCCATAAAATCCCTCATCCCAAACACACAATCAAAGTAGTACAATATTAGTTTATTTGCATGTTCTCCTCCACTTAATAAAAAATCCAATGCATATGCATCTAATCCATATTTATTAACTTAATGGATCATTAATTAAGTTAATTACACCTTTTATTATTATTTTCTTTCATTGATAACTACTTTCACTTGCCCCTTTATTAATTCTCACAATCCACTTATAATAGCGTACTAAACACTCAAAATATATTGATTATTGTAATTAGAAATATTGTGCACATGTGGGCTTTACTCATGTAGATATCATGAGTAAATCTTGCTCATACACTAGTATCGCACTAATTATCCATATGTCTACGTGCTCTTGAGTTAAGATTCACAAAATTCCTACCATACGACACACACAATCATGCACAAGTTATAGTGTACTTAATCAATTGAAACAGTAAATTATGAGCAATATCATAAGAAATATAAATTGTAGAAATTGGTAAATATCACAAAGTTGAAAAGTGACATCATCAAAAATAAAACAATAAATAAGATTAAAGTGTTTATCTTGGAGAATCGGCAGGATTGGATGGACCTAGGGTTTTCGTAGCATTATCTAAACTCCTAATCCTCGAGGCTAGCTCTAGTCCAAGGTCATGGACCCAGATCTAGAACCTTTAGACTATGGGGACAATGATCATATCATCCCATTGTTAGTTCTCCAGACAAGAGAAGAGTTATTGGAGATCTGGCAAGTTGCTCGACCCTTTAAGTAGGATATGTACCTCTGTGATTCTTTCTAGGTCACTGATGAACATGAGACACTTGGTGAATCTAAGTGCACCATTTTTCTTGGATCGAATGTCAAGGAACTAGAGAGGATAGGGCTCTTAAATCTTCACACTTTTCTCCATAGGACAAGGCATCTCCTCGGTCATCTCCCATAGTAGAGAAGGCTTCGAGACAAAAGGGGTTTGGCCAAGACTATGATCCAGACAACACCATTCTTGTTTTAAAGCCGATTTTAGAGCAAATGAGGCCGAACACAAAATCTAGCAAGAACTACGTTAGGTGCAAAAAGGACAAGGTTAAAATGGTGCAAGGGCTAGATGTCAGGATGGATCATCTCGGAAGTTTGTCGATCCTAGCCTTGGCTGGAAGGTTCACCAGAAAAATCAGTTAAAGGGGAGTCATTGAAACTATGGTTAGATGCAGGATGGAAGAAATTATTGGGTTATCTCCCTCACTTTCACCTATTGATCAAAGGTTAGATATGATTTGAATTCAACAAAAAACAGGAAACATGCCAAACCTTCGATAAAGAATGGTTATGGGGTCCTTCCATCCTAGTATTAGCTCACTGGAAACCATGTTTTAACCCCTACAAAGAACCCATGAATATTCAACATATCTAGGTTCCCTTGTCGGGATTTTTGCTTGAGTTATGGAATCTTAAATTATTAAGATTAGTTGGGAATTAAATTGGATGATTTACTGTGGCTTATGAGAACCTTTGGTCCATTACTGTTAAGAAAATGTCTAGGGTTTTGATCAAAGTAGATAACAAAGACGATCTGCTAACGAAACTGGAGATTATTAGGGGCAACTCGGTTCAAGTACAATCATTGGACTATTGGAAAATTTCATTCCATTGCTTGAAATGCCTCAAGGTTGGTCACTTGTGGAAGGATTGTAGGGCACTTTTCCACTTTTGGCAGCCCAAGAAGAAAATTTAGAAAAATAAAGATGTCACAAAGCCCCAATTCCCTTGAATCCTGAAGTAGAATCAAAAGGTCTAACAAAAGATGAGCCAAGTGACGAGATTCCAACTCTAGCATCTCAACAACAAGATCCTTCGACTATTGCTTATACCGTGAAGGAGGACACTTCCATGGTGTTTGCTTTGGGTGAATTAGGCAAAGGTAGGAATTTTCTAGCCAATGACTCAAACATCTATGATGATTCGATGGAAAAGTCTCTCCAAATTGTCATTTTATCTTAGGAGAGGGGCATGAATCCTCATGTTGTAATAACTTCGTCTCCTTTGGATTTGAGAAAGTTATAGGGATCATATGATGAGCCAACTGATTCTCATAATTTGTTGGGGGGGGAGATCCCTGATTTGACGGAGAAGTATGTAGACACCTCCTCTAGAAAGAATATTCTTGCATTCTCCCCTTACAAACCACATCTTAGAAAACCAATGGATGAAAATCGAGGGGTGATTAAGGGAGGTTTAGCATTGTCAAATTCAAAACCTTGTCCAACTAGTAGGAAATCCAATATCTCCAAAGAAAAATTGAAATCATTTAAAGAAATCAAGAAAGGCAAACAATTGACCATCAATGGGGCACTTAGAGCATATTACCCCTAGAGGATGGTTACATTATGATTATTATGTACTTCAATGTTAGACGGTTAGGGGGTATCCTTAAAAGACTATCCCTCAAGAAGATGTTCTCTTTCTATAAGCCTGATGTGATCTTGTTCTGAGAAACTATGTGTCTTGGGGTAAAAAACATAGAAATTATATCTTCGTTGTTAAAGGATTGGAACTTTTCTGCTAGTGATGCGTAAGAGTTTTCAGTGGGTCCCATTTTTGGTTTGAACAATAGTGTTGAAATTAACAACATGTCTTGTCTCCGTGGAGGTCTTGTTTTAGAAGGGCGGGAAAAAGATCTAGACAAGGTGTTTAGGATAGTGAATCTTTATGCCCTTTATAATGATAGGATTCAATTCTAGACTTCCTTAGAAGATCAACATGCTCTACAAGGGGAAAATGTGAGGTAGTTGAATTAAACTTAACTTTAAATTCTAGTGAGGTTTGGGGTGAAGTGGAATGACCAGATGCACTAGCTGATTTGTTTTCTTTTTTCTTTGAAGACCTAAAACTAAAGGATGTGGAATCCCACAAGGCAGTGACAAATTGGAGAAATTCAAGGTAGGGAAGGGTTGAAATCATGAAACTATTGGATCAGTTATTGGTAGCTTGGAAATTTAAGGAAAAAGTGAGGAGATATAATTCCCAAGTTGGATTGGGAGGACTCTTTGATCATTTTCCTATGCTTTTGCACTTAGAGGGTTCAAACTAGAAGAATCCAATACTCTTCAAGTTTAATCATACTTGGTTGAATAAGGAAAGATTTAGGAAAATGGTTTTAAGTAACTTGTCAAAGTGTGAGGTGGATATTAATGAATCATATATGCTTCACTTCTCTAAGAATTTGATCCAGGTAAAGAAGTTCGTCGTTGAATGTGTTAGCACTCAGTAATTTCTTTGGGTTGTATCAAAGAAAGCCCCGAGGTAACTATTTCAACCAACTTTAGATTGTATTCTGACCTATACAACCAGAGAGGGCTCTCTCATATGTCTAATGACTGGTAATAACTCAAATATTTCATTAATAAATGCACAGAGGTTAGATTCTACAACAGGAAAATTTTATTTTTGTTTTAAAGGGATGGTAGGACAAGCAAGAGAGAAAGTACCAATGGGCAATGGAGTCAATTTAAGAAAATGATAGAAACAAATGACTTTGTGACCGAACTTGAGATGATAAAGGCTAAATGAGCAACATTCTTCAATTAAAAATCGTTGTGTGTGGTGAGAGAAAAACACATGAAGCAACTCGGAGCACCACTGAGGATGACTTCAGAGTTAACTTAGAGGAAAACGGTTTGTCTGAATGACGCAAATCCCGGGTTCGAAATTACGTTCCTATTCAGACAAAAAAAAGATATGAATAAAGAATACAGGAAGTACGCACGCAGAGAAATAATACAATACATCAAACTGCCACAGTTAGAATCTTTTCATCAAAGCTTTAGGACCTTTGCATTAAGTTTTAGTCGAATTCAGAGCTACATTAAATAGTCACTGTCTACACTTTTTTTTCTAGCCAACCTCATTTACATGAAAATGATCCCCATATATAGAAAACTAATGTCACCCTTGGCTGCTAGGGTCGAACTACTTCCTCCTAGAATCATGGATCTGTTTTCTTTGAAAGAGAACAATAACTTCAACAGATTCACTAAAAATAGAAAACCCGACTTTGCCAAATCATAATCGTAAATGAAATATTCTTTACAATCATTGATCATGATTAGAATTTGACCACATGGTTGTGATGAGTCATCATGTGGACTGCTGGACACTCTGTAACCCTTGCACAACAATTCTGCTACGCAACAACAACCTACAACAAAAAACGCAGCGGATTACGCAACAAACTGGGAAAATAGGCGTTAAATATGACATCATATCTCACTAATAAAAAACTATTTTCTGAAACTGAAAGAGGTTTTGGTAGATAATATAGTTGTAAAGAAAAACCTCTCTTGGTTTCTTGAAATTCATCTCTAGCTGGTTGGAATACGTGTTGTAAAAACATGTCTTGGACAGGAAATCATGAAAACTGAAAAATAGGGATCAAATATTCCTTTGAATCTCCCAAAATATGAAATGGTTTTCAAATCTGAGAGAGGTTTTTATTATTTGGTTTGTCCTCAAAAAAAAATTCTCGGGGATTTTACAAATTCCTCTCCAGTTGGTCAAAAAGTGATCTTGAAGTTGACCACTAAACCAATCATTTGCGCAGCGCGACCTGTAGCTTGTGCACTGGAAAAACCTCTGCGCATAAGCATCCTTTGCATGATGAAATCCATCGCATGACAACATCCTATGTGCGACAACCCACTACGTGATGAAATCCACTGCGCGACGAAATCCACTGCGTGACAACATCCTATGCGTGATAGTATCCTATGCGCGACAACATCCCATGCGTGACAACCCACTGCGCGATGAAATCCACTGTGCGACGAAATCCACTGCGCGACAACATCCTATGCACAACAACATCGCATGCGCGACATCCCATTGCATGACGAAATCCATTGTGCAATTAAATCCCATGCGCAATGACATCCTCTGCACGACAACATCCTATGCGTGACAACATTCGATGCACAATGAAATCCATTGTGCAACAAAATCCACTGCGCAACATAATCCTTTGTGCGGTGAAGTGCTTTGTGCAACGCGTAGCAATTTTTGCAGCGCGCTGTTGTAAATGGAAACATAAATAATAAATGATAAACTCCCTTTTGAAACTAACCCTTGGAGATGTTAGATGATTCCAGGCATAAAAACAATATGGGTGCTAACAAACATGACTTTGCACATTGTTGACAAACCTTTAACCTTAGCTATGAAAATCATGGTGCTAACAGTTGGCTCCAATGGGGATGTTATCCTGCTTGCGAGGTAGCAAAGAATACTAGACTAGACGCCTATCCATTAGGTTGCTCCCAAACTCAACTTTCCAACTATAACTTGTAACCTCCATCCGCTGAAAACCCAAAGTTGTATATGCTCCAAACTGAAATCCAAAACTAAGATGAACATGAAAACTGCAGATTTCCAAAAGAAATGCTTGTAGTATCGAGCTTATTCGCACTCCTACCTACCCTAATTGATGAAAAATGTGTCAATCAAGTGAAATCAAAATGCCAATGCAACCATGCAAGCACTTTATCCACTTTTTTCTTTCTTTGCACATGCTTGCTCCAAAGCCTGTTTACTGATAAGTCATTCAAAAATTTA
>JZKD02S0075664.1:0-13729 GCA_000966675.3 Picea glauca
GCTCATACCTAGGGTTTGTTTGAAAATGAACCCTATATTTATCCCTCACATATTTCAAATATGTATCGGTCGATTTGGTGACTCCATTTTTGTTGAAGGATTCACCAAACAGGCCAACCAAGTAGCCAATAAGACCCTTTTTCAAATTGGCATTCTGAGCATTCCACCATGTGCATATGGTGGGCCCAAAAATATCTAAGGCCTTTTCATTCATATACTTAAAAAAAATGTTGTTTCCTGTGAAAAATATGATCATTAATTTAAAATAATCGGAGAGATGTGTGTTTCAATTAGATAATAGGAAATAATTAAGAATTTCATTAATACCTACAATTTTTGGTATCTTAATCGAAACAATGTTCTCGTCTAACAAAAACATAACTAGCATTGTTCCCTTGTTGGTAACATGTGCTTATTCAAGAAAGAAATCTGTAGAATCATCTATCGGGACATTTCCACTATCATGTGCATGGTCTGGAGTGCACTAGGGGGGTGTGTCATGGGCCCCAAAAGGTGAAATCATATGAGTCACGGGGATGTCAGCCACGGGAAGAGAGGAAAATAGCCTTGCGAGTATGTGGATCATGTTAGGATGTTGTGGTGTTGGTGCATCGATGTTGCTACCAACACCAGCCTCACAAGCAGGCTCATGATCATCTCCCAAAAAATCCTATAGAAAGAAAACATTTTTTGTTTAGATCATATAAAAGTAGAAAACCAAAATTCACAAATGAATTTATGTTATAAATAATGTTTTCAAAAGATGTTGCTTACCCCATATCATTGTATATCTTCCACCAAAACTCTACACCTTTCTTTGTTCTACTTTGTTCATTCACACCTAGCCAATGCAATAAGTTCTTTGTTTTCTTTTCTCAGAGCCTTTTTAATTGTCTCCATCAAGTTGATGGATTCAAACAATTCATCATTTTCGCCCACATTTTCAACATTAGGTGTGGACAATTACATATATCAACAAAAAAAAAAGTTAATTCAATTATAAAAACAATAATAAAATTCACTTTAAATGGATATGGATATTGTTAGTGTTTACCTGCTTCAAGGTTGGTGCCTTCCCATGATCACCCTGCCAATATGTAAGAAGCATGACATATTAAAATGTTACCTTATAATATAAGAAGCATGACATATTAAAATGAATGTTAAAGATAAAAAAAATAAAAATAAAAATTCATTAAATAGAGGTTGGGTGAAGTTACAGTATCAACATCCATCTTATACAATGGGTCAACATCAATTTTCATTCATCTTCCTATGAACACCATTCATATGTGCATAATTTGTCTAAAGACGTACCTCTGCTGAAAAAGCTCATCTAAACCATATTTTCATAAAAGAAAAAAAAATGTCATTCTTAATTTTATAAACATCTTAATATGTAACAACTATCAACTATATGCAAATAAAATAAAAATAGTACTACAAGTGTATATTAAAGAATATAATTAAATCATGATCTAGAAATCCACGAGTCAAAAGATAATTTGATCAGAGTCTGATGTATACCAACATATTTAAATTTTTCAACTACCAAAATATAGTGGCGGGAAGTGATGTGACATCAAACCACTAGTGGTATCAAGATGGTAATAAGTAGTTTTTCAGGATTTACCTTTCCTCCCATCAACAATCATATGACGACACACACACACTTCAAGAAGTTTAGTGGTATTGGGAGTTTTAAATCGTTCAAATTTAATTCCCAAGAGCTATCAAATCTGTTGATTACATTTCATATCAACTGTTGGATCTAGGTGCTATAACTTTTATTATTTAGTGCTCACATCTTTATGTTTTATGCTTTTGGACTTCGCTCCAGGTCACAAGGGGATTAATCTAAGCTCTTTTTTCAAGAGATTTTAAAACATCCCCCTTTAAATATGTGAAATCGAAGATAGAAAGTTAATTAGAGAATATTAAACCATGTTCAATATAATTTTAAATTTCAAGTTACAACACCATGCATGCAACCTTTTTTTCTTTTACAATGCTCAAGAACCCAACTATAATTTCATTTCCTTCTATGATAGATGAGATAAAATATGATATTTCGTAACTATGAATCCTTTCGAAGACATGAGTATATAATAATTTGTATTATGAACAGGGAACATGGGACCAAGATGGACCTCGAATTTGTCTTTATATGGAGAAAATAAAACAAAGTATACCACTGGTGGGTCACACACATAATACAAACCCATCTTCTTTGACAAGATACTCATTCCCAAAAAATAATTTCAAACTCTTGTTTATTCTCTGTCGTGCATAAAAAAATATGGCAAAGAGATGTAGTATAAAAGTTATCGAACCTAAACTAAAGAGTGAATGATAGGGTAAACTTGAAGTGAATGGAACTTAAACAAATCCATTGTAAACCATTTAATAATGAAGAAACAACTACATGCATTACATTCTCTATCTACATAAGCAACGAGGATACATACCAAATACATTATGGTGTCAATGCCTCTTTGGATACATACGTGGGGTTGGTCTCTCCTTGTATGGGTATGTTGATCTACGCACTCTCCTTACTGGTAGGTGGGGTCGATCCAATGTAAATGTCAGTGGGTTGCTCCTTTGTGCACTCTCTGTACTAGCGGGGGGGTCGATCCAATGAAACTTCCATTGGGTTTATCCTTTGCGCATTATTCTTATTGGTAGGAGGGTTTGATCAATGTAGTGTTCAACGAGTTTAGGAGTGGGTTTATTTGGTCGGGGGTTTGGAGCCAGATTGTTTTTATGTTTGAATTTTGTTTTTTATTTTTGTTTATTTTTATTTGTTTTATTTTTTGTTATTTTTTGTAATACAATTTGTGTTTGTATTTCTATATAATATGTTCTATATAGTTATATATAACCCCCTTAACCCATAAACTCCCCAACGCCCAAACTACTAAATCCCCTACCCCCTCAATCCCTAACTCCTAACCCCCGACCTCAAACCAAGTCCAAATCCTGAAAACAATATTCTTTATGTTAAACCTTGTAATGGATACCATATGACACTTGCAGATCAAATATTCCATTTAGGCCCTAGGTAGTGGTTTTGGAGAATTCACATGGTTCCTATGGTGGATGAGGGTGTTCGGTTAGAAAGTTATGAAGGTTACTAGGTGGAGGGTTAAAAAGTTGTGGTAGATTATCAGTATTGACTGATAGTTAAAATAAATCAGCACATGTTCAATATGGGCTAGGAGGTTATAGGTTGGTGATTTATGAGATAAATCAAGGTCAATGACTCATAACTAACCAATGGTACAAAGAAAATATCATAAAACTTAACAACACATAATTAATCCATATAAGAAAATACTTTAAAGAGAACAAATATCCATAGAAAATATGTAATCACATACCTCGACATGCATTTCAACAATTCAATATCATCGATATTCTTCTTCATCCAAATCCACATCTGTATCTTCTGGTTCATAATCAACATTGAAAGGATTGGCCATAGAAACATCATCGTCAGTGTCATTTTGGATAATTTCATCGTTGATATGATCATCAAGAACATTGCCATCTACATCTAGCTCAAGTACTTCTTTGACTTCTTCATCTAACACATATACTTGTTCCTTTGTGTCATCTTCTTTGTTTTACCTGGAACCTAAAAGTAAAATACCTGCTCAAAGTGGCTTTACATGAGAGCATTATCATGACATAAATAGAAATAAAAGTCAAATTTAGGGGTGTGGGGGAACAAATATTGATTTTACTCAAATGAAAAGAAATATAAATATATAAATATAGAGTATTTTATAGAGTTTAGAAGCCATTTTCATCCTCAATGCAACTTTGTGAGTAGAGATCAAAAGGAAACACCACTTCATGTCTCCACAAGACTTTTCTTCAAATTCATTATAGTCCCATGGTTTTTTTGGTTATGTGCATGGAGCTCCATGAGTATTGTAGGATTAACTATGTATATCCACTATTTCAACATTTATAATGGGATTGTGGTCCTGAAATTTTTCTATTAATCATATCATTTGTGATTGCCAATAAAACATATTTGGATCATTTCTTAGCTTTGAATTAATACTACATCAATTAGGAGGGGTGGAGAATGACAAGATATTAGTGCATGCAGTTGTGTGAAGTTGGAAGATGAGAAGGGATGGATTAACACATGATAAATGTAAAGTTGGACTCTAATGTTGTCTATCAAGGGGTGATTGATATGTGTTAAGTTATAGTAGATGTAGATGTGATTCCATTGATGTTGGATCAGTTAGAGATGCAATAAACCTTTTTTTTTTACATTTTGACTCCATATTGTAGGGTGGATCTCTAATAATATGAAATATCTCCCTCCAAACCATACATATACTATGCTCTAAGCTCTTATACATCTTTCAACATGATTTCCTTGAAAATTGACCTCAACATCTTAGTCAATCAATGTATATTGAAATTTATAGTATATCTCTAGTTAGTTGCTCTATCCTTCCCACCCATATTACCTTATATCCCTCTCATGCCTGCACGACCAAGATTCAAGGTGGTATAAATTCCTTCCTCAAGTAGTGGAGAGTCCTTTGATTTTAGAGAATTCCCCTCAATCGGACCTCAACTATGATTTAAGGTCAATTCCCCAGCCCTTAATTTCCCTTTGGCGAGGATTCAAGATAAATGCCTCACCCCTCAATCATTATTTATTGTATGGTTAGGAGGCTCACATGTACAATGTAGCATCTAGATCCTCATATCCTTCATGTATACCTGTGAAGAGAAGTCTTATTCTTGACAGAAATGAAATACCATAATTATTAGGTGGATGGACATAAGTGGTTGGCCTATATATATAGTCTGGTCAAGGGAGACATTGAAAACTTCCCATACTCAAGGATTTGAATGGAAAGTGTTTCCAATATGACCCCTCCTCTTTTGGATAATTTTTATATTTCTTTGATTTTTCATATTTTGTGGAAATAATGAAAATATAAGTAGGAAATATCTTATATTGAATCAAATAGGCATGTGTGTTAATGCATGCAATTCGACATATAGGGGACATGGTGGAAAAATAAGGTAGTGAAGCAAATAGGAGGTAAAATCAAGAACACTTGATCATGTTCCTATTCTAATGGTGATGGTTTGCATACACATGCCATGAAAAAGACCAAAAGTATAAAGAGAAATAAGTAAGATAAATCCAATTAAAGCATAAACAAGCAAAGATCAGTGACCAACAAAACACAATGCATGGAAATAAATTGCTCAATAAATTGGTGGAGTCCTTATGGGAATAGATACAAATATATGAAACATGAGAATGTGGTTAACAATACAATCTTAAATAGGAAGGTCTCTTATTCCAATGGAAAAAAATAGGATGGATGCCAAAATACAAATAGTTCCTACATTGGAGTAACCCATCATAAAAAGGCTTTGCCACATAATTTGGGTGAAGGAGAAAGAAGAGATAGTGCATCAATGTCCAATGGGTATGAGCATAATGTATACTTAGGTAGCCAAATGTTCATATGGGACACTTTAAATGGATTTTTAACTCATATATTATAATTCAAGGATATACTGTATTCTGTGAATGATGACCATGATAATAATCCAAAGGTGCCATAAAATCTAGTCTAGTGTCTTGCCTCCTAGAAGTAATTTTTATCTCATTAATGTATTACAAGGTCCTTTGTGATTTATCAATTCCATGAAATTATTTACAACCTTCAATTATTTGACAGTCTCTTCAATGTGGTAACATTAATGATATTCATTATGGAAGGGTGATCCATGCTATCCCCTCTGTTGGAGCCGCCTTTGTTTTCTAGCCCGCCACAAATTTCATTTTTTAACACTCGAAATCGAAAGATGGTTTCCGTATTTTCCGTCTGTGGTTTCAAAATCTCTGAAGCTTTATCAATGCAAACAATGATGATTATTGTACTCTCGAGGCGAGTCCTACCTTTCATAAAAATGTTTCCTCTTTTGTTCTACCTCGGGATCTCGTAGGTCGGATACTATAAGTCATGTAGTTCACACGCCCCGAGCTACAAAACGGCGAAATCATTTTAATTTTTCACTCAGGACAGTAATGAGGGTAAAGTTTTCCCCTAACCCATGATTAAACATCGTCGGGTTTTCACACCTCGACGTTCACCAAACCAAAAAATTTATTGTCGTAGCGTCGATAGCCGAGAACACGAAGTCCTTATTTTAGTAACCCGTGTCATGGTTAAAAGTAAAAGCTAAACCATGGTAAAAATTCTGTCGACAATTCGCCACTCGGCGTTTTATTTTTCAAAAGTTACACCGTCTAAATCCCGACTCGCGAAATCACGATAAGGATATAAATGTAATTAATCAATCTCTTAATCCAAGTTTATCTTCCCTTTTAATTAAGTCATGTTCTCGCGGTCTCGCAGCTCGGCATGCAAACCTCCCGGAAACTTATTTCCGAAGCTCCGAGTCGCGATATGGCGAATATAATCATTATGAAATTAATTAAACCCATAATCATGATTATTTTTTTATTAACCCAAATCGATCATTGCGGTCTCGGGTGTTAGTGGTTCGAAATGTTAAAGTAAAATCCCCGATATAACGAGTACCGAAATATTGATTAGCGTTGGGTAAAATCGGATTAATGAAGCTAAATCAATACATATCCCGCATTTCGATGCTTCCACGATTTGCGAGGCAACCTTATTTCTTCCATACGCCAACTGATATTTCAAACCACCAAAATTTATGGCATTAATTAGGAAATAGGGAAAATTGACGAATAAAGATCATATTTTTATGGCAAAATTTATTTCTAAAAATGATTTGACAGGCATGTTCTGAAAGGTACCAAGTTTTCGAATATATATAAGAGTTGTGGTTCATTATAACAAATTCATTTTCATATCACGTAGAGAACATTATCTCTGAGCAAACTGACTTCTGTATGTATACGTATTTCTATCGCAGAAGAGCTAAAACACAATCTCCAGCCATGGCTCCACGAAAAGCATCCAAAGCTAATGTTGAGGTTTTGGGACAAGGCTCAGACAATGTCGTTGATACTTCACCTCGAATTATCGACTCGTTCCCGAATTGGTCGTTTGTTTCAGATGTTCTGCAGGCAAAATTGGTGGATTATTTCGATGACTCCAACGACAACGAAAAAGATGATATAACCACCAAGTACAAAATAGTCATCCAATCCGGAATGCACAAAGTATCATCCAGGCCACGATTGCTTCCATATTATGACATGGTCCGATGGGAATTAGACCATGTGGACATACTGACCATAACCATCATGAATGAGCAGAAAGTCACCATCGAGACTTTCAGGCTGGAACATCTACAAGCCATGTATAAGCTGCCCACAACGTCCGATTACACATATGGCGTCAAATTCTTGGACGAGTTCAAGAAGAAGGAATGTGTACAGTATGATAAGACCATGTCCAGTTTAATAAAAGATTGGGTTTTGAACACTGCGAAGTTCAGAGCTGATAGCCACGGCATATTTTCAATCGCTTCTTTAGAACCGCAGTACAAATATGTAGCCATGATGACATGCAGGTTATACGGGAGAGAGGACACCTCACATTTTTTTCTTCCATGGGTGCCTCTAATGTTTCGGGTCACTGAAGGCAGTTCCTTCGACCTGGCAAAAATGTTGTCTGATAGCTTGACCAGTCGGGTCACAGAGTATCGGGCGCAGAAAGAGAACGGGAAGGCGTCTTCATTTTTCATGTTTGCATACATTATGGACACAATTTGTTTTCTAACACCATTTCCCTTAATGAGCTGGAGTTGGACTCTAGCAGAAGACGAGCCAATACATGTTTATCATACAAAATTATGGGAAAACAAAGCGGCAAATTTTGTGTACGAAATCTTCAACTGGGTGATGGTGCCCCTACATGTCACTATTTTCGGTCACCCGCCACCCAGGATCTCGGACAGCATAGTAACAAATATGATAAGCATAGCAGACTGGTATGTAGAAGCAGAATTTTCATACCTCAGAGTTTTCGGGGCTTCGATCCCCCCACATGCATTGCCATTGTTTATTTACGACAAGTTGGCTTGTCGTGAGGTCGCTAGGAAAACAGTAATTGGTGGTATAAGCAAAGAGCTTAAGGGATACTCAAAGAAGGTATGGCCACATTTTCCTGTTCATTTGAACTCTTATTCTTTATTAGATTTCGGTCATGCCAAAGCTGAGGCAGCAGCCCTAGAAGACCTAAATTTGGTCCTCATTGAATACAAAAATTATGATCCGCAAAGGATCGTGGGCAATCATTTGGCCAGTTGTGGGCTCAAGAGATTTGAGCATGAGAATTCACCCTCGGATGACATTTTTCGAGGCGCAAGGTCCTATGCCAAGATTCTATCTCGGATACAAACGTTGGCACCCGAAGAAAGAGTCGATGTTTTGAAGTTCCAAGAACATCGACGCAGTTGTCTTCCCGCAGTGTTGCGGGGTGAAAGTTCGAGTACGTCGGAGGTGAAACATAGAGATGTTGAAGGCTCTAAGGATGTGACTCCCGATCAAGAAAAACACCAGGACAAGGGAGAGCAAACTAAGAGTCCTAAAGTAGAGATAAAGACTCCCGACCAGCCGAAGAAGCAGAGTCTGGTTACTACTCCGGGAAAATCAGCAAAGCAGATCAGGGAACCTATCACATCAGTTACCCCCTTGCAGTCGACTCAGGGAAATATTGATGCAGGATGGATCTTCAATGAAGATTTGAGGCCTATAAGGGTAGAAGAACTCCCTCTGAATGATTTTTTCTTCGATAAGAAGAGAAAGGTAGTGGTAAAGAGGGAATTCTATCAGGAAGGGGAGTCAACAGCAAAAAAATACAAATTCATAACTGATGCGAAGGACAAGAAGAATGAACAATTCATGAATGAAATAGCAGGGACATTAGGAGCATATGCCTCGGCAAACCAATTCTCAGTCGAGATTTTGAAAAACCAGCTTAAATGAAAAAATCACCTCATCAAGACCCTTGAAGCCAAACTAGCCACAGCAACAGAAACTGTTAAAGACCAGGCAAGCGTAGGAATAGAGCAGGCCAGGTTGGCCGATAAAAATGAGATAGAGCTACTCAAGACTAAGCTCGAGCAAGCACAGTTGGTGGTCCGAGATGGTCATATGAAAGCGAGCCAACAAAGAGATTTGACCCAACAGCTGCAAGCTAAGGTGGAAATCGTCGAAAGAAAAGTGATAGATATCGGGATGTTTCAATCCCAGGCGATGGAGATTCGAGGCAGAGTCTCTGCGGCTCAAAGAAAATTACTTGGCAAGGTAGGGGAGATTTGGGACAATTGCTTGCTGGTTAATCAAGTTTTGGAGAACTTATCTGCCAGAGAAAGGGAAGCTGGAGAAGCATGGGTCGCCTTCCAAGAGGCTGTAATAGCCACAAACAACAGGGGTTCGGGAAGTACTCCCAGGTTCACCATTTCGGAGCAGACCAGAGGAAACATTCTATTAAAAGAATGGGAGCACAACATCGTCGAAGGCAAGCAGCAAGCCAAAAAGGTAACGAATTCCTTAGAGGAGGCCTTTAGTTCTATAGATGACGATCTGCTAGGCATTGATAGTGGAGGTAATGTCGAGGCTTTGATGCAAATGAATATGGAAAAAATCTCGCTTGATCTAAAGGAAAAAGAAGAAAGAGATTCGGCCGAGATTTCCCAAGTGACTATGGTAGACATAGTCTAAATAGACAAATGCATGATTAGACCAAGCACACAATTATGCGCTATCGACATCATAGACGGACAGATGGAAAACAGGCTGTCACAGTTAGCCCAGGAATGTTACTTTTTTTAAGCCAGCTGTCAAGCAGAACCGTCGAGGTTGATATCTCAGCTGGTTGAAAGATGTGTCGCCTGTACCGAGCATGCATGAGGACAAATGTCTGGCACCAAGTGAAGACAGAGAAGAATAAATGGAGCAATTTCTCTCCTCCCTATCATAACCAAAATTTTGTGATGATTGAGATTCTATCTTATTTTTAAAACTGTATAAATATACCACAGAAAGAAAAGAAAAGGGCTGGACCTTTTTGTGTCGATTGTAACAGAGTTTTTTACATTTTGAGAGTTAATACAAAGCAAATCTGAAGATTCGCAATTCCGTCACGACTGTGTTATGAGTTTGTTTTCTTGTATCTCATATTTCGTTTTATTTCATATTCCTAACTGATGAATGCTTCGTTATAATTTAGTACGACCACTACTATAGCGAATAAATTTTGGTTTTATGTAATTGTTTACTATTTTTCCTCTGTACCAGCTATCAGCGAGTGTAAGACCAGTCAACACTTTCAGAATTCTACACATATTTTATGCTACATCGGGTTATTTCTTTACAGTTTTCCTCTTCTGTTTATACGTGAGATTCTCCCTTGATAGGAGCCTTACATCATAGACAGCTAAATGTTTTTCTCCCACCTCATACATTTTATTAAGATATAACTTAGTTATGGGAAAGAGCCTTTGATTTGCATCCCTATTTTATTCTTGAAACCGTAAATTCTCTTTTATACGACCAAATTGAGACAGCACTTAATCTCTCTCTGAAGTTTTTCCTACTTTTACTGTTCCTCCATGACTGTCCTTGTACCAACACAGCCCAATATCAAACCCGGATTATCAAACCAAATGCACATTGCCTTAAACCTTTTCGATACTATTCTTAAAACAGCTACTAATCGGGTTGAACTTGAACGTTCATGGGCAGCCATTGAACAAGATATAACTATCCAGGAACAGTTGGAAGCTATACAATGCCAACGTAGAAATATTCCTTAGTTTCCTTTGCCGAAGGTTGAAGTTTCTCTCTTCTCCACCTTTTACCCACTTTTGAATGCCTAGACATTGTACTTCTAAGCCTTAAGTACAGACTCTGGAACAACATCTTGTCGGCGCCGTTGCCAGGGATCGAAGTTACGAAATCTTTTTCCCTGGAAAAATGAAATTTTTTTTTCGTTGAAAGTGTTACCCTTTGATAGTGAACAAAGAGTACACACCTTTTTTAAGGCTTTCTAATCTTTCACTTGGCGACTCCAAGAATAATAAACTAGCATCCAATCGAAGGAATACCAGACAAAACCTGGATGGTAAGCAAATTATGCCCATTACCGATCCCAAGAAGATTCTAAAGGCGAGAGGCTCTCTTAAGCCAACCACTGTAGTTTACAAACTTAGAACCCCACAACTGAAGACTAAGAGTTCTTCTGAACCCTCAACTTCACGCAGTCCTCTCTTTGATACTAAATTTTTAACGCCAAACTACTCTGAAGTTAGGATTGAGATTCATCCGACAATCCCCTTAGTACACAAAGGAAAGGGCCCTCTTGAAAGTTCATCGGCAGTTGACATACCATCTTTCCTTCAGTTAAATTTCCCGACCTCACCAAATTCTGAAGAGTGTGTTACACATTCGGTTTCCACACCCGTCGGTTCTCCTGATTTCGTCTCTTGCAAATCTAAGGAACCGAGTCCTCACGTTCCTTATCTTTCCTCGTCGTATTTTCATCTTCGCGAAGAAAATAAAGATTCACTTTTAATTTTCCGAAATCCCCTTTACAACTTTCCACAAATAATGATGGCAGCTACCAGAGGAGGAGGTTGAGGAGGAGCCCCTCTAGGAGGAGCTGGAGGCCAAGGGCCTGCCCCCCCTCCCAGACAACTAGATATGCTCCCTTAGTATTACCCATCCCTCTACATGACCTTCCCGAAAATTACATAAAAAATTTACCAAAATTCACCAGGGAAGGGGATCTGACCGCGGCCGAACATATTAATTTCTTTGATCAATTCGCAGATATTCTAGGTATCGAACATGAGGACGTATATTCGAGACTTCTTGTCCAAACCTTCGAAGTTCAGGTCCAAACTTGGTTTCGGAGCCTACCTGCAGTGTCTATCTTGTCTTATGACGCTTTAGAAGATGCTTTCCTCAGACAATGGGGCGAGAGAAAAGACCATCTATATTATTTAACCAAATTTGGGTCTTTAAGAAAAAAGAACTCAAAAACAGTCATGGAATTTATTCAAAGATTCAACAAACTGTATAATAAAATCCCAACCGAGGTTAAACCGTCCCAACCCGCGGCCAAAGTAACTTTCGTCGGAGCTTTCGAACCAGATTTTGCACTCCTTTTGCGAGAAAGAAGGGGAGCCACCCTAAACCGAATGCAGGACGATGCAGTATAAATAGAGTCTAATATGATGGCTTTGGGTAAGCTTAAAGCTAAATTAGAAATGGGAAACTGAGAAACTAAACGCTTTAGAGAACAAGCTGGTCCGTCAGGATCTAATAGATCCACAGATGACAGGGTAGAAGATATGGCCAGAGTAATTAAAAAAATGTCAAATAAAATATCCAGAATGGAGCTTGAACAGTCCAAATCTTATTCTCTCCCCAAAAAGGATTTTAAGAGGAATCCCAACCCCCCGAACCAACAAAGACAAATAAAAAATGAAGATCAAAAAATACAAGCTCCCTTAAAGAATGAAAATGTTATAGGAGCGACCGATTTTCAAGACTTCAGAGATTCGGATAATGATGTCACGAACTTCAGTGATGACTGCACACAACCATATCTGACTCGAGAATACTATGAAAAATCTCTAAACACGCAACAACCGTCGAATAAGGGTGAAGAAGGTGATCACACTGACCTTTGTGAATCTCAACAAGAAATGGAGATGATAATGGATGAGATCCAACCCAAGTATAACTTAAGATCTAAGAGTAAGCCCATCTCAACTGCTCAACCCAAGAAAATCCTCCAAAGAGGTCAAACTTATGAGCCTACTTCGGAAGAGACCTTATTACCCAACGACAAAACTAAAGTAGTAAGCACATAAGAGTCCGAAGTGGAAAAAGTTGAAACCCAAGCACAAGGAACCAAAACAGTAAATAAAATTACGTCTTCAACTAGGACCATGAGTAATAAAGCAGTCCAGACGAATAAGTCAGAAAGGAAGGATTCAAAAGTCTCAACTAAAGAGACAAACAAGGTGAGCGGAGCTTTCAATTTTGAAAATGAGATAAATAAAATTAAGATACCAATCCCTTTGGTAGAATTAGCAAAAAACCCCATTTATCGAAAGCAGATTACCAAAGCGATGGGTGTCTTTGAGCTAGAAAGCCAGTCTGATGTTTTAAACCTGGAAGATGACAAACCTAACATCACTTTTGGTCCCCATTTTGAAGGGGGCAAAGACACCATTGCTCCCTTTTATATCACTCTAAATGTGTATGATCAATTGCTACATAATTGCATGTTAGACTCCTGAGCCTCCCATAACGTTATGCCTAAGATTATTATGGACAAATTGGGTCTCCAGATCACCAGACCTTATGGAGATCTTTACTCTTTTGACTCAAGAAGGGTTAAGTGTATGGGGATGATAAAGGATCTGGTAGTTACCCTGGCGCAGGTCTCGGTTAAGAGTATCCTAATGGATGTAGTTATTGCAGATATTCCCCCTAAGTATGGTTTACTGTTGTCTATGTCATGGGGAGCCAAGTTGGGGGGTTCTCTTCAATTGGATATGGAGTTCGCCACAATTCCTGTGTTTGGTGGTCAGTTTACTCGATTGTACAGAGAAACGAGATTAGCATATACAGTGAGCGACCCTCAAAACCCAAACAATTTCCCTATTTACATCGCGGACCAAGATCTGGGAAATTGTATCTTGTCTTTTGATGATG
>JZKD02S0075675.1:0-25318 GCA_000966675.3 Picea glauca
AGAAGAATCAAAGATAGCTGTGAAAAAACCCTTCGCAAGGGGGCAGACTGTAATCTCACCCTCAAGAAGCGGGGCCCATTCGGAGTCGATCCAGGAACGAAGAGCAACCAGATTCAGCCAAAAGCCGTTAAACCTGCAAACCAAGGCGAACTTGCTGAGCTGAGAGGAATACTCCAATACTTCCTTCGGAAACTGAATAGAAACTGTCGGGGCTTCAACAATCGAAGTATTTGGAGCCGAAGAACCCCCTCGAAGGGAAGCAATGTCTTTGAACGTAGCTCATCCCGCTCGGCCCAAAGAGGGACCCTGATCTGAGGGCGGGCAACCCCCATTGGGCTTGGCACCGGCGTTTGAAGAGGCACGTGCAGGAGCAGTGGAGGCGTCGGCCGCCATGGAGGATGCAGCCACGAGAGGGGGCGCACCAGCCGCAGGTGCAGCCACGAGGAGCTTCACAGCCACCATTGGGGACTGTATGGAGTGGGCTTGATGCCTGGATTGGGTTGGGAGGAGGCCAACGGGCCTGTGGAGAGCTGCAGGACCAGGCCGAAGCCCTAAGGATGAAACCTCGCCTTCTCTGCCGCCGCTGCTAGGGTTTTAAAAAATGGTTGACGCATTTCTTGGTTGTTGAGGACAAGTTGCAGGTGTATTACTTTGAGTCAAGTGCTCAACGATGGAATTCATTGAACATCTAGATGAGGTAGGCTTGTTATCTTATATTGTTAGCATATTTTCTTATATATCATACCTAACATTAGATTTTACTTTTGCAGTCATTTCCGTATGTTGTAGTTTACCCCTTGCCATAGAGAGATTTTACTCATAACAATGAGGGCCTTCTGGACTACATCGTGCAACGTCTAAGGCATTAGGATTCTCACTTTCACATGAATGCTGACATTAAAGCCAAACACAAATTCATTTACCTTGAACTTCTCGATGTTCATATGTGGAGCATACCTAAGAAGCTCCATGAATCGGGCCTCATACTCGGGCACTATATGACCTCCCTATCACAAGGCGTTGAACTCATTGAGTTGGTTCTCAATGAATTCCTCTAACAAATACCTCTCCCGAAACCACTCCTCGAACAGTTCCCATGACACGTCTTCGACGACCATGTTCAGTTGTGGCAGGAGTGTATTCTACCATATAAGAGTGCTCCGCTTTAGTTGAAATATTGCCATGCATACTTTCATGTTGGAGGTGTAGTCGTAAAGTGTGAAGCATATCACCATGTTCTCCAACCATGCCTCCATGGTTGCTTCATCCATGGCACCCAAGAACTTGGGAAAATTGACCTTATCAATTTCTCTGTGAATGCCACCAGTACTAGCTGGGGCACATGGTGGACTCTCAAGGGGTACAAGCACCTTGGAGTCATCTCTATCCAGACGGTTAATCAAGGCCTTTAACATCCTCTAAAAGGACCTCATCAACCATATTGCATCCCCCATAACAATATTCTCATTTCCAATGACTTGTTCTTCTCCTTGGGGTATAGACCCCTCTAGCATGGATGCTACTGGAGGCACCACGCCTCCTCCCCTAGCACCATGTCGTCTACCTCCACGCAGTCCTCTAACCATGATTACCTATAGGGACACAATTTAATTTAATTAGTGATAAATTATTAATCAAGTGTTTATCCAGTAGAAGGCATAATTAACCCAAGTTACAGGGTTGAACTCACTTTGATACCATATGTAATGACCCCTTCGCTACGACTAGGAAAGTGAAGCATAAAAGGTATTTTTTTTTTTTTTTGCATTAGGAATTTAACGTCAACAATATAAATCATAGAAATGAAAAATCAATTACATCATAAGTAAAATCATTACCAACTACTCATCATTGAAATCAATAATGATGCATTAAACACATCAACAAAAGGATAGCGACACATAAACATATATAGCGTCGTCTCTTAGCACATCACAATCATCTTGAAACAATTTATAAACAATGATCAACCAGATAGTGAATATTAGATTACTACCCACCCAACCAACCCTATAAGGTAAGGACCTCCATGACACATAAGCAATGCTCAAGCCCAAGATCCAACTGATTTTGACCATTTAAGGTCTGAGAGATGGTGATTGTTCTGAGGAACAAGGAGGTGTCTACATCCCACTAGCAATCAAGTCCACATCAACTAGATCATTCATTCAATCCTAATCATCAATTAATCATGGTGCAAGGGTAATCATCATCTTTATCAGTCATACATCAACATTTAAATCACGGCGCACGTAATATAAATTTCTAACGATCATTCATCAACATTAAATATTCACTACACATGAGAGTAAACGAACTCTAGAACAATCACATGTCAACTTAATTAATGGCACAAGAGAAAAATAGTTACTAAATCAGTCACATATTGACATAAATTCAAGATGCAATATTAAATAGCAACTTATTCATGATGCAAGGGTGATCAACATTAAACTCAAAGGCGCAAGAGAATAATTACTAAGAAATCACATGCCCACTTAAATTAAGGCGCGCAAGTAAATTTTACTACTAAACTAATCATACATCACCATTATTGAAATGTGTGCGATTAATCAAAAGTGTAAACATTTATGCATCAACAATAGTCCATAGAGCCACACAATCTAATCACTTAACAATTAGCATAAATGGAATCATTTTTCACATTAAATTTCGTTCATCCAAGAACTCTAATATCTAAAAAATCATTCATTACATCATATTTTAATTGTGCGCAAGAAGTCTAATATCTAAAACCATCATTTATTACATTAAATTCCATTTGTGCAAGAAGCGTAATATATAAACAATCATTCATTACATTATAATTTTATTGCGTGCAACAAAGTCTATCTACTCAATCAATCACTCATCAATTTAGTGGATGCAAGAATAAATTATTAACACATCTCGCCTTACATCAACATTATTCATGGTGCACGATGGTCTAATTATTAAGTGGTCACACCTTGACATTAGTCGATGTGCGTAAGTAAATGTAATTACTTTTTTTATCATTCTTCAACATTATATCAAGTGCCAAGAGAAATCTATACTTAGGTTCCTTGAATTTATTCATGAGGACCTAAGCCTTATTAAATGACAGGTGAGACAAATTAAAATAACGGGCCTATATATCAGATATTAATTATTTAATAAAACAAAAACATATAATAAAACTAAACATATCAGATATCAATTACACCCATTAACAAAATCTAAATAGATGGCATAAATAAGTTGAGTTTGCCAGCTAAACAAAGGAGGGTTCTGATACACACATAGGGTGCCTTAATTGAAAAAATAGTTGAGTAATAAAAATGGAACCAATGAATGAATCCGCTAGCAATCTCCTGGCAAGTCATTGAGGAAAACTAAATAAATACGATGAGTGCAAGGTGGCCATCGTAGATTACATGAAAAGTGAAAATGTTGTGTGTTAAGTGGAAAAATTGTTGAGTAAAAAGGAAAAATCGTAGAGATTGAAGATGTATTGTTGTTGGGTGATAAATCCTTCAAAACACAGAGCATGCATGGTAAAATTATAGGGGATATTTATGTATTATTTGTTGAGTGATAATCCTTCAAACGCAAAGCATGCATGGTAAAACCATAGGCTGGTTTCCCCCACAAGCCGGGCACGATTTCCACTTAAAATCATAAAGGTTTTGATGGTAAAAATGCAGGCTAGTTTTCCCCACAATCTGAGCATGAATTACACTTTAAAATGCAGAGGTATTGATGGTAAAAATATAGGATAGTTTCCCCCACAGTATAATCATTTTTTACACCAAAAACACAGAGATAATGGTGGTAAGAATGCTTTCTAGTTTCTCCCATAGTCTCATCATGTTTTACACCAAAAATGCAGAGTAACAGTAAGAGGATGAGAAATAGTGTGAAGGAAAATCGCACACAACCAAACGTAGAGAAATTGGTTAATGGATATCTGGGCGAGTAATTAATTGCATAGGTTGTGTCCTTCTCCAAAAATGATGAGTAATATACATCAATCACAGAGTTGCAATCCTCTCAATAGAAAACGTGGAGAGTAAGGTAAATAACATAGAGAATAAATGTAATTTTTAACTAGGTGATGCAGGAGCATCATCAGCAACCAAACGAGCGTGAAGGCGGAAGACGGCTGGAAGACCACCAACACACATTTTTGAAATGTTTTTAAAGAATTAATGTAATGGTTAAAGGGAAGCGTACTTTCATATTGTAAACAGATCATGAGCGATTCGCTCTCATCTGTAGAATGTAGAGGCATCTATGCATAGTTAATGAAAGTAGGTAGATTCGAATTCATAGATTAGACAGTTTAGGAAGTAGGAGGGAAAACGAATATAGACACCCTCACCCTTGTATCATTGTAACATTATCATCATCATTCAGACTTTCATAAGCATAGAGCTGTAGAAAAGAACCCATGTACAGAAGCACTTGAGCTAATGTAAGAAGCTTTGAAGAAGATTTCATGGTGTTATGATGTTTTCTATTTATACATGGTGAATGGTATGATTACAATGGTTTTATTCTCTATGTTATGCATTTTTTATGAGGCTATGCTATGTATGTATGATTTCATGTTGAATGTTTGAAGTCTGAGAGAGAAAGAGAGAGAATGAGTTTCAATTGTTTCTCTTCCTAAGCGAGAGAGTTCCTGCAAGGAGTGCAGTGAAACATCCGCAAGGAGTGTGTTGACAAAGGTTCATAGTTTATCTCTGAAAACTCAGGAGGGATACCATTTTTCTTATTCTAGCAGAAGTTTAGGTGAAGCAAAGAAGTCGTGCAAGGTGTGCGCAAGATAGTTGAAACCTTAGAAGTTATTAGCTAAGGAAAGGGTTGAAAGATTGTTGTTGTAGAAGGTGTACAGAGTCAAAGAATCAAATACTTTGAAGTATTTGAAAGAGTGTCGCAAGGAGTGCATGGAGGAGTTCTTTGGATATTTTAGTTGCGAGTTAAAGATTGAGGAGGGATAGTACCTTTGAAGTATTCAAAGGGAGACAAGATAAAAGTTATCTCATAGAAGTAAAGTTCAGGAGAGAGGACGATGATTTGTCTCGTAGAATCCATTGAGGAAGGAATTGAACGGTCAGGATTCTCTGTGGAGAACTCATGAATTCATGATGATCGTAGGATCTAGAGAGGCTGGAAGGTGGATAGAGGTTGGAAAAACTCATCCTTTTGGGTTCAAGAATCAATGAGGACCGTTGATTGTGGTCAGGTTGATTGGATAATTTCTCAAACTTGGGGTTCGTGAGTTTGGAGGTGGAAGACAAAACCCTTGGATTCATGAAGTTCTAATTTGCGAGAAGTGAAGGAAGAGATCCAGGCCGTTGGATCTGAACAAGAAGGAACAACCATGGGATTAGAAACCTCTTCGCTATATCGCATATTGGGGTTTCGAAGGTTGGGAGGAGTCAGTTTCAACTGCAGGAGTTGTTAAGTGGCCAGAGCCGAGAGCTCATGTGAATTGTGTGGCACATTTGTCTGGTGGGACCGTAAGAGTGATAGGTGGCATGTAATCATACATCGAGGGGTCAACCCATAGTTTCCCTATCGTGTCTTAGGATTTCGCAAAAGAAGAGCATGAGAGATCAACGCTTCAACCCACGAGATTGCGAGTTGTGAGAAGTGTTCAAAGGGAAGTCAACCATTGCCTCTCGGGGTTTCGCAAGGGGAGAGTGCCAAGGTTCGACACTCTAACTTGAGAGATTATGAGTTGCAAAAGGCACTTGTGCCAAGGCCCATTTTGGGTCATGTGAAGGAGAAGCTCGCACCTTGTGCCTATTCACATAAGGAGGGGTTTCAGAAGGGCATGTGGATCGAATTCGTTGAAGGTTTCAGCAAGGAACCAAAGGAGCCGCTTTATCTCAAGGGAATTTTGGAACGATCCTGAGCAGATCTTGGCTTGAGGATTGGGTTCTGTGCCAGTTGTGGTATCAAAGCTTGATTTTGTCTGTATATTTTAGGCAGAGTAAGATAGAGGAAAAGGAGTACTCTGATACACAGCAGTTGTGGTATTAGAGCACAGAACAAATTTCTTTGTTTTCTGTAGCAGAGATAAGGGAGAAAATTTTATAGTTATGCCGTCAAGAAGAAGAGACAGATGATTACCTAATCCAACAGAGGAAAGAGAAACGTCGAGAAGAAGAGACAGGCAAATACCTGATCTGGCAGGAGAAAGAGACATGTGTGAATTATGTACCAGAATGGATGCTATGGAGATAGCACAGAGGCACATAGTCGACGTTGGAGATATCAGTGAGGATGAAAGTGAAAATGAAACTGGAAATGAAGAAGTTGCAGTCGAGGATGTTGTGGAAGAACGCCTATTCAAGGATGTTGCTAGGATAGGTGCCAGAGCAAAAATGGACATTCCAGTATATGAAGGAAACCTAGATGTTGAAGAGCTTCTAGACTGGATTAGAGCTCTGGATAAATATTTTGACTATGAGGATGTCGAGGAATATAAGAAGGTCAAAAATGTTGTTACCATACTTAAAAGGCATGCAACACTATGGTGGGATGAACTGTAGGTTGACATATGCTGTAAGGGAAAGCATAAAATCAAGAGTTGGGATAGAATGGTTGCAAAGATGAAAGACAAATTCATACCCAAGGATTATCAAATCACTCTGTTTCAGAGGATGCAAAATTTGAGACAGAAGCTGATGTGAGTGAAGGAATACACTGAAGAATTATACAAGATAAACATCAGAGCAGGTCATCGAGAAAGTGATGATGAAAAGGTTGCCAGGTACATGAATGGTCTATGATATGACATTCAATATGAGATGAGAATGATGACCATTTGAACTATGGAAGATGCTTATCAGATGGCTCTGAAAGCTGAAGAAAAGATGAGCCGGAAGTAAGGTCAAAGAGGCCAGGGTAGAAGTCAAGCCAGAGGCAAAACAATTGCCCAAGACACGACTCATAAGCCTAAAGAAGAGGGAAAGAAACCTAAAATTCAACATGAGATAGGAGGAAGTTCACAGAGAGGGAAATATTCTGATAGAAATACTTTTCCTCGAGCCGGAGGAAGAGGAAGAGGCAGAGGCGGTGAAGTGAAATGCTTTGTCTGTGGAAAAAATGGACATAAATCTTATGAGTTTCCAAATAGGAAGAAATATGGTGATGAGACTCACATTGCCAAAGCTCAAGGATGAAATGTTGAAACAGAATATGTTGAGGGCGGAAGATCCTTGATGATGAGGAAATTTCTCTTAACGCCAGAGAAGGAGGCAGAGAACCCAGCCCAAAGGAACAGATTGTTTCGAACTGCTTGCAAAACCAAAGACAGGGTATGCAAAGTTATAGTGGATAGCGGTAGTACAGACAATCGCATATCTACAGAGATGGTAGAAAAGCTGGAGCTAGAAACTGTTGAACACCCAAGCCCATACAAAGTTTTGTGGCTACAAAAAGGACATCAAGTAAATGTCACTAAACAAGGCTTAGTT
This sequence comes from Picea glauca, assembly GCA_000966675.3. Lineage (NCBI taxonomy): Eukaryota > Viridiplantae > Streptophyta > Pinopsida > Pinales > Pinaceae > Picea > Picea glauca. The sequence continues at coordinate 7,473 of JZKD02S0075675.1, forward strand.
GAATTTAAAATAGGAGGATATAAGGATGAAATATTATGTGATGTCATTCCCATGGATGTTTGTCATCTATTGCTGGGTAGACCATGGAAATATGAAAAAAATGTGATTCATGATGGGAGAAAGAACACATACACCCTAGAGAAGAATGGTAGGATTCACATGTTGTTGCCAATTAAGGATAAAGAAATAAAAACAGAGACAAACAACATTGTACTTCTCATGAGTGGGAAGGAACTTATTAATGAGGTTTTTTTTTTTTGTTTGTTAATTTGTGCAGGACCTGCGATTAACCTGTGGCTTGAGAAACCGCGACTCAGGGGCATCTAAGCCGTCAAAATCACCCGGGGATCGCACCCGGCCTGAGCCACACCAACCCTTAACATGGTTGGATTTTTTGTCCCCGCAGGTTTCGAACCGGTGACTTTAACATCACAGAGTGGCTTAACAACACACTCCGTCACCGACTGTCCTACACCTCGGGGACAACTTATTAATGAGGTTAAGAAGAAGGAAGACACACAATTTATTGTGGTCAGGAAGCCAAAAATTGTTTTCACCAGTACAAGAGTGGATGATTTACCAGAGGAAATCCAGAAGTTGCTAGAAGAATTTGTTGATATAGTAGTGGATGAACTACCTTGTTCGTTGCCACCGATCAAGAGTATAAGCCATCACATTGATATTTTACCTGGAGCCAGTTTACCACACAAATCTGTGTATAGGTTGACGCCACAGGAGAATGAATAAGTCAAGAGACAAGTCCAGGACTTAATGGACAAAGGATTGATTAGAGAAAGCTTGAGTCCATGCGTTGTTCCGATAGTACTCAACCCAAAGAAAGATGGAAGCTGGAGAATGTGTACAGACTCAAGGGAAATTAATAAGATTACCATCAGATACAGGTTTCCATTGCCAAGGATGGATGACTTGATGGATTTCTTGAGTGGAGCAAGATGTTTTTCAAATATTGATTTGAAAAGAGGGTATCATCAAATTAGAATGAGAGAAGGTGATGAATGGAAGACAACATTCAAGACGAATGAAGGGCTGTATGAATGGCTTGTTATGCCATTCGGCTTAACAAATGCACTCATTACTTTCATGAGATTAATGAATGAAGTCCTGAAGGATTTCATAGGAAAATTCGTCATTGTATATTTTGATGATATATTGATTTTCGGAAAAACAAAAGCAAGGCATTTAAAACATTTAGTAGCCGTAATGAGGAGATTACAGCAAGAGAAATTGTTGCTAAATATGAATAAATCATCATTTATGAGGACATAACTCATTTATTTGGGTTTTGTTATCTCTACAAATGAGTTGAAAATGGATCCAGATAAGGTAGAAGTGATTAAGAATTGGCCATCGCTGAAAGGTGTGTTTGAAGTTCGAAGCTTCCATGGTTTAGCTAGTTTCTACAAGAAATTCATTAAAAATTTCAGTGGAATTAGTGCACCGATGATGGATACGGTGAAGAAATGACACAAATATTTTCATTGGATAGAGGAAGCACAAAAGAGCTTCAATCTATTAAAGAAGAAGATCACTGAGCAGACAATTTTGGTTTTTCCAGATTTTAGCAAAACATTTCAGGTCAAGTGTGACGCGAGTGGATTTGCAATTGGAGCGGTCTTGAGCCAAGAAGATAGACTGATCACATAATTTAGTGAGAAACTGAATGAAGCGAAGATTAAATACTCAACATATGACAAAGAATTCTATGTTGTCATACAATCGCTAAAGAAATGGAGACATTATTTGGTTCCTAAAGAGTTTGTTTTGTACAACGAAAATCATGCTTTACAATTCATGACTCAACAGGAGAAGTTGAACCAAAAGCATGCTAAATGGGTTGAATACATGCATAATTTTAATTTTGTAATTAAACATATTTCTGGAACTGCTAACAAAGTTGTTGATGCTTTGAGTAGGAAATGTTTGCTTATGCAGGAATTTAGGGTCAAAAATTTGGGTTTGGATAACCTCAAAGAAATGTACAGGGATGACCCAGATTTTAAAGAAGCATATGAGGCATATGAGAATCCAATTCTCAGGGATATAATCCAATGGACTGAATATATGATCCAAGATGGATTGTTTTTCAGGGGCAATCAACTATGTATTCCAAAATGCTCCATGAGGGAGAATCTGCTAAAAAAAAAACATAGTGGAGGATTGGTCGGACACTTCGGTCATGATAAGACGTTCTCAAAGTTGAATGGCTCATATTTTTGGCCAGGAATGAGGACATATGTTAAGAAATTTGTGGACAGATGCAGGATTCGTTAACACACAAAAGGGAAAAGGTTGAACACATAGTTATATCAACCATTACCCATACCAGAAAGACCATGGGATGCAGTGAGCATGGATTTCATATTGGGACTGACAAGGACACAAAGAGGATATGATTCAATCTTTGTAGTGGTAGACAGATTTTCAAAGATGGCACATTTCATACCATGCCAGAAAACCAGTGACGCAACTCATATTGTGAACCTATTTTTCAAAGAAGTCATCAAACTTCACGGTTTGCCAAGAAGTATAGTTTCAGATCGAGATACCAAATTCGTGGGACATTTCTGGAGGACTTTATGGAATAAGTTGGGGACAAGTTTGTCTTTTAGCTCAGCTTATCATCCTCAGAATGATGGGCAGACAGAAGTTGTGAATAAGAGCTTGGGAGATTTACTTAGGAGCCTAGTGATTGAACACCACAGTCAATGGGATCACATTCTGCCATAGGTGAAATTTTCTTACAACGAATCGTCCAACAGAAGCATAGGGAAGAGTCCATTCCAAATTGTATATGGAATGCAACCAAGGGGAGTATCTGAATTGAAATATTCAGAAAAAGCTGAATTCAAGAGTGCTAGTACGGAGGACTTTTCATAAGCAATGAAGGAGCTTCACAGCCAAATTGAGGAGCGATTGCGGAGTTCAAATAAAAAATTCAAGCACAGAGCAGATCAACACAGATGAGAACTTTAATTTGAAGTTGTTAATCTAATTCTTGTACATCTGAGGAAGGAAAGGTTCTCAAGGGGAACATATAACAAACTAAAGATGAAAAAGATTGGTCCATGCAGAGTCATGAAGAAATGTGGGGCAAACGCATATGAGATTGAATTACCCGATGGGATCAGAATTTCACCGACATTCAATGTTGCAAATTTGTACCCTTACAGAGATGAAGAAATAGGAACAGAGGATGAACAGACATAGGTTCAATGGAAAAAACAAATTCCTATAACTGAAAATCCACAGATGGAAAGAATAATTGACACGAGAGTCAGTAGGAAGACTAGAAGAAAAGAGTATTTTGAATACTTGGTCAAGTGGAAGAGGCATCCAGTTGAAGATGGTAGTTGGGAAGATGAAGCAGAAATTCATAAGCATGGACAGACCATGCAAGAGCTCATGAATAGGAGTTCATGAAAATTTTCAAGCGAGAGAGTATGATGCAGGAGCATCGTCAACAACCAAATGAGAGTGAAGGCGAAAGACAACTGGAAGACCACCAGTGCACGTTTTTGAAAGTTTTTTGAAGCATTAATGTAATGGTTAAAGGGAATCATACTTGCATATTGTAAATAGATCATGAGAGATTCGCTCTCATTTGTAGAATGTAGAGGCATTTATGCATAGTTAATGAAAGTAGGTAGATTTGAATTCATAGATTAGACAATTTAGTAAGTAGGATGGAAAACAGATATAGACACCCTCACCCTTGTATCATTGTAACATTATCATCATCATTCAAAATTTCATAAGCATAGAGTTGTAGCAAAGAGCTGTAGAAAAGAACCCATGTACAGAAGCACTTGAGTTAATATAAGAAGCTTTGAAGCAGATTTCATGGTGTTATGATGTTTTTTGTTTATACATGGTGAATGATATGCTTACAGTGGTTTTATTCTCTCTTTTATGCATTTGTTATGAGGCTATGTTGTGTATGTATGATTTCATGTTGAATGTTTGAAGTCTGAGAGAGAAAGAGAGAGACTGAGTTTCAATTGTTTCTCTTCCTGAGTGAGAGAGTTCCTGCAAGGAGTGCAGTGAAACGCCCGGAAGGAGTGCGTTGACAAAGGTTCAGAGTTTATCTCTGAAAACTCAGGAGCGATATCGTTGTTCTCATTTCAACAGAAGTGCAGGTGAAGCACAGAAGCCGTGCAAGGTGTGCGCAGGCTAGTTGAAACCTTAGAAGTTATTAGCTAAGGAAAGGGTTGAAAGACTACTGTTGCAGAAGGTGCACAGAGTTGAAGAATCAAATACTTTGAAGTATTTGAAAGAGTGCCACAAGCAATGTGTGAAAGAGTTCTTTGGAGATTTGAGTTGTGTTTTAAAGCTCGAGGAGGGATAGTACCTTTGAAGTATTAAAAGGGAGACATGATAGAAGTTATCTCGCAGAAGTAAAGTTCAGGAGAGAGGACGTTGATTCGTCTCGTAGAATCCATCGAGGAAGGAATTGAACGGTCGAGATTCTCAGTGGAGAATTCACGAAGTCTCAAGGACCGTAGGATATAAAGAAGCTGCAAGGTGGATAGAGGTTGGACAAACTCATCCTTTTGGGTTCAAGAATCAACGAGGACCGTTGATTATGGTCAGGTTGAGTGTTGGATCATTTCTCGAACTCAAGGTTTGTGAGTTTGGAGGTGGAATACCAAACCCTTGGAGTTGCAAAGTTTCGAGTTGCTAGAAGTGGAGGAAGAGATCCTAGCCATTGGATCTGAACAAGCAGGAACAACCGTGGGATCATAAACCTCTTCTCTATATCGTGTATCAGGGTTTTGGAGGTTGGGAGGAGTCAGTTTCAACTGCATGAGTTGTAAAGTGGCGAGAGTAGAGAGCTCGTGTGAAATGCATGACACATCTATCAGGTGGGACCATAAGGGTGACAAGTGGCCTGTACTTGTGCATCGAGGGGTCAACCCATAGTTTCCCTATCAAGTCTCAATATTTTTCAAAAGAAGAGCATGGGAGCTCAACGCTTCAACCCGCGAGATTGTGAGTTGCAAGAAGTGTTCAAAGGGAAGTCAACCATCACCTCTCGGGGTTTCGTAAGGGGAGAGTGCCAAGATTTGACATTCCAACTCATGAGATTGAGAGTTGTGAAAGGAACTTGTTCCAAGGCCTAGTTGTTTTCGTGTGAAGGAGAATCTTGCACCTTGTTCCTGTTCACATAAGGGGGGGTTTCAGAAGGACCCATGGATCGAATTCGTTGAAGGTTTCATCAAGGAACCAAAGGATCCACTTCGTATCAAGGGATATTTGGAACAATCTTGAGCAGATCTTGGCCCGAGGGTCAGGGTCTATGACACTAGGCAAGGATGGATGGTAATGAGCTTACGCTCTCCACAAAAATGCAGGGAGAATCACTTCAAAATTCTGAGGGAAGGTTCAGATGGATACACAGTTTACAAAACATTGGGGAACGTAGAGGTCATTGCATACAACAGAGATAGTAAATGTTGGGTAGGAGGATCCCATGCCTGGCCACATTTTCTTATTAAAAACATAGAGGATAGTTAAAAAACGCTGAGATATAGTTCCATAAAAACAATTGCAGGGAAGGATGCCAACATAGAGATTTTTAAAGGAAGAATCGCAAGGATAACACCCATAAAAAAATTTCGCAGACTAGATTAGTCAAACTTAGAAAATTTTAAGAGGGAGGAGTTGGGAGAGTGACTACCTCAACTCAAAGGAAGAACCATAAAGAAACCCCCATAAAAAAATCAATAAAACAAAGATTACCCTCCCAAAAATGTATATACAGGAAACACTTAAAACATTGCGACTTCAAATAAAAATACAATAAACTTAATACATTGCATTTACTAATTCAGTGAGGAATATCATAACCGAAGGCAACGAAGTCGAAGATTCTCTTATGCACTTGTGCTTCGTCCTTATCCCAACTTGCTAACCGTGAAGACTTCACTGGTACCTCCCATCCAACGCTAGGGGTACTCTTCTTCCCCTTCATCCCCCCGAGCCGCAAAGGGGCCACACACAACCACAGCCAAAATACTCTTGCTCCCAACTCGCCTCGCAAGGTAGAGTTACCAATCTCTTTATTGATATGGGTATCCAAACTCTCACAAGTAAAACCAATCAAAATTTCTGAAGCATAACCTTACTCATACTAGCCATTGTCCATTCCTCCTCTCGACCATTTCCTTTATAGAATTTTTCATAGTGAAAACTTGCCATTTGCACATTTAATTCATTTTTTTAAATAATTTAATTAGGAATTATTTCCCCCATCCACTTGTCACTTGTTCCCTTAGTTTCACCAATAAATCCATAATTTAATTAAATTAAATGTCAATTTACCTCACCCAACCTAAAAGCGCTCCTAAAATCAATCCTAGTGTCCCTTTATTCCTTTTATTTCCCTTTTAATGACTGACGCCTTTCTAAAACTGAGTTGTGTTCAAATTAGGAAAGTTCTTTAGTTACACTAGACTAGATACCTTTCTATGCTTACACATATTTATGCTTTATTCCATTCTCAATTAAAATATATTTTAGTATTTACTTGCACAAGTGTATTAATCACTCCTTAGGGTTTATTTTTATCTTCATTGATACTTAATTTGATTTAATTCATCCCCTCATCAGTTAATTTGAAAATTTTAGTTTGTAGTCTTCTCACTCACTTAGACTTAGGCTTATTAAATATTTATTTGCATATGCCTAGACCCTTAGGGATTATGCTTAATAAATTCATTCTTTAGTTGATTAATTAATTAATTAATTAATTCAGTAGGCACTCAAGATTTTAAGGTTTAACATTCCCTCAAGTTTTCTATACCACCTAGATTCATTGATTTTATTTTTATACCATGATGTTCCCTTCAATACGCACTTTGTGCTCCAAGGGAACCACTCGCTTTGATTCAATTTTTAATGACGTGATGTGCCCTTCAAGACTCAGTACGTGCTCCAAGGGTGCCACTCACCTTTGACTGGTTTTGGTAGTTGTATAACCCTTGGAGTCAATACTCCATTTAGGTGACCTTGTGAGAGACTAAGGGCCTCTAAGGAATAAGGACCTTACCTTATTGCAATCCCCTTAGAATCTTCGTGAGTGACTATCTCAGTCTACCCTCACGACATCGTGGATCTCTCCAACTAGGAAATCGTTAACCTACAATTTGAGCCATGACGAGAGTTCTAGTAGGCTATGATAGGGTTTTTTCCACACCTCTCCCTCAATATATGGTTGTTTTGCATGGCCCCTTTAATCCTTATGCGAGTCTGATTAGCAAGTAATCGTCAGCCTACATCCATCAACAAAAAACTATCAATGATCCATAAAAAACATCATAATATACCCAATCATATGTCACATATGCTTAAGTAAAAATACCCCAACCAATACATTCCACTCCTTGACTCGATATAGAGTTCAAGGAGGTCCATTGATGCTAGTGTCATCCTCAATCCGTCAAGTGTCTTGCACACTCAAGGAAAACTCATCAATAACATATGTCAATACATAGATATTAAATAACCTAACATCATAATCCATATACATCATCATAAGAATCCATAAGAGAACAAACAACCATATACTAAACTCGTTCACTTGCACACAAGTGTCCTCAAAGAATAAGTCAATAAAATGTGCTCACAAGAGCGGTATGTTACACATCAATGGTAACCAACTTTCCAAACCAACTATCCAACATCCTCTTCCTCTCCCAACCATCTTCTTGTTCTGATACTAGATGATGTAACCAATAGAATTTGATTCATTCATGAGATATAAAAACCATGCAATGGAAAATAACTCTTTTTTATTCCTTCTACATCCTAACTATTGCAATGGAAGTTCAACCCCTTATAACTACTATCTGATATTTTTGAAAACAACTAATTTTAGAAAATTCTCGCATGAATCTAAAATTGACCAATAACTAAAATATAACTAGAGCGACACTAGTTGTCAACTCACTTTTCTGATTAGGTGCATAAACTAAGAGATAATTGATAATTCTAATTTAAAAATTCTTGTAAAAACACCAAAACCCCAATATGAGTCTTTATACGAAGGAATTTGGCCCTAGAAAAGTGTTGAAACGATGTATGATTTGAAGGATCATATTGACATGGTAGTGAACTCTTCGAAACACAATGCCCTGTAAAATTTCATCTCAAACGGAAAACTAAGTCAAAATTTATAACCCACATAAATCCCTGCATCAAAATGTAAATTATATTCATACCATTTGCCATATCATATAGGGGTAGCTTAATTAACTATTTCCTAGTTACTCTGAATATATTAATTCCATCCATGATTTCTTAGAATTATTCCATACCATTCACTCTAGTTATAATGAATCCAAATTGAAATTATTATGATTATGTGTTATACACATAATCATATTCCATGAGTTCAAATTGATTTTTCATACTTACCCATTTCTCCTCCTATAATTATGATACCACTCATTGATCGCCATAACCATATAAAATATTTATGTGCCATCACTATCAAAGTATGAAATGTTATAATCATTACAAATATACATCATTTGATATGATGAAACGTTGTCATGATATGATTCTTTGATGCTCCTTCATACATTAAATGAGTTAATCCATTAAACGGTCACACAAGTCGCCTCGTTCTCCAACATTTTCCCTGTCACTTTGTAACCTCCGTCTATTTCCCATTTCCACCATTATTTACCTTTTCTTGTTACAAGGAATCAGAACTGCCACCTAATAAATTTTCCATACAAAGTGAACAAAATGGTAACTCCTTTTGTGGTTAGATTTGAGCTGCAGGGAACATTGTTACTTGACAAATTTCCCACTTGTAGAGTCATCTTTTAGAAAGTAGGGTTACTAAGTTTATTTGAGAAATTTCAGGGGCACAATGTATCTATAACTATGGAGTTTGTTTAAACCTTCAATGAAAGTACATCTAGGGTTAGGGATATAAAAATCACAATGACAAAGAAATTGTTGGTTGTAATTATAGGCTTGGAATGGAAGGGAGAAAACCAGTTCAATAACCAGTGAATGAAGGGAAAAGGATGGTTAAATTTCTTGAATAAGACTTGGAAATATTTGAATTGGACCAAAGGTGCTTTGAGGGTTTGGCTTGATGACCCATGGAAATACCTCATATTCTTCATCTAGAAATATATGACTTGTGAAGGAAAATACAATTTAATCTTTCTCTATAACATCTGTTTATTACAACATTTGAAGGACAAAAACAAGATAATTAACATGCCCTATTTTTCATTAAAGAGTCTTACGAAAATGACAGTAGTAATTTAGAAAAATATACCAAATAAATATATATTTATGTATCATCATACATTAATTAATATTGTAGTGTTGGATAAGCTAGAAAAAATGAATCAAACCTGGGAAGAGTTTTTGTTAAGAATTTTTTTTCAGGAAAATGGTCCATCAAGTGAAAAATTAAACATAGATGAAAATTCTATAAAACCTATGCTAGGAATTGCAGGAATTAAGGATAAAAAGAAACAAGTGCATAAGATTTTCCAGTCGTCATAGAAGGGAATTCCTTCGAAACCTAAGAAGAAGGAAAAACAAAAACCTAAATGAAGAGACTCCTAGACCTGTGCAGAATCACCAAATAAAATCAAACAAATGTCAGAAGATAAAGAAATTCAATCCCATGTAGAAATTGTGACTCCAAAATGGAGGAAGAAGGGTAAGAAAAAGGTAACACAAGAAGATTATAATTATTATATGGATATTATACCATAAAAAGCAGTCAATAAATTAAGAAAATCAACATCCAAGTATTTGTTGGAAGCTATAGAAAGAATTACAAGGGGAATGGCACGGAAAGAGAAAATGAACTAGGAAGAAAACATGACAAAGATAATAGAGAAAAATGTTGAAGAGGAAGTTTCACTAAATTTGACCAAAAAAACTAGAACAATGAGTTCAGTGAAGGCTAAAGAGCATGTAATCAAACCACAGGTTGTTGAAAAGGAACCTATTTTTTTATGAAAATCATATTCTTGAGGAACTACCATTTTTTGAAGAAACCCTTGACGAGGATATTCCTGATATGGAAACCAAAACTACTAATACAAAGGATATCATTGATGATCTCATTTCCAAGTTAAAGAAGAAGAAAAACAAGATAAGTAAATTGAAGAAAACTATTCAGGAACTGGAAACTTTAGACATGGTCATAAAAATAGAAAATGAGAAGGTTAAAGAAGGGGATTCCCAATTAAAAGAGAACTATGGTGGACCCAAAAAGAAGTATAAGGCCCTGAAACATGATGCAGATAAGTGGTATGATTGGAATATGAAGACAATATATAAGAACAAGAGGTTGTTTGACAAGCTAAAGAAGAACAAGACAAAGAACAAAGGACATGCCACATATATTGCTCCAGAATCATAAGACAATTGAGGGTAAAAGAACACATTATTGAAATTTTAAATCAGCAGTTACCCTAGAATAAAAATGCATGAGGACATGCAATATCCTCTGTGTGGGGGATATGTTGGTTTCCAATTTTGACCCTTTCACCAGGCTCACTCATCTCCATTTTTATCCTAGAAACCTCTATTTTTTCCCACTTTAATCTTATTAATGGAATAATGGATACAAACAAGGTAATAAGTTGTCTTTTTGTGATTAACTCTTATTTTTTCTTGTAAATGGTATCAAGAGCTTGTTGATGGGCGAAATCGACCGTCCGTCAACTGGAATAGTGGAATCGGTCCGGGGTTGTCTAATAACCCAAGCCGTTTGGGATGAACCACCCTGACGGGTTTAGCGGCTCCGTTAGCCGATATAAGGTCCTAAGGGAAAAAAAAAACTATTCTAAAATAACTAATCTAACTAAAAATAAATAAAACAAACTAATAAACTAATCTAACTAAAACTAACTATTAAACAAACTAAACTAAAACTAATTATTAAAACAAACTAAACTAATCTAACTACTCTATATATACAATCTGCTAACTACTACTATACTAACTCTAACTAATTAACTATCTAACTACTAACATAAATAAACCTTATTCACAAAATGTACAATATCTACAATTTACAGATTTAAATAAAACCTGGAAAACTCACTTATATTCTGCCCTAAGACAGAGAAAGATGTTTTTGTTGATTTTATAATTTTATGAACAGAAATAAAATGAAAACTAACTAAACTAAATCACTAATCTAAACTACAAATATATCTAACTAAAATACTAATAGTATACTAAAGAAATTAATGAAAATAAATCACAAACTGACCTGGAGAAATGCTCCAGATTTGCCCTGTGTATGATGATTGTCTTAGCTCATCGGAGGGAGGAAACCCGCACCGAATTATCCAGGAGCTTCTCGTAAACGATAGCTGCAGTGCTCTTCAATTATGATTACAGGACAAACAAGACATAAAAATCACAACAAACATATGATTTATAAATCTCCACAGTTAGATAAACTTGTATGCAAAGACTTATACAAAATAATTCAATTGATGAAGAAGAGAAATCTGTCATTCATTAATTGAATAGAGTAATTGCTTTATTTTTAAGTATTGAAAGAAATCAGACATGGATCACATTAACTAAATCACATCATTCTGCAAAAGACCATGATAGCTAAAGTAGTCTATAATCAATTACTAATGACATGCATAAACTTGAAACAAAAGATTGATATTGGGAAAGCGAAAGCTGTAGCAGAACATCAACTTCTGTCTCATTTTGTATTAGAAATCCATAGCCTGGTTCTCCCACAAGTGAGGATGATCCTTATTACAAAAAATAATAAGTATTTAAAGGTTTTCCACAGGGTAAAACTTCCCTGTGGAAGTTATCAAAAACTATTTACATAAAATCTGGGAAGATATCCCATGTTTAACTAAACTAGGAACCTAAAATAAAACTAAAACACAACAATATTCCCCTAGTCTGTCCAACATATCCCATGCAATTCGAATTTACCTGAAAAGGGTAAAAAATGAACAAGTTATAAGGATCCTTTATTGATAAAATGATAAAAATCTAATTCTATAGACTAGCTACAGAATCTTGCAATTCTGTAGTTGGTCTAAATAAGACACAGAATCAGCATTAAAATTGATTGAAAATCTTTTAAAGAATTAAACTCAATTAACATCCAATATCTATTTGAAAACGAATCATTCAATTTGAAATTGTTATACCATTCGAAATCAAACAAGATCAAGATCAATCAAATGATTACAAAGATACGCGTACTCTGTTTCTTTTGTTACCACAAAATCGGGTTAACATAATCATAATCAAACAGTTGTGAAATCGTTTGATATCAATTTGCAACTGATATAATTAAAACAAATCACAGGCAAATTGTTATGCTGCCTCATAAATAGGAGACACGATTGAATCCAAACAAACTCACTTTCAAATCGTTACGACTGTATTATCATAACAAATGATTCATGCCACGAGTGGATTAACTCAAACTGGTGCGATAATCAACTCAAATGAAATCATAACAGGATCAATTAATTGGTAACATAATTCGTAAGAATTATCCGATCGTTTGTTATTGCAAATTGGGAAAACAAGATCGATTGACAATGGATGAAACCGTTCCTTTCACAATGAATTATAACCGGATTTGACAAAAATAACGAATATCGATCAATTTGTTTTACAAATCAGACAGAGAAACAATTATAATATGAATCCATCTCACAAAACAATTTTTCCAACTCAAGATATGGGATAATCCAATCAGAATAAGAGTGAATTGAACAGTTGGGGTTTTAACATATTTATTATGAATCAAAACCATTCCACGATTCGGGCGCATATGCACAGGCTTAGATGAGAGCATTGTTTTCATACGAAACAGAGTCGTTTTTTCCAAATTGAAACCGAACAGAGTTGTATTCCTGTTTTTAGAACATTACATGACACAACATATTAAAATATCGTAGCAACCAAACTCATTAAATTCATTTTCCAATCACAACATACGAACCATAACGAAATCAAATCCAAACATGATCGTATTCTAAGTTGAGCATAAAAAAATTCTTGTTCAGAGTAGATACAAAACAAATTCAATTGAAAGTAAATCATCAATTTCGTTAACTTGAACAAATCAAATCCAAATGAAGACCAATCAAATCCGGTAAAAATCTATCAGTGGCTAAACTGGGAATGATAAAATCATGTATCCAAAATGAAATTTCATTTATTTTTAGCAAAGCGAAAAATATACAGGATTGAGAGAGCCATTTCGAAATATAAACAGAGCGATTCGAAATATAAACAGAGCTATTCGAAGACCAAATTCAAATCATTATATTAATCCTGGTCATTCACAAAACTAAAACAATATCAAAAATCATACCTATATGACGAGCAGATGGCTTAATCATGACAATTCGGAGTTGACAACGACTGTGGCTGATTCAACATTCTTGAAAACGATGGAGCTAGTTGTCTTCTGCTTCCTATCAGTTGCTTGGAGTTTGTCTCTTTGACTGGTCAATACTGCAACTTGATTTTCCAATAGTTGGATTTTCGATTGGAGTATGGGAACGTCGATGTAGTATCGCTCCAACCACAAATCACATTGGTCACAGGACGACTGTGTGGGCTTCGAAAGTGCAGGTGAGGGTTTGATTACATTGCCAAGGGTTTAGTTAGGCAGTTTGATCCCAGGGTAGCTAGGATTATTTCTTAGGAAAGGGGGAAGATTCGAAACAAAATCTTAAGGTGGCTCGGGGCATAAACCCTATGAGTAAGGGTACTCACTGGCTAAGAAACGTTCTACTTCAGATTCTGAATCCTCACTAAGGACTATGGGCTTCTGCTCAACAGAGGGTTTAGGTTTATTTCTATCCATCCTCAAAATAAGCCGAGCGTTCTTTTTACCATTAGCAATAACAGTAGGGTTTGCCTTGGCCCTTTTTGCTCACAGGATTTTTAATAGCCTCAGCCTTCTCTGCTACAACGTCTGGTAAGTCAATATCGGGGTCGACCGAGGGTTTAGGAGATGGAAGTAGGACATGGAAAGGCACGGGTGGCCCGACCTTGGTTTCATTAACCACAGGCTTGTCAATCTAGATAGGGTCTGTATCATCAAAACCATTTCGAGCGATGAAAGCTCTCCATCTATCACCATGTAACCTCAAGTGATAAACAATAATAAGTTTAATTAGTCCATGGTGGAACAGGCTATTGTCGACCTTCTGCCTTTTAAACCTTTTTGAAATTTTATATAGGATATGATGGAAGTAAAAGGGCATATTCAATGGGTATCCCATAAGATTCATTAACAAACGCAGGTGGTAGAGAAAAACGAGTCCATATCGACCTTCACGGGTCAAGAACTGTTTGACTATTATGAAAAGGTCATGCCATCGTGGTTTAAGCGCAGAGATGGGCATACCTCTGTCACAAGATGTGAATTTTCGTGAGACAAATAGTAGCGGCCATGGAACCTCTTCCACTTTCGAATTTTTGAACCAATGCTAGCCCGTGGCAGGTAACCCTGTAGTAGAACTAATAAACTTCTCATCGATTTCCAACTGGATGTCACCCACCTTGGCTCTATAGCCATCAAACGTCAGAGAAAACTGTTGTGCCACAAATAAGTTAAAACCCTCAAACCTCTGCACGAAGGTGAGCCAACCGTTATCCTCCAAGTCTTTCCGGGAATTGTCAAATAGTAGCAAGGATTGGCAACCGTTCAGCTTGATTTGCACCACCGGTGCCATGGAACCGAGCACACGGTGAAGGAGCCAGGGTTTAGGTCATAACATACACAAGAGTAGAGTGCATGAAGGGTTACCTGAGCTAACAGAGGTGAACGGGGATAAGGGATAGACATTAATGTCATCGTGCGAAGGTGGTGGAGCTTATCTCTACCATGCATAATAGTTATTGCCAAAGTACAACCGTCGGCTTATAGTTGTTCTACCCATTGTAGCATAGTTCAATAATCATGTCACTTGGCCGACCAATGAAACCAATGGTAAGTGTATAAACCAACGCACGCAATCAACATTATGCCATAGTTTTAAACCATCAACATACAATTTGAAACCAATACCAAATATTTAACCATGCGCCAATGTATCAACTCATATCAATAGTTTAACCAATGTGCCAATGGGTCTTCATATAATCAACATGCCAATAGTTATGAAAACACGAACATAGGTATCATATTAAAAGATATATATGAAGGATTAAACCATAACACCTATGTATTTTCATGAAACCAATGGTCAAGTAGGTCAAATAAAATGCAAATCCAAATGCCAATGCATTACAAACTCAATGAAACCAAGTCACACAATCAATCCAAGAATGTCCAATGAGTACAGCCAGCTGCGTAATGATGAGTGAAATGTAAGCGCAATGGGCATATTGACAAGAAAGATCATGAAAGTTCAAATAATGATTTTAATGCGACTACGAAAGACCAAGTTTTCACGCTTACAGTCGTGAAAACAAAATGAAGGTAAATGTGCAAATTTCGCACAAATAAAAGTGTCGTTTATTTCAAAATTGCGACGAAAAATTGATGTTTGCAAAACATTGGTGTAGGCAGCTTATAAGACAGTGGAAAAAAATGTGAATTGGCTACCAACAGAGATATTTATTAAATACATTGCTTACAAATAATTTATTATAGGAATTAACCTTGTGATACAATTTATTACATGAATTAACCCTATGATATGATTTATTATAGGAATTGAAGGTTAGCATACTTCCACTCACTCGAATGGAGAATTTCCACTTGGAGGTACTTCATGGAAATCATGATATGGTAATTTATCTATTTCACCATTCTCATAGCATTTGACACCCAATGGTTAAACCTGTGGTGAAACTTAGCAGGACATTACAAGAAATTCTCATAATCAGTTGCAAGTCTGCAAGTTTTATCACATAATCATGAACTCAATTCCCAAGAGTGAGGAATAAGTTTCAACCAATCAGAAGATCAAGGATTCAACTCAAAGGATCGTGGAGAAGTTATGTTAGGTGCTAAAATGAAGATCTAAGAAATATTCTTGTAATTATTTTTGTAAAACAGAGTGCGCATGGAAAACACTTGAATTCCTTGAGATATGTATAAAAAGTATAAACAAGGGGATATCAAAGTTAGTGAGACTATTGAGATTATGATCCAAGACATATATTGTAATTGTTGAATTGTGTTAAAGTTTTATACAATGGAGATTTGGATTCAATTTATGAGTTAAATTTCTTACATAGCCTGAGTTTTCTCTAAACAACATATTTCAGGAGGGCCCCCTAGTATGTGTTGTATTTCCATAGTTGTTTTAGAATTACTTTCATTTTCTGTAGATTTTTATAATTGCTATAATTTCTTGTAGATGCACATTTGCTATTATAATTTCATGTAGATTAAGAATTTTATTTTAAAAAGTTTACACACAACGTTACTCTTATTATGGTGATTAATCATTATTTCATATATTGATGTTAGACAATGATCAGGGGATCAAATTTTGCTCAATTTTAAAAGTGCTCAGAATGCGACAAAAATAGTGCCACTGCGTTCGTCTCGTCTTCCTGATTCCGACGGTATATTTAATTTCTCAAATGGAGTCTGTATGGAGAAGATATCGCGATCTGTACGCCAAGCCAAACAGGCAAAATTTTTGGATGCTGACTGTACCTGTCCGTACAGTCTGTACGGTGATGTGGCAGGACCGTACAGGCCGTAGAGTGGTGACGTGGTGAATATTGGTTGGTCAATTTTAGGCGAGTCGGATGTTGACATATGTCATTGGGTGGCCTATAATAGGAGGACAAGTGGCCCAATCCAAAGGCACCACGTGTCACTCACTGGTTGGCTAAGGAGTTCTATATACAAAATGTTGGATGTCGTGGGGTTCAAACCCCTGACCTCTCCTCCACATAGAGTCTTTACGAATTCCAATAACCAACTTGCTGCCATTTATGCCTTGTAATGGATATGGATTTCATTATATTTATGGTTGCATATTATATTACACGGAAAAAGGCGTGGGCCAAGGCTTAGCCCCGACCCATGGTTTCATTACACACTATAGAACCGTGTATAAATATATGCGCGCGGATTTAAATGCACGGACCAAAGTTTATACATTGTGTTATGCCATATGTATATTGTATCGGTTATACCATTGTGTAATGTGCGCGCGGTTATAAATTTGCGTGGGTTTTTTAAAACATATGACCACAGATTTGCATACGACCAGGAGCGCAGGGTTAGTTCCAACGGTTGGAACGACTTAACCAACTTTTGCCTTAGAGCATGGTTCTATGCACCATATGCCCAGGTGCCGAGGCAGTTAGGGGCTGGCGTGCCCTTAACCGTCCTACGGTTTGTACCGGTGCGTGGTTGCATACGGGACTGGGTTTTTCCGCTTAAAAGAGCGTGTGAGCCAGGTTTGCTAAAGGGGGGGTACGAATTGTAGAACCAGAGACAACAAGCTTGAAGAGGGAGACTTCCAGGAGGCCTAACTTCATTTTTTGACCGATTGAGGTGCCGAAAGATCCCAGACAGGGGTTTTGGGATGCTGGGAAGCCATTCGAGCAATCAGTTTGTCAGTTTGAGCATTGTAAGACATTTTTTTGAGAAATTTTTGAGAAATTAATAATAATAATCCATTGGAAGCTGGACCAGGAGATGTAGCCCATAAGAGGGGTGAACTCCTTTATCAATTGTTGTTCACATGTGTTTATGTTCAATGTTTATGCTGCTGTCTATGTGTATTTTTCATAAGTAATCCTTAATTTATGTGTTGCAAATTGATCCTGTTGCTTTAAACACATAACATTTCACT
>JZKD02S0075688.1:9812-20769 GCA_000966675.3 Picea glauca
CACCAAACTTCCTAGACAACAACATTCCCCACACATCCGGGACATTGACGACTATAATATCTATGTGAACGGTCTTCTCGGGGAATTCTTTCAACCGCGCTTCGACATTTTCAACTACACCATGTGTGAGTATTCCTTTCGATTCAAATCCACACACATTTCTGTAAGGCTTTGTTACCTTTAGGCCCATTTGCTGCATGACTTTAAGAGACATCATGTTTTCACCAACACCTGTATCCAGCATGCAATTGTTAAAGTATTTATTGTTCATCAAGAGAGTCATGAAGAAAGGTGGATTTTCACCATACTGGATCCTGAAATGGTCAGCTTGCAGCATAATCGGGGGGTCCATAGGCTCAGTCGTTCCTGAAAAGAAGGTATTGAAGTGTTCTTTAATAGAAGGGATCTTAATTGCTTCTTTTAAGGGAACATTCACATGCATCTTCGACAAATCTCCTTCAAAATCAAAATCAAGGGTAATCTTATCAGCTTTGTACATCTTGGGAGGAAGCACCTCAGGAGTTTTTGGCTGATCAGTTGCAGGTTGCTTCGGGTTCTTTCTCCGGTATACTTGGACTTCTTGCTTTTTAATCTTTTCTCGTGACTCTTGGTCCAAGTTGTTAATTATTTCTAATCTTGCTGCTCTGGCTGCTTCCTTCAGGGTTTGTTGATGTTCTATATCAGTTATATTTATTTGAGGAAAGCTCGAGAAGCAGTCAAGGTTGATGACTTGTTGTTGGCTAGTGTTATAAGGACACTCATTCTCCCAATGTGCTTCACTGCATTCCAGACACCAAGGATTTTCATCGACTACATTTGTAGGGGCAAGAGTATTAGGGACTTCATTTTCATTCTTCGGTTTGTAAGTTTGGTTCCCTTTCTGGAATGGCCCTTTGAATGGAGGTCTAGGTGCCTGGGTTAGGAATTTTCAAGTCTAACGATCTTGTTCACCATCTCTTCTTGATTCTTCATGATGCTATTGACTGAAGCTTGTAGCTTGTTGATACTGGTGTAGAGATCCGAAGTAGGCTCAGCATTGTGTACCACTTTCTTCTTGGTGTCTATTTTCCCCCTAGGGTTGGAAAAGGGCTCAATCTTGGATGAAAGGAGATTTCCTTCAATCTTGGTTGCAAGCTCTTGGGCTTCTTGAATGGACTCAGGGTCTTTGTCTCTAAGAAGATACCCTAATTGGCCACTGAAAGATGTAGTATAAATGTGAACAAGATAATCATCTTTCAGATGGTGGCTTGGGGGGATTCGTTGGAGTAATGCTTCAAACCTGGTATGAAATTCCCGAATGGATTCATTCTCATGCCTGGAAAGGCTATTTAGTCAGGTGAGAAACATGTTTGGGTCTTCTTTGATACTCCACCTTCTGAGGAAGATTTTCTCAAGTCTATCCATGGTCTTGATGCTTCCATTAGGCAGGCCAAGATACCAACATCTTGCAACATCATAAAGGGTAGCAGAGAATAACTTCATGACCAAGTCCTCAGCATCATCACTAATGGTGTGAAGTTGAAAAAATGCCCAAAAGTTACTCATATGCTCTTTGACGCTAGTAGCATCAGTGCCGGTAAACTTAGGAAACCACTTCTCATATTTGGGTGGCATTTACCTAGGGTAGCCAGGTATGGCTGGCATGTCTAATGGCTTGAACAAAGTAGATGACCATTGTCTTTGATTGTTTACTGGGTTTGTAGTATCGGTCTGAGAAGTAGACATGTTTAAAGGAAGTCTCTTTCCAAAAAGTGACTTGACAATAGGTGAATTTGCAGGAGGCTTCTTTCTGAAAGCTAGAGGAGGTTTATTGAACCTCCTTTTGGTTTGTGGAGTCGCCAGATAGTTTTCCTGAAACTATCAAAGAATAGGGGAATAAAGCCTTAGTGGAGTCACCAGGTAAGCTTGTAAGAGAAAGGTCTTTGAGGTAAGGCTTACCAAAGGATTTGTCATTGAGGAAGATTGACTCAGTGTTCCCCGACAACGGCGCCAAAATGTTATCGCACAGTTAGTATTTTAGGTCACATGCTATAGGATAGAGGACAAATTGGCGTAACAAGAAATTTCCCCACCCAATGTCACCTCAATGGGGAGGTTCTTTCTGTTTAGAGAGGTTATCCCAGGGGAGACATCCCCGGTAGCCTGGGGTTTGAAGAGGCAATGGATACAAGGTCAAGTGTTAAGATTTCCCTCCTCACAGGTTACCACCAGTATCAGATAGTCCGACTAATTAGCCAATAAAGAAGTGAAGTCCCTGTTGAAAACACCTGCTCGGAACAATATAATAACAACACAATATGTATATTTGCAGGTTATAACTCAAAGGGTTAGTACTTCTTAACTATCTGATTTCATTCAATAAGCAATGTAATAGATAAGATGACGTCAACATTCTGCTAAATAGCCTATGTAAGATCACCAATTCATCAATGTCTACAAAAAATGACCAAGCCAACAGTATTTTCAATCAATAATTGTTCAATAAATGTGTCATCAATTTATTTTCTTTTTTAATGGCCAAAAGGGTTGTTGCGTTAGTTATGACGTCAACCTAGGCTAGTAGCATTAGGGTTAGTTAGGGTTTCAAATATTTAAAGTTTGAAAGATGATTTTGTACACTACAAGCTCAACGTTGGAGAAATTACCAGTGCCTTAGGGTAAATGGAGTCAAAGAAAGGGCAAAAGGTCTTGAGAGGACTCAAACTTAGAGACTGAAAGATAGGGTTCTAAGGTGCTGCAATGGCAGGGCCTTAGAATCAAAACCCTAAGGGAAGGAGGCTGACTTCGGTGTTTCTTAAGCAAGGCCTCGTGCTCCTTCCTATTTCTCTAAATACACTTGGCAAAATGGCTAGCTTCAAAGTACATATTTAAGGGAGAAAGTGTTGCAGGGGCAAGGCTTTCAAACCCTAGAAGGTGAAAACCCTAGGTGTAGATTCAACTAGGCCTAGGACGTCTCCTCTTTTCAACCTATAACTTCAATGCTAGCTCATAAAAAGGGAGAACAAGTGTAGCAACGACTAGGCTATGTCTTCCTTCTTCAATGGCTAAAACTATTTCTCAAACAAGGGGACATATAGCAATGACCTACTTGTGTGCTTGCTACCTAGGGTTTCAAGATTCAGCAATATAATAGCAAATGTAAGAAATCAAGCCTACAACCATTCACTCAAGAAGTTTTGCATGAAAAATTCACTTACATGTCATGAAGAAAACATA
The DNA here is from genome assembly GCA_000966675.3 of Picea glauca. Taxonomy (NCBI): domain Eukaryota; kingdom Viridiplantae; phylum Streptophyta; class Pinopsida; order Pinales; family Pinaceae; genus Picea; species Picea glauca. The sequence continues at coordinate 13,029 of JZKD02S0075688.1, forward strand.
ATCAAACCCTAGTTGTAAACCTTCCTTGAGAGAAACACCATATATGCCAAGAGAAATCCTCCAAGAAGAGTTGCGGCTCACTTAAAACACCAAGAACACCAAGCTAGGGCGCAAGAGATAGTCTCTCACAAGAGAGTGAGTTGTGTTATGTTAAAATGAGGGGAAAACATCCTCAATATATATCAATCAATGACCTTTCAATTACAAAATAGGTCATTAAAACAACAGACAAGGCTGACTACAAAATTTACATTGTTTTTACATTAAATGCTAGATAAATGACATAAAATGAGCAAAAGGTGGGACGTCAAGCCCTTCTGAGGGAGACGTTGGACCTTTTTGGGCATATCCAACATCCAGAAGTCAGACGTTAGGCCTTCTAGGGCTCTTCGAAGCTGCCACATGTGCCAATAACCTCAAAACACTACCACTCGCTCAAGATAACGTCCATCTCTCCTAGGTTACATCCTGTCCATCAAGGGGAAAACGTTCCATCTGAAGTGGGTGATCCCCCCTAGGCCGGGCTTAGCCAAAGTGTCCTGGGTGGAACATCCTTCTTTCTTCATGTGCAAAGGCTCATCATAACGTTGTCCTGTCTCTACTATCCCAACAACCATCTGATGGGCTCTTCAGCCCCATGGAGGTTCGAGCTAATCATCTCCCCATGTGTACCGGTCCACTGGTACCTGTCCGTCGGGCATGGCCCTGCACATCAAAAACTTYGCCCTCCATGGGCTCATTAGTCCTTGGGATCATAGCAATGTCAATCATATCTCATCATTAAATTTATCAAACACATGCATAAAACCCCTAGCATATCATCTAATAGCTCAAAGACATTACACTGACCTACTATACAAAGTTGAATAAAGAGACAGAATAACCTATTGGGCTAGAATAACCTATTTGGATAGCATGGTAACTAGACCTGACAGTGTTACCCACTAGTATTTTCACAGAAATGATAAGGCTGGCTCGTGATGAGACACCCTTTCGCTTGGCCATGAAACCAAAGGTCATCGCCTTGGCGTGGTAACCAGATAATGGAAATGTCATACCGCTAGATACCTATGAACATAATGGGTTGGCTCGTGATGAGACCTCCCATCCTCTTGGTTAGGTCTTGTTTTATTATTTTTTCTTTGTGTCTCTTTGTTTCTTATCGAGAGGCCTTTTATTTCCTTCTCGGGGATCCTTGGGTGAGGCATCTCTAGGTTTTATTTCCTATGGATTTTATCTTTTACCAGCTTCTTTTACCCACTGGGCCTTTAGTCCCTTCTTCCCACAGGACAAAGTGTAACCCCTGAAAGGTCATTCTAATGCCCGGATTAGGGGAAAGGGATGGATGTATGGGATATAAGATGTAAAATGATTGTATGGCGGGAGCAGACGATGTCTCTTCAAATCCCCCCTGGTGGCTAACCAAAACCCATTGACACAGGCTTGCTAGGTCACCCCGTCAATCCCCCCAACAATGGTCAAGCGGGTTAGTGTAAGATCCAAGCAGTTGTTAGAAATGTAAGGAACCTGATGCATATATAAGAAAGTTATAATGATCAAACATGACACATACCATGATACCTGGACTAATTACCTCATGGAGCAAGAGTCTTCTCTAATGCAAGTCCAAGTCGATGGTGATGGATGCTACTACTATTGACAGAACAATTCTGGCAAAGAAGAAGAAGGATGGGCCCTCCAGGGCCCTGCTCAGGTCAATCCTGCTCTTGGTACTCCATGTCTAGGACTTGTGGGCCTTGAGACATGATCTCCTAGTCATCCCTAGAAATCAGGGATAACAGATCCTAGGCTTCAACTTAGCAATTGATAAGGTTGTCACCCACTTAAGGGAGAAAGGAGATTTGGACCTCATCCAAAAAATGAGAAGTTAAAGAAGTCCCGAGACTTAGCTCAGTCCCTCTCAAAATCCTTTAAGATAGTTTCAATTGAAGCCATTCCTTGAGATGAAAACCATATGGCAGATGCCTTGGATGTATCTGCTTCCACCTTGCAACCTTGTGAGGGACCACTCTGTGACCTATGCAAAATGGAAATCCTCTTTAGACCTTCTATCCCCGATAACTTGGAGCATTAACAAGTTTTCGAACATAATGACCAGATCATCAGGTTTATGGAAAAAAACAAAGATTAAACTAATACACAGATAAACCTCATGGATGACTCCAGGAACTTGGACGTCATTAACCTTCAAAAGAATAACTTGCCCAAAGGTTTCATCCCTTTGGAAAATATCTTTGACAGATATGATGTCTTCAGAAGAAATAAGCCTAGCAAACAAGCAGATGAAGCCATAGAATTTAACATCGGTACTAAAATCGATCCAAGAATGGTCAAAATACGGAAGGGAACAACTAAAAAGGAAAGGGCCAAGATCCTAGACCTCATAAGAGAATTAAAATATACTTTCTCTTGGAATTACGATGAGTTAAAGGCATATAGTGGAGATGTCATCCAACATGCCATACCCCTGGTAGAAGGAGCCAAACCTTTCTGACAAAAGATAAGGCATATCAATCAAAAGTTGGCAGGACAAATACAGAAGGAGCTTCAAAATATGGTTGACACTGGCATCATAGCTCCTATTAGATACTCCTCTTGGATGTCAAATTCGATGGTGGTCCAAAAAAAGACAGGTGAAATATGCTTGTGTGTTTATTTACACAACCTCAATCAATTGTCTTTGAAGGACAATTACCCGCTCCCAAACATGGAACATTTGCTTCAGAAGGTCACAGGGGCAAGGATGATGTCCATGTTGGATGGTTTTTCCATATACAACCAAGTCTTGCTCAAAAGAGAAGACCAACTTAAAACAACATTTACTATGCCATGGGGAACCTTTATGTACTTAAGAATGTCGTTTGGCCTTATGAACACTTTCGCTACCTTCGAAAGAGGAATGCACTTTGCCTTTAGAGATCTTATGCAAAAAATCATAGAGATTTACCAGGATGATCTCACGATTTTATCAAAGGATAGGAAATACCACATTTCACACCTCAAGATTATTTTTGAGTGATGTAGGAAGTATGACATCTCGCTTAATCCCAAGAAGTCTATTTTTGGGATCAATGAGGGAAAAAGTTTGGGTCGCGTGGATTCAAAAGGGGGAGTCTCCATAGACCTTGAAAGGTTCCAATCAATAAAATATTATTGTCCCCCAATCAACAATAAGTCCTTACAATGGTTTTTGATGTGTAGGACCATGCCCAACGGACAGGTACCAGGTGGACCGATACACATGGGGAGATGATTAGTTCGGACCTCCATGGGGCTAAAGAGCCCATTAGATGGTTGTTGGGACCTCATCAAGAGCAGAGATAGGACAATGATTGGTCGAGCCTTTGCATGAGAGAAGAAGAAGGAAATTTTCATCCAGGACGCCTTGGCTGAGCCCAGCCCTAGGGGATTGACCCTCTTTGGATGACCTAATTTTAATTAAAGGTCATTGGATGATATAAATTGAGGATGTTTTTCCTCATTTTAACATAAGACAATTCACTCACACTTTTGAGATCTGATTTTTGTGCCCTTCTTGGGTATATTTGTTGCATAAGTGAGGCGCACTTTCTATTGGAAGGATATTTTTGGCATGTTATGACATTTCTCTTAAGGAAGGTTTATAACTAGGGTTTGCTTATTCTTTTCTTCATGACATGTAAGTGAATTTTCTTGCAAAACTTCTTAAATGAATGGTTGTAGGTGTAATTTCTTGCATTTACTTATAATATTGCTGATTTAAAACCCTAGGTAACAAGCACACAAGTAGGTCATTGTTACATGTCCCCTTAGAGAGAGATTTTTTCAGCCATTGAAGGAAAGAGGTTAAGCCTAGCCTTTGCTACACTTATCTTGCTTCTTCCCCTGAGCTAGCGTTGAAGTTTATAGGTTGAAAGAAGGTGACATCCTAGGCCTAGGTTATCTACACCTAGGGTTTTCATCTTCTAGGGTTTGAAAGCCTTGACTTTACAACAATTTCTCCCTTAGACTTATTCTTTAGGCTGACCATTTTGCCAAGTTGATTTAGAGAAGGAGGAAAGAGCACGAGGCCTTGCTTAAGCAACACCGGAGTGAGCCTCTTTCCCCTAGGGTTTTGATTCTAGGGCCCTGCCTTTGCAGCACCATAGAACCCTACCTTCTAGTCTTTAAGTCATCGTCCTTCCATGATCTTGTGCCCTTTTTCTTATTTGGCTCCATATACCCTAAGGCACTGATATTTGACCTCTAACGTTGAAGTTATAGTGTACAAAAAACTACTTTCAAAACTAAATTTTGAAACCCTAACTAACAAACTAACCTAATTAGGGCTGACGTCACAGTTGGATATTTCATCTTGACACAACAAAAGTTGGATATAAGCAATTAAATGATGATTTTAAGCATTTATTGAGAAAATTGTTGATTGGATACGTTGTTGGCTTAGTCATCTCCTTAGATATCGATGAATTGATGGTCTTTCATAGCTAATTGAAAAAATGTTGAATTCATTTTACATCTATTGCAGTAAATTGCTTATTGATAATATCAGATAGTCAATGAAGTACTAACCCTTTGAGTTATAGCCTGCATATATATATTGTGTTGTTGTTGTCTTGTTTCAGGCAGGTGTTTTCAATAGGGAATACACTTCATTTATTGGCTGACTAGCTGGACCATCTGACATTGGTGGTGTTGACCGCCCATTTGACACTGGTGGTCAACTCATGTTCCATGAAGAGATGCATTGTCAGATGCCCATGTTATTGAACATTCTTGGTTCTACAGGGTTGTGTTTGGCCCAACACTTATTTTTGTACTTGGAATTCCCGCACCCCTGCGTGGGTTAATAATGTAATAGGTCTGCATGAGTCATGTCTAGGTCAGTTACCTTGGCATCGATTCACTGGGAGATTTCCTTTCACCGAGGGTTTTTTATCCTCAGGTTATCATTGGGCCTTCCAGCCTTAATGATTTCCCTTGAGTTTTTTCCTCACACTTTACATACGTCCTCCAAAGTGGTGAACGACGTTCCAGTGGGCTTATGTTTTGGTTAACTATATAGGGAATTCATTGTAAATGACCATGCAAGACATCATAGAAAGTTTTGCGAAATTCCGTCGAGTCTAGGTTAGTTGTTTTTAATTAATTAATTTTTAATTAAATTTCCCTAAGTTTGGAGGTTTAATTATTTAATTAATTAATTTTTTTTGAGCAAATATTGTAAAAATTGGATGATTGGACTTTTGATAGGGGTATTTGTGTTCAAAATAAATGGAATAGCACCTCCTACATCCTTGGACCAAGTTTCAACTCGGTCGAACAACTTTAGCCATGGGTTAGTCCACCTAGAGTGTCAGTTAGTCTATAACAACAATTTTAATTGCTAAACTCTAAACATGGCAAAATGTAAAAATTGTAATAATGAGTTAGATTATGTGAAATGTTGAAATGATGGTTATAGAGAGACCCCCTAAGCATAACCTTAGCCTCCCAACCTTTTTCAACCCTTTCTAACCCCTTTTCTAACCCCAACACTCAAAAGTTGCAACCCCCTAGGGGGATTGACGTTTTTCACTTTTTGATTAAATTGTGACTTTAGTGTGGCCCCCTCTCATTAGTTTTCATTTCATTTAACCTTCTTTTAATTCCTAGAAGTGATCCTTATCACTCCACCTCACCCATACTTAAGTTTGGGTTGAATTTTGACCAAGGGGAGCACTCTCCAAGAAAGTTATGCCCTCCTTTTTGTCTCTCCAATGAAACTTACCTTTTTTATTTAAAAAGTGACTCTTCATCTATATTAGGCACGGATCCAATGCCTTTACCTCACCCTTGTGTAATCCCAACACTTCACACCTATTTCTTAGCCTCTCATATCTTCTCCTCATCCCAAGAGGTGCGCCCTCCAAGAGTGGTGCACCCTCCCATACCTTGAAACTCAACAAATAATTAATAAAAAATTATTTGAGTCTTTTCACTTGCCTTGGCACAAATCCCACACTTCCTACATGCCCTTGGATCTATCTAATTTATTTTTTTCATTTTTCTACACCCTAGATCTATTGTGCAAACCCTAGGAAGTGTGCCCTAGCCTAGAGATCTACTCTATTGCTTGGCTTAGATCCAAGAGAGGTAGGTTTGCCTCTAAGTATAAATAGATCTCTTTTCTCTCTCCCAACTCACCATATCTTGAGCTATTGTTATGCTACTTGATTTCCAATTCTCTCTCTCTCTCTCATTTTCCATTTCATTGTCATTCTAGCTCTTAGGTTATGGAGTATTCCTCTCCAAGATCTATTTCTTTTGGTAGTAACATTCAAGAAGCTTTGCAGGACAACAAGAAGGGTAATGCGTATGCTTGTCATTCTTATGTAATGGAGGTAACATTGTTTCATGTTCTTTATCTTTTCATGCAACACTATATCTTAGGTAAAGTGTTATCTAAGTAGGCTTAGTAATGCGTATGCTTATTAGTCTATAAATCTTGATGTGTGGAATAAATTGAAGTGTCATTTATTATCATTGCATCAACGTTTTGTCTCTTGTATTCTTGAGTTTGGAAGAGTATTGCAGGTTCACTTTCAAAGCTCCATTGGGAACTACTTTAGGATTGAAGGGTCACTTTAGCTTCTCACACTCCAAAGATCTAGATTTATTACCTTGCTCTTTATTGTTGTACATCCATCTCATTTTCAGCTAGCATATATTGGTTTAGATAGGTCAATAATAATCTTGAATCTATATTTTGTCTTGTGGAAAGTTCTTGCCCCAATAGGGCAAGGGTTTCCTTAACATTTGCTTGTTGTATGTAACCATCCTAGCAAGAATATCTTGTTGTTACAACAGGTATATCAGATCTGATAGGAGGCTCTTGGCTGCCCCAAAAAGACACATACAACACTCGACAACCCCTTGGGGGACTTGGTAGCTATATCTCACCTTTCTTCTCATTTTCTAGCTTAGAAAGTGCACTTTTTGCTTTGTTTGCTTGTTAGATCTTGTTTGAAGTGTAAGAGGGGAAGTGGTATGGCCTCCTCTCTTCTTCAAGCTTGTGGGTAGGCTAGGACATGGGTAGATCTAGCTCTTTCCTGATTTTTTTCTTCAATTTTGTGTTTTACTTAGCTTGGCCATACGGTTTAGAAGGTGAGGGCACTGTTATCCCCAATATCTACGGATAACTAGGAGATCATGTCTCGAGGCCCACAGGTCCTAGACATGGAGTACCGAGAGCAGGATTGACCTGAGCATGGCCTTGGAGGGCCCATCCTTCCTCTTCTTCGCTAGACTTGTCCTGTCAGTAGCAGCAGCTTCCATCACCATCGACTTAGACTTGCATCAGAGAGGACTCTTGCTCCATGAGGTAATTGGTCCAAGGTATCATGGTATGTGTCATTTTTTATCATTATAACCTTCTTATATATGCATTAGGTTCCTTTCATTTCTGATGACTACTTGGATCTTACACTAATCCACTTGACCATTGTTTGGGTGATTGATGGGGTGACTTAGCAAGATGATATTCATGGGTTTTGGTTAGCCACCAAGGGGGATTTGTAGAGCCATCGTCCGCTCCTACCATTTTATCATTTTACATCTTATCTCTCACACATCCATCCCATTCCCCTAGTCTTTCCATTAGGATGACCTTTGGGGTTACACTTTGTCTTGTGGGAAGAAGGGGCTAAAGGCCCAGGAGGTAAAAGCGGCTGGTAAAAGATAAAATCCATAAGAAATGAAACCT
>JZKD02S0075710.1:0-15618 GCA_000966675.3 Picea glauca
TGCATGTTATGAGAAACGCCTATTTCCAAACCCGAAGGCCGTGGTTGTCGCTTTTACATGTGCATTAGTTGAATGCTAAAGTTGTTTTCACCTAAGCTTGTTGTTGGTTATCAGAGAGTGGGAGCGAAGAGGTGGGTTGTCAGGCATGTGGAATGAAGAGGCAGGTTGTCAGGCATGTGAGAAACTCTCTCCAAGTGATAGATTTTGTTGGAAAAGAAGAAGCAGGTTGTCAGGCTTGTGACCGATTCTCTCCAGGTGAGAGAGGTTGTTGGGGAAGTGATTTCTCCTGGAGGGAGCCCAAAAACAACTATAGTGCTATGAGAATTCTTGTACGTCCTGTTGTTGAATCCCTGGAAGGGAATTAGGGCAGCCGAAGGACTGTTGAGCAAAGAAGGGGCACACTTCCTAGGGTGGGACATGCATGTGGGGAATGAGAGATTGTAGGTTGTGTGTATAAGTTGGCTCTTGGGAGGGAATCCTTCCTAATTGACTATGTATTATCCCATTGTCTCAACCTATCCTAGGAATCCCTTTACCCGAGTGGAGTTTGGTTCCAGCTTGAGGGTGACCCACTGCTAAGAGTGATGAAAAGTGTGGTCTATGGCTAGGAGGTTTGTGGAAGGTCTGCATGCATTTGGTGCTCTTATACAAAAAGATAAGTACCATTTCTATGTTCATTTACATGTTGTGTATTTGTACATTTCTAATATTTATAAGTATTGCATGTATATGTTGTATGTGTAGGCTTTCTATTATTTCCACATTAATCTGTATATTAGTAGAATGTAATTGTTTGTTAAGTTATATATTTATGATGTTCCGCAAGAGTTTCTGTGTGCCATAGCCCAGCAGGTCTATGGTTGGGTATGTTACATTTTGGTTATCAGAAGCTCAGTAATAAAATTTTTAGGTGGCATGGCCCGACTTGGGAGGTTGGGGTATGTTACAACATGCAAGAAGAACAGTAGCAAATTTTATTGTACCGAGTCTGTGCATTGTTGTGATGACAAAAATTATGGATTGTGGCATAGTAGAATAAAGACTATAATAGTTAATGGCACTGGGGGAAGACCGATTTGTCGCAGGTTTCCATTAGCAAGTCCAGAAGGCATGTGAAAAATCTTGGCATGACAGACACATCAAGCAGAGGAAATTATAGACGGGAGACTTGGTATTTCTCTATGACAACAAGTTTTTGCAGCACCCCGGAAAGTTCAAGATGCACTGGTTAGGCCCATATGTGATTAGATATGTTACAAAAGAAAGTGTTGTTCAGCTGGAGCAGTTGGATGGAGAAGTCATGGAAGGAATAGTTAATGGGAGTCGGTTGAAACTGTACGGGGACAATTGTCCTTCCACGCATTAGTTTGACTATGTAGTAACCTTATATATGTATTATAGTGTAAATAGAAAAAAGAAGAAAAAGATGAAAAAAATGTAAAAAATGAAAATGGTTCAAGGAAGAAGTAGAAAGTTGAAGAGTTCAAGGAACTAATATTAGCAAGTAAACCAACTAAGAAAAAACATGTCACGAAAGAGAAATAAGTAGAAAAAAGCATGCACATACAGAGGAGTTAAGTTGCGCAGAGAGGAGATCGCACAGAGAGGTAATCACACAGAGAAGAGATCATGTATATGACAATTAAGAGCATTAAAGAGGAAACATGACGAAAAAAATAATTTATGAGGAAGCATCATGTCAAAATGATGGAGACGCATATAAATAAATGGAAAGTATCGTGGAGATCGTAATGGACTGAAAAATATAGACCAAGGTACACCAAAGGACTCATAGTTAATGCAGGATTAAGATGAATATTGAATTCAAAGCACTAGTGGATTAGACAACAAGTTTAGGCACGAAGGTAAGTTAACAATTGTTGTGGGGTTATAAAATCATGATAAGGGTCGACTAGGAAAGGTTATTGTCTATTACAGTTGAATAAAGATTCAAGAGAGGAGGAGTTGCAGAGACAAGAAAGTGTTGCATAGTTGTAGGTGTTCGTCACAGGGATACTGTTGCAGAGAAAGATGGCACCACCTAAGGCAACAACGACATCTACATCAACACCGAATAAATAGCGTAGTAATCCGTCGATAATACCGGTATATGAATAAACTCTAGGAGCGTCCTTATCAGAGTTGAGTCTGGGAAATTTTCCAAGCGATTATATACAACCAAGGAAGGATAAAACGAATCCAGTCAAGTTTTCGAAAGACGCTAAGTATCTGCTTGTAGAGCCAGAAATCCCACCTGGTGTGATCATAGAGGAGGATATGTTAGGCATGGTACCAAGTTTAAAGTATGCATACCATGATATTACGGGAGAGAAGAAAATTTTGGAGCTAACACTGAGCAAGTATTTGAAGAGCTACATCAATGCAAAGACAAATATGGTTGTGACAGATCGAGAGATATGGGCAATAGGGTTGCAAAAATCTAGCATTCTCAACTTATTCGACATACCACACTTTGGGAGAAGCGCAAATATTAACGCATGTGTGAATATGTTATTGAGATACATGCATGGAGGCTACTTATGGATCAATAGGTTGGTCTCAATTGATACAGAATTGATTGTGCACATTACTGGACTACCATCGGAAGGGGAGGACCCTTCAATGATATTTTCATACAAGAAGAATGAGAAGGCTCTATCAAAGAGCATGACAGAGAAGTTTCATACATTTAGAGGACAACATAGTTAAGGAAGTGAGGTTTGTGACACAAGTATTAGCTTGTACATTGTTAAGGAAGTTTCAGAAGGACCAAGTACCAATGACAGTAATAGTGACAACTGAGAAGTGCATCGAGAGCGTGCAGATGAACTGGGAAATTTTTTTGCTCAACCAGTTCTTGATCAACTGTGAAGAGGCACAAGATAAAGGGATTGAATTTCACTATGCATGGTTATTAATTCTAATTTCATGTTCAGCATGATGGGAGTCGGATGATATGCATTTTTTGGGAGTAAAAGGTAAGCCATGCCTAGCTGCAAGATATTAGAACTTATGGCATACTACACACAAGGTGTGGCAGTTAGATAATAATGTTTTTTTTATATATATACAAGGAAACGATTCAGACAAGCATTCAGATTACACCATGCATACCACCAAAGGTGGTCGAAGCATACAAGTCAGTTGCATGATTTAAGGTAGGACACCATCACATGTATGTGTAAGAGAAAAAAGGACCCAAATCAGGAATGGTTGCCCACACGGTACATGTTAACTAAGGAAGAGATGGGACACATTATGGAAGATTGGGATGACGATTGGAATCCCAACGAAAAATAAAGAGCATTCGGAGAAACAAAACCTGGAAGTACAAGACATTGATGATGATGAAGAAGAAGGAGAAGCATAGGAAAAGGGAAATGGCACAGGAGGAACAACATAGGAGAAAGTCCTGAGCATAGGAGAGAAGAGAAAATAAGTAGATACAACAACAACAATCCCACAGTGAAAGAAATGAAAACATACAAAATAAACAACCGTGAAATCCCTCACAAAAGATGACTTGGAAAGGATTACAAACTAAGTTAAGGCAGCAATAGATGAAGCATTTCAACGTGTGGCACAACAACAAGAGGAAAGAAATTCAAATATGCAAGAACAAATTGTTGCATTGTGAAAAATTTTGGAAACAACGAGAATAGCATCGATTCACATTGGAGAACAAGTACATAAAGAACAGACAACAGAGATGACACAATCATAGTCGATGATATCCCAACTAGTTTCACAATCAGGAGAACATCAGGTAATGAATATAGTAACAGGGGCCTTGGAGTTCCCCACTGCAGAGTTGAAGGAGGAAGCAAAGACACTAAGTCATATTGACTTATTGATTACTCAGTTGCCTATAGAAATTTTGTATGGGTTACAATCGAGTGTGATAGAGGAATTTCAAGTGCACGTAGTGTCGACATCGTTGGAGCTAACAAAAACAATTGTATACAAGGACATGTTGCAAGAAGGAGTGGGATGAGGTATCACAAAAGGTAGAGAGAGTCAAACAAGAGGTCGAGGGGGTGTATAACATTATTCTAGAAGTACTAAGGGAGGAAGATGCTCCTCTGGAGGAACATGTGACAAAGATGAGAAAATTCGTCTAGGGCTTCCGAACAAATATCACCAACTNGGGAGCGAAGAGGTGGGTTGTCAGGCATGTGGAATGAAGAGGCAGGTTGTCAGGCATGTGAGAAACTCTCTCCAAGTGATAGATTTTGTTGGAAAAGAAGAAGCAGGTTGTCAGGCTTGTGACCGATTCTCTCCAGGTGAGAGAGGTTGTTGGGGAAGTGATTTCTCCTGGAGGGAGCCCAAAAACAACTATAGTGCTATGAGAATTCTTGTACGTCCTGTTGTTGAATCCCTGGAAGGGAATTAGGGCAGCCGAAGGACTGTTGAGCAAAGAAGGGGCACACTTCCTAGGGTGGGACATGCATGTGGGGAATGAGAGATTGTAGGTTGTGTGTATAAGTTGGCTCTTGGGAGGGAATCCTTCCTAATTGACTATGTATTATCCCATTGTCTCAACCTATCCTAGGAATCCCTTTACCCGAGTGGAGTTTGGTTCCAGCTTGAGGGTGACCCACTGCTAAGAGTGATGAAAAGTGTGGTCTATGGCTAGGAGGTTTGTGGAAGGTCTGCATGCATTTGGTGCTCTTATACAAAAAGATAAGTACCATTTCTATGTTCATTTACATGTTGTGTATTTGTACATTTCTAATATTTATAAGTATTGCATGTATATGTTGTATGTGTAGGCTTTCTATTATTTCCACATTAATCTGTATATTAGTAGAATGTAATTGTTTGTTAAGTTATATATTTATGATGTTCCGCAAGAGTTTCTGTGTGCCATAGCCCAGCAGGTCTATGGTTGGGTATGTTACATTTTGGTTATCAGAAGCTCAGTAATAAAATTTTTAGGTGGCATGGCCCGACTTGGGAGGTTGGGGTATGTTACAACATGCAAGAAGAACAGTAGCAAATTTTATTGTACCGAGTCTGTGCATTGTTGTGATGACAAAAATTATGGATTGTGGCATAGTAGAATAAAGACTATAATAGTTAATGGCACTGGGGGAAGACCGATTTGTCGCAGGTTTCCATTAGCAAGTCCAGAAGGCATGTGAAAAATCTTGGCATGACAGACACATCAAGCAGAGGAAATTATAGACGGGAGACTTGGTATTTCTCTATGACAACAAGTTTTTGCAGCACCCCGGAAAGTTCAAGATGCACTGGTTAGGCCCATATGTGATTAGATATGTTACAAAAGAAAGTGTTGTTCAGCTGGAGCAGTTGGATGGAGAAGTCATGGAAGGAATAGTTAATGGGAGTCGGTTGAAACTGTACGGGGACAATTGTCCTTCCACGCATTAGTTTGACTATGTAGTAACCTTATATATGTATTATAGTGTAAATAGAAAAAAGAAGAAAAAGATGAAAAAAATGTAAAAAATGAAAATGGTTCAAGGAAGAAGTAGAAAGTTGAAGAGTTCAAGGAACTAATATTAGCAAGTAAACCAACTAAGAAAAAACATGTCACGAAAGAGAAATAAGTAGAAAAAAGCATGCACATACAGAGGAGTTAAGTTGCGCAGAGAGGAGATCGCACAGAGAGGTAATCACACAGAGAAGAGATCATGTATATGACAATTAAGAGCATTAAAGAGGAAACATGACGAAAAAAATAATTTATGAGGAAGCATCATGTCAAAATGATGGAGACGCATATAAATAAATGGAAAGTATCGTGGAGATCGTAATGGACTGAAAAATATAGACCAAGGTACACCAAAGGACTCATAGTTAATGCAGGATTAAGATGAATATTGAATTCAAAGCACTAGTGGATTAGACAACAAGTTTAGGCACGAAGGTAAGTTAACAATTGTTGTGGGGTTATAAAATCATGATAAGGGTCGACTAGGAAAGGTTATTGTCTATTACAGTTGAATAAAGATTCAAGAGAGGAGGAGTTGCAGAGACAAGAAAGTGTTGCATAGTTGTAGGTGTTCGTCACAGGGATACTGTTGCAGAGAAAGATGGCACCACCTAAGGCAACAACGACATCTACATCAACACCGAATAAATAGCGTAGTAATCCGTCGATAATACCGGTATATGAATAAACTCTAGGAGCGTCCTTATCAGAGTTGAGTCTGGGAAATTTTCCAAGCGATTATATACAACCAAGGAAGGATAAAACGAATCCAGTCAAGTTTTCGAAAGACGCTAAGTATCTGCTTGTAGAGCCAGAAATCCCACCTGGTGTGATCATAGAGGAGGATATGTTAGGCATGGTACCAAGTTTAAAGTATGCATACCATGATATTACGGGAGAGAAGAAAATTTTGGAGCTAACACTGAGCAAGTATTTGAAGAGCTACATCAATGCAAAGACAAATATGGTTGTGACAGATCGAGAGATATGGGCAATAGGGTTGCAAAAATCTAGCATTCTCAACTTATTCGACATACCACACTTTGGGAGAAGCGCAAATATTAACGCATGTGTGAATATGTTATTGAGATACATGCATGGAGGCTACTTATGGATCAATAGGTTGGTCTCAATTGATACAGAATTGATTGTGCACATTACTGGACTACCATCGGAAGGGGAGGACCCTTCAATGATATTTTCATACAAGAAGAATGAGAAGGCTCTATCAAAGAGCATGACAGAGAAGTTTCATACATTTAGAGGACAACATAGTTAAGGAAGTGAGGTTTGTGACACAAGTATTAGCTTGTACATTGTTAAGGAAGTTTCAGAAGGACCAAGTACCAATGACAGTAATAGTGACAACTGAGAAGTGCATCGAGAGCGTGCAGATGAACTGGGAAATTTTTTTGCTCAACCAGTTCTTGATCAACTGTGAAGAGGCACAAGATAAAGGGATTGAATTTCACTATGCATGGTTATTAATTCTAATTTCATGTTCAGCATGATGGGAGTCGGATGATATGCATTTTTTGGGAGTAAAAGGTAAGCCATGCCTAGCTGCAAGATATTAGAACTTATGGCATACTACACACAAGGTGTGGCAGTTAGATAATAATGTTTTTTTTATATATATACAAGGAAACGATTCAGACAAGCATTCAGATTACACCATGCATACCACCAAAGGTGGTCGAAGCATACAAGTCAGTTGCATGATTTAAGGTAGGACACCATCACATGTATGTGTAAGAGAAAAAAGGACCCAAATCAGGAATGGTTGCCCACACGGTACATGTTAACTAAGGAAGAGATGGGACACATTATGGAATATTGGGATGATGATTGGAATCCCAACGAAAAATAAAGAGCATTCGGAGAAACAAAACCTGGAAGTACAAGACATTGATGATGATGATGAAGAAGGAGAAGCATAGGAAAAGGGAAATGGCATAGGAGGAACAACATAGGAGAAAGTCTTGAGCATAGGAGAGAAGAGAAAATAAGTAGATACAACAACAACAATCCCACAGTGAAAGAAACGAAAACATACAAAATAAACAACCGTGAAATCCCTCACAAAAGATGACTTGGAAAGGATTACAAACTAAGTTAAGGAAGCAATAGATGAAGCCTTTCAACATGTGGCACAACAACAAGAGGAAAGAAATTCAAATATGCAAGAACAGATTGTTGCATTGTGAAAAATTTTGGAAACAACGAGACTAGCATCGATTCACATTGGAGAACAAGTACATAAAGAACAGACAACAGAGATGACACAATCATAGTCGATGATATCCCAACTAGTTTCACAATCAGGAGAACATCAGGTAATGAAGATAGCAACAGGGGCCTTGGAGTTCCCCACTGCAGAGTTGAAGGAGAAAGCAAAGACACTAAGTCATATTGACTTATTGATTACTCAGTTGCCTATAGAAATTTTGTATGGGTTACAATCGAGTGTGATAGAGGAATTTCAAGTGCGCGTAGTGTCGACATCGTTGGAGCTAACAAAAACAATTGTATACAAGGACATGTTGCAAGAAGGAGTGGGATGAGGTATCACAAAAGGTAGAGAGAGTCAAACAAGCGGTCGAGGGGGTGTATAACATTATTCTAGAAGTACTAAGGGAGGAAGATGCTCCTCTGGAGGAACATGTGACAAAGATGAGAAAATTCGTTTAGGGCTTCCGAACAAATATCACCAACTTAGAGGCACGAAATATACCGAGCACTCCCCTAGAGGAAAGGGAGTAATGTGAAAAGATGGCCACCAAAAGCATAGAAAACATCGAGAGTATGGAAGGAGAATGTGCTAAGTTGTATGTAGAAAGCACAGGAGTTTGAACGCAACTGACTAAAGATGTGTAGTTGTAGGGTATTGGCCTTAGGAATCATGCAGGAACAGATCACGTGACATTTTGGCTAAGGAGCAGCATGCGCAAAGTAGTTGGAGAATTTTTGGGAGCCAATGTGCAAAAGGAGGAAAGTAGTTAAGAATTTTGGGACATTATGTCCACTTTGTAACCATTTTGTAACGCACTTTTCCCCATGTTAATGTATAAATATGTAAAGGGTTGGGGTATATAGAGAGAGAAGAGAGTTAATAATGATTGTGATTGAGTTTTTAGTTAAGTGTTCGAGTATGTTGGGTTATGACTGAAGTTTTCGGGAGATAGGCTTGCACTGTATCATAACAACTAGGAAGGTTTGGGTAATGTTAACTTATGTACCTTTTTGTAAGAATAGTGTGCAGTTGTAAGGATATTGAAAATGAATAATATAAGAATCCAACTATTGTGGGCATAGTTGAGTTGGGGTGAACCATGTTAAAACCTTGTGTCTTGATGTGTTGCTTATGTGTCTTGTGTTTTTTACGCATGTGATCGATGGTTAGCATAGATCTATTTATTGTTTTGTGACTACTGAACGATCATGATGAATGCTTATTATTCTATATAAGTCATTGATAAATGCTATTATGATCTTGTGCAATTAAGATAATGATGAATGAATGAATTTCAAGTGGAGTAATGTCACGCACAAGGTATGTTGCATTATAATTAACTGTTAAGTAATGGAAACTATGCACACTTTAAATAAATGGATAATGCATAGTATGGTCATGTTGAATGCCTCACTTCCCCTCACCACTACAGAAACTTGGTTATTGCATCCCCTATAGATTCCTTGGGGGAGACTTCACTTACTTTTAGGTGATGCTTGTTATAGAAATGTTTGTCTCACCCTATGAAATCTTGCACAGAAGGCCTTTTTCCATTTCCTTATGCATATTTTTCATCCCTTTTTGAAAACCCCAGAGATAAAAATACATTTTTTCCACATATATGTGCCTTGCCTACTATACAACATGTGTATACACAGGTAGCACCACTACAACCTGCGTACATCAGGATTTGTGCCCAAAAATGAAAAATGGTGTTGGTTTTCGATGTCACAATAGGAGATCAATGATCCTTAGCCTTTCATATATTGGAAACTTTCCAACTCGACCCTTCAGTTCCATTTGAAGGCTATAAATGGGCCAATTCCGAGATATGGAAAGAAGGAGAAAGAATTCAACTTTGAGAGAAAAGTTATTGTGGAGGAATTATTCACTTCACATTGAGTATGCACCCCTTTGTCCTTTAAGTTTGAACACAGTGTTCATCCCCCAAGCTCTTGCCTTATTGATTGAGAACTTCATTATCTCTCTTCTATGAGCTTTCCTTTGGTGGAGGATTGAAGTGGTGGAGGCCCAACTGGAAGGAACTTAGTTTATCAGTTCTTAACCATGCTAACACGGAATTCTGTAACTTTTTCACTTATGTTGATCATATATTAATAGAAATACTCTTTTCCCGTCCAATTGATATCTTGCAAATATTTGAATTATTATTCCATGGGCATATTTTTTATGTATATTAATGGATTATGCTATTGAATGTGATAACATCATATATTTTCACCATATGTTTTCTTTTCTTGGTTGTTGAGGACTAGTTGCAGGTATATTACTTTGGGTCAAGTGTTCAACGGTGGACTTCATCGAACGTTTGGACGAGGTAGGCCTTTTATCTTGTCTTGCTAGCATATTTGTTTATATATCATACTTGAGAATAGAGTTGATTTATGTATTCATTTCCGTTTGTTGTGGTTTTCCCCTAGCCATAAAGAGTTTTTCCTCGTAACAGGATTGGCGACCATATTGGGGAATGAATATTCTTTCTTGGGGTTTGGAGTGTTTTTCTCCTTAGATTTCTCTCATTCATATTGGGTTTCTTGTCATATCATTGCTTGATAGCCTCTGATCACTCTGGGTCTGAGTCTTTCAACCTTCTCCTTTTCCTAGCTGTGTTTTTGAAACAGATATGCGGGTTTTTGCTTGACAATCGCGTATATACGCGTGATGTCCTTCTACAAGCTATGTACATACGTGTTGTTTCCTTGAACATTCGTGTACATCAACCTCTTTTGATTTTTTGTTGGTTTTGGTGGTTGTTGGGTAGGTTTTGATGATCGTTGAGTCTTGTTGGGTCTTTGTAGTGATTTTTAAGTGTATGTGGGATGACAGGAAACATATCTTTGGTTGAATTTTTGGGTGGAGTCTTTCTCATCACCTTTTGATTTTGATTGTCCTTGTACATTGGGTTGGGTGTTTTTCTCCTTGGTATCCTACTTAAGTTATTTCTTTCTATACACGGTAGAGTCTTTATATATCAAGTTGTTGTTTAGTCCATGCATTTTCATTTTTTATTATATTGAAAATAAAAAAATATTAGGCATTTTACATTGATTGGCATTTTGATCTTTTGAGTCTTTGTCATTTATCTTAGTGCATGTAAAGAAAGATTGCATTTTTATTCAGAATTGCAGAGTTGAAATTGAAAATTGCATTGTTTTAAGAAGCATTTCATTGAAAATTGAAGTTACGACTTTACATTGTATTAATATTTACTTTACTTGGTGAGTCATAACATCATGAGTTTCACTACTGTACCTTTTGAGTAAGCACAGCCATTAAAATTAACGCTATAATTTAAAATTGATTAGTAATGATTTTATTTTCTAGGGTGCACAAACTAACTCAGGATTTAGTGCCTTGGAATAGTATTTTGTGAGTAAACTTCTCCAAGGCTATTAAATCAACATATGTGTCTCACTAAGGGAGTGGATAAATCCATTGTATAATTGGTAATATCAGGAGGCTCCGCTTACACCGGATTTAATCACGAGATCACACGAGGTTGGTTGAAGGGATATCCCCCGATACATTCTTAGCATTAGAGATATTTCTAGGGTTCTATTCATATCTGGGGATCTTTCTAGTGCCCTTAACTTAGTGAGAGGCAGTACTTTCAAGGTTTCAGGATTTGTTGCCCTTCCCATATGGTGGACCTGACTTACAACTGCTCGCATGTCCATCGATTATACAATGGTTTCTTAGTTTCTTGAATTAGGTTCCACATAGGTTACTTGCAGGGGTTATTCTATAGGTACCTTGGGTTAGATAAGGGTCGGAAGACACATAGCCTTTATGGAGGATTACCTCTCCAAGGGGATCTGACCGACTGGTTGTTAATCCCATGAGGTCCCTTATAAATGATTATGTTACCTCCGATCTTTAGCAGGGAGTCTTAGACCCATATTGGGAGAGACATACCTTCTTTAGGGACGGAGGCCCCTTTCAACCACTTTACCCCATTTGTGTGCATATTGGTAGTTTGATTATTTTTTGTGTGCTCTTTGATTACTATTTGGCCTTAGGATTTATTTTTTGTATCTTGAGTCTTAAGTCATCGTGGAGTTGGACCAACATCCCTGTCGGTCTCGCCGCTTGTTACAGTTACCACTGGATTTCGAGTCTTTGCCTTCTAAAAGGCGTAGAGTTATTAGAAGTGGTACACACAACTCCACTTTTCAGACTTATGATTCTACAAGGATGAGTACTGAGTTGAKTCATCARAAYACTGGRAGCCCTTCGACTCCCACACCTACTATAGTTAATGGAACCCCTTCGACTCCTGCAACCACAATGGTTATAGTGTCGAAGGCACCTATCATCAATGTTTCTCATCCTATAGTGAATGATCAACCTATTTCCTCGAACCCATTTGGGTCTCTTGGTCACTCACCAGGCTATAATGTTTAGTCCATCCCTATGGCCTCTAGTCCTTTTTCCTATGGTATGTCGAATTTTACTTCACAGTTTTCAAACTCCATCCCAGTTGTTGGCCCTAATGCTATCATTGGAATTGGGGGCACCACTCCTCCTTATACTCCATGGTGTCTCTCATATCCCTCAAACGAATCCTACTATGGGAGGCATTCCCTCTTTTAACCCTGGGTCTAATCCTCTTGCTTCTGGGTGGAGCAACCAACTTGGCAGACAAGCTTCGGCTAAGGTTCTTTCCTATACCCTCACCTCCTCAATTTCAATTATGACCAACATGTTTGGCATGAAGAATCCACCTCTATCCTCTAGATTCACACTCAGAAGAGGTCAGTTTCACACCTTGGGCAACCTCCAACCTGGAGCCACTCCGGTTGGGGGAAACTTTTATAACCCCCATTAGAACATTCCTACTGGAATGATTCCCAACCAACATCTTATGAATCATCCTGGAGGAGGGTATTACAATCTGAGACAGGTCCATGGTACTTACTAGAACCTTGGATGGGCTGCATTTCCCCAAACAAAATCTTTCCAGGGAGCTTGGGGCCAGATGTTGCAACCCTGTCTCCCTTTTATGGCCATGATTAATCTGCCATACTTGTCTAATTTGATGAACGACAATGTGTGTCATGATCCTTCATGTCCCCCCATCCCCACCAAGATTCCTTCGGACATTCCAAAATTTGAAGGTAAGAATGGCGAGGATCTTGGTGATCACGTTACCACCTTTCACCTATGGTGCTCTTCGAATTCCATTAATGATGATTCCATTCAGTTAATATTATTTCAACGCACCCTCATTGGGGTTGCTGAGAAATGGTATATCGAGATAACTAGGGGGGCATATGGGACCTTTAGTCAGATGGTGCTAGTCTTCCTTAACCACTTCCAATTGTTGGTTCGTTACGATGTTGGCCTAGAACTTTTGTCGACTTTACACCAGGACACATCCACTCATTCCTTGGATCACATCCAGGAGTGGTGTAAATGAAAGAGGTTGATTAAGACTTGCATACCCCCGGCCTTTATTTTAGAATGGTTCCTTAAGTCTTTGCAACCTCCTATATCGAAGGATGTTGCTACATCTAAGGTTACATCTGAGGAAGAAGCAATATTCAAATCCTAGCAGTTAGATATTATATAGGATTAGTATGGGATGTTATACCACATTCTTCCAGATGCACTGAGGTCAACCTATGACCCTAGACAAAAGCCCATATCTCATGTCGATGGCATTGTAGGTTCTTCCAATGTGAAATCCGCAGACGCGGTGACAAGCCATTTGAAAGAGTTGTCTCTAAACTAGTTTGTAGGATGGCCAACTTCGCCTATGTCTTCCAATCCCACTCAGTTGACAGATGTACATTTTGTTCAATCGTCGATCGACCCAATTGGTAACATAAAACCAGGCCAGAATAAGAATAAAGGACATAATAATAATCATAAGGGTGGGAAAAATAATAATAAACCCAAGGACAATGGTAATGATGAGAAGATGAATAATAATACTGGTGAGGGAAAGAAAGAAAGGTGTAAGTTGAAATTCCCATGTAAGCTTTGTACAAGCGATCATATTACTCATTTATGCCCCAAACTTGCAGAAGCTGTGAGGCTCTTATCTCTGTCGCCCGTCGTGCTGATGAATCCTTTCCCACATAACTAGCACATGGCCTTGAGCTCCTCAAATGTTGGAAATGTCGTCGGTGGGAGTCAAAACCCATCGTCACAAGACGGTGACTGTTTGTGTATCAATATTGTCAATTCTCAGGTTAATGTAGCCACCCGGTCTTGCGATTATAGTTCCTCACAAGATATACCTGGTCTAGAATCTCCTCCTCCTCCTCCAGAGACGCCTTTGTAGATCGAAAAAACCAAAGCCACCACCTCGGATTCCGAAAGGAGTACTCAAGTGCTCTACCCACAATCCAAATGCTATAGTCACCTAGAATTACTCTATTGTTGAGGACTTGGGTCAAACCCCTTGTGCGATGTCGGATCTGGAGGTACTCGAGATATGTCCTTCATAGAGGAATGCCTTGATATCTGCATTAGGAGCTCTAGACCCTAGTGGATCGAAAGTTATCAAGTTTGACATCACATATGTGAAGCCTCACTTGCCTTACCATGTGGAATTCCAAATCCACGTGGGGTACTCAAAGTATACCATCAAACATGTGGTTTTTGATGAAGGTGTTGCTACATGTGTGATGTCCCTGATCTGTTGGAAAGCTCTCGGCTCTCCGACTCTTTCTCAATCGTCGACCATGTTGACTGCTTTTGACAGTCGCTCCTTTCTCCCTCACAACATTATTCCTACATTTCTGGTCTAGTTAGGTGGGAAGACGGTAGAGGTGGATGTCGAGGTGGTTGATGTGCCCCTCGATTATAACTTGTTACTACGACGCAATTGGACTTATGTTATGACTGTTGTCGTATCGTCCATATTCCGTACTCTTTGTTTTCCTCATGATGGGAAGATTGTGATGATTGACCAACTATCCTTTTTGTATGTTAGCCCCAATGCATTTGTTGGACCATCGATCCCCGTGGTTGACAATTCTCAGTCGACAACTGAGAATATCAGTGTCAAAATGTATTCATCCCTTATGGGTACCTTCGACTTCATGGCACCGATTCACCATGTTTACGCCATGTCTAATAGGCTAGTTTCATCAGAGAGGTTTGTTCCTTTCCACACTTCCTATTTTAATGATCCTTGGACCCTGCCTTCCCCTAATTTGTTTTGAGAAGGTTAGTCACATGTTGGAATGGACATGCCACTATCGGTAGCAGAGATCGTGTATCAATTTGTTTTTTACTCTTTTGTCGATCCTGATCCTATTACCTCACTGAAAAATGAGGAGGATATTGTTCTTAAGCCTATGTGGGCCACTTTGTTGTCTTGGTCACATGACTGCCTTGATGAGACCTTTTCCTCAGGCGAATCCATCATCAAAGCCATGAATGGTTCTGACAAACCTTGGGATGATATGCACCATCACTTTTATTTTCTCCCAGAGCTTGCTAGAATCGAACAACACAACTTTCGATCTACTTTGAGCGAGATAGTCGGTCACGTCGTAGTTCCACTTGATATGCACAACATTTATGCCGAAGGAAATATGGTGAGTATCTCTCCTACCATCACGAGTGATATCTCTCGTACCCTTGGAAAGATTGAAAATGTACATATCGGTGCGGATTTTTTGCCAAAATAAATCTCGATCTACACCAAACTCTTCAAGGAATTCCAAGATGTATTTGCTTGTTCATATGAAGATATGCCAAGAATCAACCCTCGAATTGTCGATCATGAGATTATAAATTATCTAGATGCTAAGCTTGTTCGACAATGTCTTAGATCTTCCAATCTCTAGAAGGCCCTTGCTATCAAGGCAGAGGTAGAAAAATTACTTAATGTTAGCTTTATCTACCTGGTTCCTTTAACCGAATGGGTATCCAATCCTATTCATGTGAA
>JZKD02S0075743.1:0-10029 GCA_000966675.3 Picea glauca
AAGATAGTTATTTTATCCGGTATTTTGTTTATCAATTATAAAGTATGCATTTATAGAAAGACAACCCTAACCCTTAGAGGCCTATCTTTGCTTGCAAGTATGCTCATTAAAGCTAATAGTTATTAAATAGTAATAATGTGTATAAATAAAATCCCCTATGAAAGGGAGAAGACCATGCCCCTACCTTGCCCATAAGAGAGTGAGATCGTGAACCAAGAAATAGAGTCAGGAAATAAAGTTGCAAAGGAATACTGTAAGCACATGAGTACCTTTGATTAAATACTATGTTCATATAAATAAACACAATAGCCTAAGAAATCTAGGGAGTCCACTGAAAACAACAATAGAGACTACTTGATGAAGGGGAAAGCATGCACTGGAAGAAAGGAAGACAAACATACCTCAAGTATTCAATATGAGAAAGACATCCCTCAACAAGCAAGCAAGGACGAGGCTCTTTCATGCTAGTATTGATTATAAAGCAAACTAATGAAAGAAAGGGAGGGAAGCTTGTCTAAAGGGCGGTCAGGGCTGCGCAATGACTATTTTCTTTAGGGTTTGATATTACCGTAGATGGAAACATGATGTTGATATTGAAGGAGCATGAAGGATAGGGTCCGATCCACACCAATAGGTTTCTTTTCTATGCGACTAATTTAATTGAATGGCTATGTTGCGACTAGATGGAGATGCCAAAACACCCCAAACCAAACCAATCAGATGTTATCAATGGTGGTCCACAGGTCATGATTTGGTTTGTCAAGATGGAAGAAAGTCCTTTCAAAGCTATACTAATTTCTACTCAACTTACACACGTTTCTACTTGACTGAGTAGTCCTTCTTTCTCTAGTGAGTGTAAGGATCCTTTCATATCCCTTCATAGATATATTCATTACATTGACACGACCAAGACCTGCACCACACCTCACACAACCTCCTATCACAACGTTGTCACGTGACCCATACCTGGGCCTGAAACCTCGTAGTAGTTCGAGTAAATCAATATGGTAGTCATAATCGTAGTCGTAGCAGTAGTTCCCCTTGTAGTAATTCCCCTCGCATAAGTAGTTTTTCTCTGAGTAGTTGTGAAGGTAGTTTTTATCTTATGTGTAGATGTAAAGGTAGTTCTCGACGTAAATGTATTTCTACTCAATATGTAAAGGTAGTTATATATGTAATAGTCATTTACGCCTGCTCCCCTTCTCCCGTACCTAATCCCCATGAGTGATATAGATTTATTTTTGGGGTAGGAGCGTATTTGTATCCCTTCATTGTGTATCCTTTCGCCTAACTAAATTCAATTCACCTAATGTTGTTTGATATCACACCTCACATGACCATGCACACAACCCAAACATCATGAGGTATTTCCTTACCGATCGTTAGATACCCAACTAACTTACGTTCAATACTCGACTGAACCCACACTTGACCAACCCAATAGGTAGTGGTTAGGTATTGGACTGTTAGGTAGTGTAATGAGACCTTGCACCTGAGGAAATGAGTTCTACCAGAGCAACAAGATTTTATCATTCGTCTAGTTAGGTTCTCTCAAACTCATCCTACACCTGTACCCGTAATGACCCGCATTGAGTTTATTACTGGAAGGATTGCGAAAGTGGTGGCCTTAGCGGAAGTGAAAATACCTTAGCGGAGAAGAGAAATTAGTAATTTTAAGATTCTTTCTCCTAGTGTTAATAGCATGATGTTCTAATATGTTTACGCCATACATTGATTTATTGAGTAGGGAAATAGAGAGAGTGAAAGGGAAGCAACAAGAGTGACTGGATGGATTTATTCTTTGGGAAGGGTAGGGTACTGACGACTCCCCTACTCCTCAATAAGTATCTACCTAGATGTCTGTATTCCCTATATCACCTAGATTTTGTAGCTATCTTCCCTATATTGCCTAAGTAAATCAGTAAAAGAAGTCTCTTATTGGGGTTGTAACGAAGTCTCCTAAAAATAGGGTTGGCTAGGAGATATTGTGGCTGGATAGGAAATACAATGAGGAGCCATTAACATTAAAGGAGGAGCCACCTACTTGCTAGATTATTTTCACTGGCCTATTAATGAGGAGAGGGGCTCAACGAATGTTGGGAGGGTGAGGATCCACCTATAGATTCTTATAATTGGTGAGCCATAGGTGGTTCAGAGCTACCTAGCCTAATATATTCTTTATACTTTTTCCTGCGGAGCTAGGCTAGTCAATTAAGAATAT
The DNA here is from genome assembly GCA_000966675.3 of Picea glauca. NCBI lineage: Eukaryota > Viridiplantae > Streptophyta > Pinopsida > Pinales > Pinaceae > Picea > Picea glauca. The sequence continues at coordinate 2,222 of JZKD02S0075743.1, forward strand.
CGACTATCTCGCATGAAGAATATCAACTATCTTTCTAGTAAATATTGTGGATCAATGTAAACTAACTTTGAAACCTAGATTGAGGAAGAAATGAAACCACTTATTTGGTGAGGGGTATGATAGATTATTTGAATGCCAATCTCATATCGACAATGTAACGAGGGATATTTAGGACCATGGAAATTATTGTGCAAGAAAGACCAGGGACAGTGGGGTGCAAGCAGGACAATGGGGTCTTATCCCTCCTCTGAGCCTAATGACGTGCTCTAAAGAGATCATTATGAGTTCAAAGTGAATTACCTTTCTATTATTTGAACAAAGGCTACTGAGCCTAATTGTAGACCTAATTATGTGTGATCGAGGAGCTGCAGATCGAGTGATAATCTGACTTTAAGGCCCCTATATTTCTTCCCCTCAAAGACTATTGCAAATATTCTATTCAAAGGTGAATTAATAGGCCCATTACTCCTAGCTTTCAATATAGCTATGTTATGCCTAGGTTTAAATACGTCGGTTATGCCTCCTACCTTTTTCTTCCCCTCAATCCTTCTTACTTAACTTCACTTATCTCCTTGGCTTTGTCTCTTTATTTCTTCCCTCAAATATTTCTCAAAGTCCGAGTTTGCTTGCTGAATGGGACCTTCCGATATTCTCATAAGGTAAGACCTTTATGTCTTAGCTCAGTCAGTGCCCTAAACAAACTATTTACTATTTTTTTATGAAATTTGATAACCTGCCCTTCTATATCCATCCATACTAAGGTTATCTCTAGAGACGAGGGCCAACATATTGATCGTATATAAGAAAACAAGGAATCCATTGGATGGAAGAACAATCCCCTTTATTTTAATGAACATATACACATGGAAAAATGGTTCGAATGCGCAGATATCAGAATTACGCTATGCACATAACAATAGGTAGGATTTACCTTAACGTCTCGAGCTGGATGAAGTACTAGAGCGCTTGCTTATCGAGATAAATCACACTCCACATCCATAGAATCAACAAGTAAGTGCGGGAGTGAGACTAACCCATGAGCGAGGAAGAGAACTAACCTAAAGTAAAGAAAGAGAGTGGGTAATGCAAGGCTACCTCGTATTTCTTGTCACCCCTTGCACCACTTCACTGTGAGGCTGCTCTTCCTTCCTTGTCACCCCTTGCACCACTTCACTGTGAGGCTGCTCTTCCTTCCTTGTCACTCATTTTTTTATTTAATGGAAGGTTCTAGTGCTTCCAAAATTGTTTACGTAATAAAATATCACATCTTTAAACCACCCTACGGACAAGACATAACAGAGAGATGTGGGAAATCCATCCCCGTGCCAATTACATATATTATAAGCTCAATATAAGTATGAGGTCTGGGTTATACGAGGTACGAGGTCAAGGATAATAATCCAAATAGAAGTATGAGGTCCGAAGGGTTCTTTCGCAATTATAGTAGCATGAGTAACAAGGTAGGGGGAAACCCTCTTCTGTGACCCATAATACAAGTACTGGTAATAGTGTTTGGTTAACCTAGTATATCGCAGATACTGTCCTTACCTTATATATGCAAGCATATGTGTTTATGAGATAAAGGTTTAGACTAAATTTAGTACGGGGAGCTCTTATACAACTTGGAACTATATCTATCATACTTAAGGATCCGACACCTATACTTGCATGAGCTATTCTATAGCTGACACCTAGACTGGCATGAGGTGAACTAAGGCTCTTACAGGACTAGATTTTCCCCACATCTTACACAAAATATTACCTGCCTCCTCTTCCAGGGGTTTAGGTGAACTAATAACTGTAGTACATGTAGCTATGAAGCCAAAGATGTATGCTATTTATTATGAGTGGCCAAGTCAATAGCTACTAAGGACATGTTAAGATCTTACTGTTGTCCAACACCAATGTATTCCCTCACTTTGCTTGACCACAGTTAATGGCTCACTTTGTAGGGTTAAGAAAGTTTAAGTATAGCTAATAAATGTAGTACATGTATATTAGGGAGCGGCCGCAAAGAGGTACAATTATATTGTGTAGCCGACACCTATTGTATAGGATCAAGTAGGATACCAACTTTAGGAGACCTACTACTCATACGGGTGAAAATAGATGTCTAAATCTCATCCTTAGGAGAGACAAAGACTTGTACAAGAACACCAATTACTCACCTCACCTCTTACAGGGGTTTCAATACTCATACCTTAGGAGAAGACCGATTCATAAACATTCAAGGCCATATTAGATAAAATAAAATGATGCAAAGTTGTTGTGGGGATCAATAGCGGAGCTTCCTAAAGGTGTAAAAAATCCTATGAAAAGGTCCTAATCTGCTACTCTATGAAATCCCCGGCATCATCCGCCGCTATATGAAGGCCTCAACCAAGGTTGGGAGACCCCTACTGAATAGTGCAAGCACAAGATTCTTCGGGGGTAAACAATTCAGCCAGACACCAACAAATTATATCGATTAGATCTTTGGTCTTTTGATACTCCTTTTATCTTTTTCTAATTTTTTCTTATTTGAGTGGTTTGCTTTGAATTGTGTGAATATTTTGTGATTTAAATGTTTCCAGTGGACATTATTATGTTGAATATGCTAACTAGTGAAAGTGACTTTAACATTGGTTCTTCATTCTTATATCGATTATTTTTCATTTTGAATTTCTTGATTTTCAACATGAAAATTCAAAACAAGAGTATGAAGGATTTCCTGATGCCTTTCAATGATTAGAAAATGGTTCGATAACATGTTTTTATTTTCAGGTCTTCTATGTTGGTTAATGAATAAAAACTATGGTTATCATCATGATTCAACAATGGAATCCAAGAATAGAATTATTATTACTTTTATACACTTGTTCTTGTTTTCCTAATACTATTTGATTATATTTCAAAAATGAAAGATCTCATTTGAGCATGAGCTAGAGAGCTAGATTTCGATGAATAATCAAGACATGAATTTCTTTGGTCTTAGTCTTAATGGTCATAATCCTTATCATGACTTAAAACTATGAACAATGATTAAATTTTCTTTATGTATTTGGACCTTTCATTTGAATTACATGACATTACAAAGGTCATTACTATAAAAGTTTTTGTTACTATCATGTCATGGTTTTCAAGTCATTATTGTTATTACTTGATCATTATGCAAAGTTCTTTGCAATTAATTGTTTTAACAATTGTTCTTAATAACGACGTAATTTGAAAAATTGAATTGATTACATGTTACACTATGTTTAAGACATGCGGCTAATAAAACAATTGAGAATTGCATTGTTTACCGTCAATTAAATGGAAAAGTGGACCACGAGTTGTCCAGTGATTTAATAATTCATTTTTGTACATTTGTTTATGGTTTGTTTGTAAAATAAGCATATATATGAGTCTATTTTTATTTTTTGTATTGTTTTATTATATTAATAATTAAATATTTGATTTAAAACAATACATAATGGAACATTCCATAGTTATTCTCAAATATTTTTGTTATTATTAGGGTTGATTTTAGCATGAAAGACGTTTAAATTATTTGTTTGATTTTGTTTTCTATTATTAATAATTGATTTGATTGTTTTGTTTACATGATCTCATACTTGAGATCATGGAAGAGAGTTGGAGTTGTTTGTTTTGGGAGAATAGTTGTTAAAGGATTGAAATGAAAAAACTGAAAAATCGCTTCACTTCTCAGGAGGAGAAATCAAATCTTCATTTTAGGGCAGACGGTAAAGAATTTACAGAAACGCTTGAAAACCCATCTGCATCACAGAGCGATTTACCTTACACGTGAGGATTTTCTCTATAAACAACACAGTTTGGGATATACGGTCATATATTTGACATGAAATTTTCTAGATTTTGTGTTGCAGTCAACCTCCAATTTGGCTTTTGTTTGAACGACCGAGGGATATCAGAGATTGATGTTTAGCATGGAATTAATTAAATTAAATTAGTTTCTATAGTCTGTGCTTATAAAAAGAAGATTAGAGAGCTCTAGAAGAAAGAATAGCATGGAATAGCGAATGGAATTGGGATTATAATGGGAAGACAATGAACCTCATTTTGCTTCAGACTTTTGTTCTGTGAGTAATTTTGGAGTTTTTTTTAATATAATATCATTTTTTTTCATTTATGTGTTCATTTTCTTCGTGCCATAGCTTTGTATAATGAAACCTTGGTTTTTGTCCATGTTTTATTAATTCATTGTTATGATATTAATTTGTGTATCTTTTGTTCCAAAGATTAATATTTAAAAAATATCATTCGTTATCTCAGCTTTATCAATTATTTGTGTGATTGATAGATAAATGCATGTGTAAAATGTATTAGATTTTTTTTATGCAAATTACATGTGTTTAATTATTTATTTTTAATGAAATGTGTTTCGTTAATTGAAACAACACATTATTATTCTCCATAAAGGATTGATCTGAAAGTTGCTTCCTTTCCTTATCTGTGTTAAATCTACTCTATTTTGTTGAAATTTCTTTCACCAAAATTTTGTTGGACTTGAAGTGCAACATTGTCTCTCTGAGAATTTCTTTTACAGGTGGACAATCTAACAAAGTTTTGAAGGAGCTGATTCAACCATTAGATTGCAACTCTACTCCTGATCAGGATAGTTTAGTCATTGTATTTTGTCATATTTTGTTTGTATGGTTTGTTTGAATGTGATTGTTTAATTGTAATGGTTTAGTTCAAATGATTTGATCATTTGAATGACTCATGTCATAAATTACATTCAAAATCATTTAGTTTAGTTCGATTTTTATCTTAGCTTGAATATTATTTTTTCAGTATGATTGAAGTTTGAATTATTTGTTTTTTATTATTATTTATAGATATTGTTTAGATTGGATTTTCCCGGGATTAAGTTCCATTACATACTTTGAAATTCTTGTTTTCACAAGTTTTCTAGTAAATCTTGTACCCATGTAAAACTTGTAAATGTTGTAAATTTATGTAATTAAGTGTAAGGTTATCTAATCTAATAGATCATTGTAAATAATTGAAATCTGACAGTTAATAGTTAGGATCTTAGATAAATTTTCATTTATTTATTAGATAGATCCTTTCACCGGCCAATGGAGTCGTTAAACACTTTAGGGATAGCTACCTTAAACGACTTAGGTTTCACTTAAATAACCTCAGAATGGACTATTCCCTTTCAGTTCAAGAGTGGTCAATATCATCCGTCAATAGGTCCCCATAAGGGCTAGGGATTATAACCCCAATTATTGATCAAAGTGAAAGGGATTATAAGCCCAAGAACTAGCACGAGGTCTGGGTCCAAGTGATAATATTATATAAGAACAACTAGCTTGGACATAAGGGGACTACCATTCCCTGATGTTCCTAGAACTTATGATGCTCCAACATCCCTGTTACTATCAGTTGATGTTCCCACAACTCTCATTCGTTTCCAGAAGAAATGTGCATAAGGTCCTACTGGTTATGTTTCGCTATGAGATTTTATTCCAAGAAGTGTAGATTCAACATTTGTGATTGTTTATATAGGTTATTTTCCAACATTCTATGAACCTATGGTTCTTCTCTCTCGTTTTCTAAGCTTCAGAGGGAGTAGTTCGGAGTGGAATACTTAGGATTCCAACCATTCTATATACGATGAGTCCTCATTCTGTATCTCGTTTCAATGGGGATTGATGGAGACATTATGCTTATGACCGCTAAGTCATGGGCCAGACTATCAAAAGGTACGTAGTAATCTTGACCATATATGCCTTGTTTTTTGGGGGGAACCAGAAGAAATCTCATCCGTCCCAAGAAATCATGTCCTTAAACTAGGCATGCAAGGGGAAATAAAGGGCCACTTTAGGGCTATTAGTAGGAGGACTCCCTTGGTCCCTGTAAATGTGGGTTAAACCTTGGTTATTCTGTCGGTTTAGGTAGCTGCCTTAGCCTCTACTATCTAGTATTTCTCTATGATTGATGTATATAGATACACCAATGCTAATATAATCCATTCACTTGTAAATAATAAGTGTGTTTCACAGTCCTAGAGTCTAGACTAGTAGGCGATCAAATCCCCTAGGATCAACATGGCAAAGTGTGATTCTTCCAACATCATCCAATGAATCATTAGTGATTTTAGCTGGTATAGGGACTGATCTCCCAAGGCATGAAGATCTATCTAATCGAGCTCTGTGTGGTGTTATCTCTCAAAATGAATCAGTCAATGTTTTTCGTTTTGTAGGTGATAGCGTGGTCATTAATAGGATTCTTTATAAAATTTTAGATTTTAGAAGTATCAAAACATAAGATTTAAGATTTTATCTTAGAAATAAAATTGATCCTCAAAAGATATTTTCAATTTTTTGTGAAAAATCTTTTCAAAAACTAACGTATGTTGTGAAATTGAAGTTAGCTGGTGAAAGCCTTAGGTTTCAATGGTTAAGGTGTACTCCCCGCAACAAGTAAGTTGGTGAAAGTGCTTACTGTTGTAAATATCAAAAGGAAACTTCGACAATTGTTATAGTGACCATGTATGTCCTATGTGTGCACACCTCGAGGAATTATTGACAAAGAGTGAGAATCTTTGGGACTCAAGATCAACATCAAACGAAAAAATATCAGTCAAACAAAGCTTGCAGCTGTCGAGCAAAGTGTCTAATGAGCGCCCAGGTGTTGAGGCCAACAACAAATTGTAGGCAACTTGTTATACACTTATACAGATCAAAACTTCTGAGCATTCAAAGGCAAAATAGATAAATGTCATTCACTGCCAGCAGGGAAAACACTAAGGCTAGTTATTGCTCCCGTGTTTCAGCTCCATGTGACCTACATAGAAACAAGAACATACAAATCAAATCAAAGCCAACGTAGAAGCATAACAATAGCCACAAAGGAGTTTTTTATTAAAATTCACATGACAGGAGATCGTATAGATATCGATTCCCATTTCCAAACATTATAGAAATATTGATCGTGGCAACAAGTCTGCAACAATTTGCAACAAAAGTTATAAGGGTATTATTGCAGTTAATTTCTGTAAAGCCTCATTCAACGGGATGGTTTCCTTTATTCTTGAATGTTGGATCAAAGAGTACATATACTGCCAAAAATTCAAAGGAAACTATGAATAATGCTAGTATAAGCATGAATGATAATTAGACAGTAATTTTGGCATTTGTTTTGGCATATGATAACCTCATTAATAATATGCTTTGTTTTGATATCATCAATGATGAAGATTTTGATTACTTTGCAAAAGGGGAAAAACATTGGGTCAACATTTCATTTGAGGCAGCTACAAGATTGGGTTTTCTGCCTGGCTATAACCTATAGGGAACGAGCATGAAGGAACAAGATGTCAAAGACCAGGCAGGAATACTTAGATGTTAGCAATCAAATAATTCATTTTGAAATTTGTTTGAAAAACGATGCCTAATATTTAGGGGGACTTTTGACTACCTTCCCGAGATCTAAATGCAGATTTGAAAGAACCATTGGAAAGCTTAGGATTTCTAGATGTCAATCGACTATTCAAGTGTGTAAAACAGACTCTCCATGGCTGAGAAATTTGATTTTTTCCCAAGGCAGTTTTCATTAAAAAATCTGGGTTTTCACGAGCTTATTGGTTTTGAAATCCACTAGTTAGCTGTTGAAAGCTTTCCTTTTCACTAGCTAAAGGGTCAGATTCAGGACAAAAGAGCTGGTGAAACCTATTACATGGTAGCAAGGTCGTATTTTTGCCTAGATTTGACTTTTTCTCAACCAAATCTTTCGAGGTTGGTTTCTAAAGATGCATAATAATTAAATACATCAGATTTAAGGTTTTATCTTGATGT
>JZKD02S0075754.1:6884-25317 GCA_000966675.3 Picea glauca
ACCAACTAATCCATTCCATAATGTACCCATGAACATATGCTAGAAAATAACACTCAAATTTATTAAGACAAATCTAGTGTTAACACATAGTAAACCAAGTGAGAAAAAAGTATGTCAACTATAACCCCATATTGAATAATAACTTAATAAATATAATAACTCAATAATCAGTTTTAGTCCTTTAATATAAGGGACATGTCGTGATCTATGAACGTTATGGCCAATGCTTTAGATTTCTCAACTTACACTTTTTCAATTGATTTCATTATGAATGTAGACCAAAATAAGGTGCAAGCATTACATCAACTGAACACACACAATAATGTGGATAGTTAGAAAATTTATGAATATTATTATATTTTTAGAAAATGGGAGAGTAGAAGTTATTTCAAACTCCAAAATTGTGTTTATCTCTCTATTAATATCAAAAACTGTTACATATAAATACACTAATCTTTCGATTAATATAGAAGCACCATCTTAACCAAACTAACAACCTATTGAGAGAATATCTCAACCACACACCAAACTAGGAGCTAACTAGTTGGAGAGAATATCTCAAGTCCACCTAGATCTAACTTATGGTCCCAGGAATAGAAGAAATTATTTACTATACCCTTGGTCTCCTACTTTACTTTTCAACCCGAGGTTCGTACAAACTTAAGAGGTGTTATGCATTGTATGTGAAATATGAAATTGTCGATAACAAAGGGTTGAAAAATGATCAAAGGCTAGAAATGTGCATGAAATAAAATGACAAAAAAAGGTTCTAAACTAATTTCTTTGAAGGAAACACACCAATTTGAAAGTACAACTAATCTAAACTGCATGAAGAGAACTTATTCTACTGCATCAAATATTATTGAATCGGGAAATTTAAACTGAAGGAAAAGATGAATCTAATATGAAATTATGATAGAGAGATGTGATAGAAGTACAAGTTGTAAATTATGACATAAAAAATATTATAGAAATGAAACTACACTAATGCATGAACAAATCAATCTAACCCCTTTATCATTATCAATATAAATGTGCTTTTTTTTTATGCTTGCAGGAAAATAAGATTAAACTAAGTCAAAATCTGAAGCTAAAACATTCCTACATGAGATTTCTATAGGAACTATGCATTTCTACAGGATTTGCATAGTTTCTACAGGATACTCCTACATGAAGTAAAATGAAGTCTGAAAAGGTAGTACGGGTCTTTAAAAGCATTTAAAAAGATAGACTACAAAATAAATGAAGTGAATATATGGTTCTTATCTTTGGGAGGCACCTAGGAGTGCTCCAAAAGGTTATTGAACATTTCTACAGGATGCTGCTACAACTGGCCAGTTATTTGAAATCTTAACAGAAATGGAAATTTATCATGCAAAGATAAATTTAACTTAAATAGAGAATGAAACATTATCTATGCAACAACTAATATGCATGAAAACTACAAAAATAGTAAAAAGGTTCATTGAGCCCTCTTGGATGGGCCCTACCCAAGAAGCACAAGGAACCTAAAAGAAACTTTAATGGACTGAAGGAAAAACCATTTTATTTCATAAATATCAACAATACATCAGGAACATCAAAGTTCTTAGTCTTCAACAAAAATTCTTGCAGAACATCTCCATACAATGCTTCTCCATAAATTTGTTATCCCCCTCTCTTAGACTAAAGGCCTATATATAGATAGAGAAATCAACATCCCTTCCTAAATAAAGGAGAGTGATGAGTAAATGAGGGATATTTATGTAGGACTAATCTCAAAAGAATTTAGTCTTGGAAGGAGGCCTAAGGGGGTCTTTCAATTTTACTAAAGGGAGTGGGTTCCCAAAACTTAGTTCTTTGTTTTCCTAAGGTTGTAATTGAATTCTAGAAATTATGATTGAGATTTATAAATGCATAAATCTCGAGAGTTGGAGAGATCTAGATAAATATTAGGAAGCAAGTGAGTGATTTTTGAGATCTTTGTTGGCACAGGGGCATACTCAGGGTTCAACGCTTCAACAACACACCAACAAAACCCTAACTACTAGCCCTTTCGGCAACACCTACGAAGAAAATGAAGTCTCACCCAAGGTAGAGGCAGGGGGGGTTGTAGGACTCAGGGGTCTACAACCGAGCTGGGACACAGATCTATGATTACAACACTTAACAGAGAGCTTAACCAAGAACATGCATTAGTTCTTAAACCTTATTCACATTGCAGGTTAAACCCTTATTACAGATCAACGCAGTAATAATCAAGATTAAGCACATCCAATCATTTAGCACATAGCATCAACTCAGATCTAGCATTCATTATACATAAGAACTAAGCATCCATAGATCTATCTATCATACATCAAGATCAGCACACTAAATAGATAAATACATAAACAACATGAACAACATTGCATAAAGCACATCAACACAGGATATACGTGGTTCACCCCAGTGTGGGGCTACGTCCACCAACTCTTCTTCTTATTTATTAATCTTCAAGATTTCTACATTATTATGCTCCTATGCACAAATCCACAGAGCTCAGCTTCGCACTGGACAGGTGATCTGTGCACAACGCACTAGATCCACCTTCCTCCAAAACCAAGTCAAGGCACAGAGCCAACTCCTCAATAGCATAAAACCTTACATACAACGTCTGTGCACAAAGAAACTTACATTATCTTACACTAAGCCAATTACAAGTCTTTTCACATAACTAACACTTACACTTAACCTCCTTACTTTCACCATCTAGATACTTATTTATACATTACAAAAAGTCCTAAACATGGGTAAACCCATGGGCTGACATCCCATACATGTTACATAAACCCTAATAACCCAAAAATCCCGCAAAATGAGTGAGATCCCATGATCTTAGCTCCGCCTAAGCAATCCATCTTCGACCAGCCTATCAAAGTCCCAAAAATAGTCAAACATGACCAATGTTCTCTCAAAACTTGGTTGAGGGTCAACAGGCCCCCAACACTCACCCGTGACTCGTCCCGAGTCACTCAGATCTGGGCAGGGCTGCTTCGAAGGCCTCAAGCTTAGATCGAGATGCCTCGACTTGTTGATTCGCTAGAGCCTCCTTCTTGGCGAACTCTTGAATGACTTGCTAAGTAGCAGGCCCTTCCAAGTGTCACAACCAATTGGTCTAACTGCGAGCCTTGTCCTTTAACTTCTTCAAAAATCATGCAAGGTTCATCATGCACCAGATGGAGTCTCTGTGTCAATTCCATAACCTTTCTCTTGATAGCAGTAACCTACTTCTGGATTGTGTGTTTCTCCTGTGACCTCTTCATCTTCTTAATGGTAGTAATCAGCTATAGTTGTGCTTGTACATTGGATGCCTGTTTCTTCACCTCCTGGAGTTGTGCCTCCAGTTTCCTCAGATCTGAATCTTCTGCAAGGTGCTCATAGGTCTGCGCACTTCAATCACTTAATTTCTTACACTCTAAGGAGAGTGCCCTAATTATTTCTACTGCGTTCCTGGTAGTTTCTTCCCTCTAATCGTGCACTTCTTGTGGAGTTCTCGACACTGCTTGGATTTCTAGCTCCATTACTCTTGCTTGAAGTTGATGAATGGCCTCAGTAAGCTTCCCCACTTGTATCTCGACTAACTCTTCTTCCTCCTGCGCCAAGCTCGCCATAGAGTGAAGTTCTCTACTCACTACCTCTTTAACCACAGTCTTCTCTACAAGAAGCTAGTCTTTTTATTTCTTCATCTTCTCTTTGTCCTCTTCGAACTTCACTCTAATTTCATTTTTCTCTTCCTGCGCAACTCAAAGTTTCTCTAAGTCCTCCTCCTTTTCTTTCTTCAAGGAATTTTTTCTCCTCCTCCTTTTATTATTGGACTCGACGAAGTCGAGCCTCGGTTACATCTACTAGCCTTCATAATTGGGTGGGATCATCCCCCAATTCTGCAATTTCTGATGACGACAGCACAATAGACACTATGTGATTTGAGTATATGGATTGTTGTATGTCTATGAGCTCCTTCTCTATTCTATCATACAGTGTTTATTGCTTCTCTTTATGTCTCTACAAGATATCTTCTTAAGCATCTTCTACGGTTGTGATGATGAGATCTACATCGTCCACTGTGAGCACATTCTTCGACTGAGGCTTATTGGCTTGGGTCTTCTTTTTGGATGAGGGTTTCTGCAAAGAAACCTTCCTTTTCTTCGATGTCTCGGCATTTGTAAGGGGATCCTTTGGCGGTGTTACTTCGAATTTATCTTTATTGTTTACTTCTTCCCCTCCTTCCTCTTGGTTCACTTCATCTCCTCCTCCTCTTACAAGTGAGTCGGGCATAGTTTCCTCCGATGTGTTGTCCTTCTCATCACTTTATATGTCCTGCACTTCCTCCTTTTCATCTTTCTTCTTTTTCTTTGTGCTACTCTGTCCATCATAGTTAGTCTGGGTGACCAAAGGAATTTCAATGATGTCAGGGTCAGAGAGTTTTGCATCTTCGACCGGTACAAGGAATTTTTCTAGTCATTCCTTAGTGATCTCTTCCATGTATTACTCAGTCAATTTATAGTAATACTGCAGCTCCTCCTTTATTTCATCCCTGTGCATGGTGATGTAGATGAATTGTCGGTCTACATGGAACTTTGTGAATGGTCTGTATTGATGCAAGGTATTCGAGGTCATTCAGGGGAATGATTCAATGGCATGCGTTAGTTGTATGTAGTAGGAATGGAACACCGCACTCGATTTCCACTGCTTCACCATATCACTCATGTACCACAAGGTGTAGAACCTTGCGGCCAATGGATCTAATGGCTCTATTTCAAGAAATGTCACTCCCTCCATCATATTCCAACCAACAAATGCAATTAAAATTAGTAACCAACTGAAATGAAACTCATAGCATTGGTCCTGCACTTCGCGACAGTCCATCTCCAACTCGTTGATGAGGTAACTCACCTAGTTCATCTGCATTCCTTCGACACACTTCCCTACGAGGTAGACTACGAACATTGTGACCTATGTCAGATGGTTCTTTCTGATGAGCTTGCCAGCGATAAGCTGACAAGCTAGGCGCATTGTGCCATCCTGGATGGAGGCTACCTTGTGTCCTTGCTTCCCCTTCTCTACATCGCCATAGGCTTCCTTTATATGTTGGGCCAGGGCATGATCTACAACCTTCACTGGGTAGAACTAGTGAGGGTCCAGTCCCTACATGTTCAGTCCTATAATGAGATGGATCAACATCGGATCCACAGTGACACACCTGTCAAGCCACAAATACCCTCCATGGTAGAAATACAAGAGGAGTTTAACGCAAGCGTTAACCTCCTGATGTCGGCCAAAGTGGGGGATCTTAATCACATTCAAGATTGAGGAGGGCACGAGCTCCTTAATCCACGACTAGGAGACTATATTGGGCTTCTTCCCAGTTGTCTTCATCAGGTACCTATGAGGAATGAGTATAGCATAGTTCTTTTGGTCTCTGAGGTTGAAGTCATTGATATTGAGAGTTGGGATCTATCCCAACTGGGTTCCAACTGCACATATCCCCTTCAGGAGGTACGCAGTGATCAGTGTGTATTTGAAATCATGTGGGACACTTTCGTGGTTAACCATGCCAGTCAAAGGCGGGATGTAGTCTGGTAAGACCGACAAGATCTGCTTCGCGTTAGCCAGATCATCGTGGTGTTTTCTTCATTTCTCAGCAACGCAGCCAGAACGTCATTCAGTCGATGGGGATGCTTGCAATCTGCCAGTTGACGATGCATGTATTCCTATAGACATGACTTTTTTAGTGATGAGATCCACGAGAATTTCCTCCACCGACTACTCTAATGCACTACGTTCGCCCGATATTCACACTTGTAATAAAATAAATCGGGTATTTGAATGGAAAATCAAGGTAATCAAATGAATGGTGAGGTCTATAAATCACAGTGCGATATGCAATTAGTTCTCTGTTAGAGCAGATATCTCAGTTTGCAAAAAGTGGTCTTGTCGCAGCGTCCGATGGGTTAAATAGCAACGTCATAACATATTCCTTCAATGAGTAGGAATACATCCATCAATGTGCATCCATTTGTTATGGCACGGTCTCAACGGTCCAAAGGCAATCTTTCTGTCAATAATTGTGTTTCTAGCCGTTCTGGAGCGTCGTTCTAACAGTCAGGATGCCTCCAATGGTCATATAGCTTTGTTGTTGTGAATTCCCATTTTGAATGGTTCTGCTATTCCGGCGAGGTTCAATTTCTGCAAGCCTACCTTCTACAAAGTCTTCTCTGGAACTTCTTGTAGTTTTTCTAAATTTTCTTTCTTCTTACTAAGCTTTCTTGCCTTCTTTCCTGTGATCTAAGTCTCTGGATTCCTCTTTCCACTCTTATTCTTACTTTCTCTTAGCCTATTAACTTCGTACTGTTGATGTTCTTCCAAAGGGTGCAAAGGTATTACCTCTTCTCTTAGTATTTCCAGGGTGGATGGAATTCTTTCCTGCATGGATAGGTGCTTTAAACCTTCTTGTGGTTTTTCAACTTCGACAGCTAATTCTCTGGCCCTCTGTTGCTTCGACTTATCCTCTTGTTCTTCTATTAGTCACGCTATTTTTCTGGCTATGAATTTCATTAATTCTTTATTTTTCTGTGTTGTAGATTCCTCCTCTGCTTTCCTTCTGATCTGGTCCTTCTCAATCCAAGTCTTTCCTAACAAAAGTGAAAAAGGGTCGTTGTTCTCAACAAACTTAATGACTACAAATTCTTCTTTAGTTGATGTTTCATTGGCAATCATAGGTACATTAGTAACTCTTCCACATAGGGTTATCATATTTCCTTTAAACAAGCCTATCTTTCCCAATGAAGGTATCATAGCACACTTTCCCAAAAATTCTCAAGTTCTTTCTGGCATAATATTCACATGTGTTTCTTCATCCAATACATAGTCTATGTTGAAGTCTCCTATTCTTTTTTCTATTCACTATTTTTATTTCAAGATCCTTGGTAAACTGAAGTTTCTATGATCATTCAATGTTTCTTTCAACTGTAATAACATAGCCTCTGATTCTTTCTAGTTCTCTAACATATCCTTAGCCTCTTGTCCTTCTTTGTAGTTTTCTTGTCTAATGTTCATCTTTTCAAATTTAGCAATCAACTTTGGGCAATCCTCAACCTCATGACCAATATCTTTACAACAAAGAAAAATAGGACCTATACCAGGGAATTCCTTAGCAATATGTCTCAGACTTATGCAATTATAACACAATGTCAATCCTCTCTTTCTTTTAAACGATCCCCAGTATTTCATGTGCTATGCACTGGGATCACAGTGATGGACCTGCAATCTGCAAAAATTCTTTTGAGGTTCCTGCATCCACTTGTTAGTCCAAAAACTCTTTCTATGCATAGGAATAACATATTTTTCACTATCTCTATCAAATTTATTTAGATCGACTCTTTCTTCTAACTGTGCCCTAGTTTTCAAACTAGGACAAAATCTATCAAACATACCTACATTCATACTTTTGAAGCAAACATTTCCACTTATCTTACATTTACCAGAGCATAAAGCTTTAAGATCTTACCTCTTTCTTCAGATCGGGTTTATTTCTTAGCACAAAGCTTCACAAGTCAAGTAGAATACTGTGCACTATAGCAATAGATCTACGCATAGATATTTATCTTTTCTTCAGTTCCCAGCAATCACAATTTTAGGTCCCGACAATCACAATTTCAGTCCCAGCAACGAAACCATTTTTTGGCATAGGGGAAGACCCGGGGTTCAATGCTTCAACAATGCACCAACAAAAACCTAACTATTGGCCCTTTTGGAAACACCTACGAAGCATATGAAGTCTCACCTGAGGTAGAGGCGGGGGGGTTACAGGACTCAGGTGTCTATAACCGAGCTGGGACACATATCTGTGATTACAACACTTAACAAAGAAATTAGCCAATAACATGCATTAGTTCTAAAACCTTATTCACATTGCAGGTTAAACCCTTATTATAGATCAACACAGTAATAATCAAGATTAATCACATCCAATAATTTAGCACATAGCATCAACTCAGATCTAGCATTCATCATACATAAGCACTAAGAATCCATAGATCTATTTATCATACATCAAGATCAACACACTAAACAGATAAATACATAAACAACATGAACAACATTGCACAAAGCACATCAACATAGGATATATGTGGTTCACCCCAGTGTGGGGCTACGTCCACCAACTCTTCTTCTCCTTTATTAGTCTTCAATATTTCTACATTCTTCTGCTCCTATGCACAAATCCATAGAGTTCAGCTTCACAATGGACAGGTGATATGTGCACAACGCACTAGATCCACCTTCCTCCAAAACCAAGTCAAGGCACAAAGCCAACTCCTTAATAGCACAAAACCTTACATACAATGTCTATGCACAAAGCAACTTACATTCTCTTGCATTAAGCCAATTACAAGTCTTTGCACATAGCTAACACTTACACTTAGCCTCCTTACACTCATCACCTAGATACTTATTTATACATTACAAAAAGGCATAAACATGGGTAAACCCATGGGCCGACAGCCCATACACATTACATAAACCCTAATAACCCAAAAATCCTGCAAAACAAGTGAGATCTCATTATCTTAGCTCTGCATGGGCTCTCCATCTTCGACCATCCTGTCGAAGTCCTAAAAATGGTCAAACACGACCAATGTTCTCTCAAAACTTGGTCGAGGCCCAAAAATATTCCTCAACATATTGTGGATCTAAGGGATATTAGGAAGTTTTTGTGGAGAGATGATAGGATCTGAACTAATTCTAGTTTCATAATCCTTTGCGATTTAATTTTGTAAGCCTTGAAGGAATTCATGGAGGAATGGGGAGAGGCTGGAGTGAGTTAGATATAGTGTTGGTGTGTGCAGGCCAACCATGGCCAAAAAACCTAAGAAAGGCTAATGAATCGAAATCAGGCCTAGGCAGGCACAATGAAGTCTTGTACAATTTTGTGTGAAATGAATGAATGTAGAATTTGCATGTGTATATTCCTTGTGAAATTGAATTGGATTTCAACTCCTTTCATATCTTGTAACAATGTATAGAGTTTTATATTTAGTGAATGGAGAATAGGATTGAATTCCTTTTTCTATAGGATCAAATTTTCATATTATGTAGTTAAGACAAAAGTCTGGTATGAATTCATGAATCAAGTGAAAAATCAAGGATTCACATCCGCAACTAGTGTCATTGGTTAGATATGATTTCAATTTATGATCATCATATCTAGAGAAAAATAAAAATAAGACCATCAGATCGTGTCCCATAGGAGAAAAACATGACATCGAGATAAATCGTTGATCATATTCAGATCAATGATGTCCATTTATCACCAATTGAATAGGGATATTGAGCCACATCATTGGATAGGGATTAGAAAAGAGAGATTGATGGTGGAGGATGTTTTTAGGTTTGGAATTTCCCGATTGTTAACCAAGAATCCTATTTGTGAATAGAGGAGATAATTCCAAGTGTTACCATCTGGTGATTTCGTGTTCTATTAAGAACGCGAGTAAAAGAACGTTTTGGAATTGTAAAAAGGAGATAATTCCTTGTTCCCCGCACATGGTCATATTTTGAAGTCACTAAGTGACGAATAATCATATATTCAACATTATAAGATGCAAAGTTTGAACCTATAGTCGCATGCAAATGAGGTAAACCCTCGGGACTCATATATGTTTAAGGTCTCGTGTTTTTTGTTTGTTTTGGACTAAGGATCTAGTCCTCAATCCTCTAAGAAAATTGAGAACAATGCCACTATTATAAACCAATTTGAAAATGAGAAATACTAAGACTAAATGACTCCACAAAAACATCTTGATCCTGTAGAGATCTGGAAAAAGTTTCAAAAACCCATTGTAGAGTCCTGGGGTGAAAAACGAGTCCCATTGTTATTCTTTAACAACTCCTTAGAAATATGTAAAGATTTATAGTCCAAAATTTGAGTATTGATCCAACCAAAATAAACAGTGCAGAGTTTGAATACTGTGACTTATGAACATTGGCCTTGGTGGGGATATCAAATCTCAACCCTTTGCATCTGTAATTTTGAATTGTTGATGATCAGAAGTGGTCATAAATGCTCAAGGAGCGCTCTTGGAGATAGGTGTAAACAATTTCCCTTGATATTTGGCTGACATATCACTCTAGGGGACACAATCTTGTGTTTTTAGGAGGTTGGCGCCCTTGACTCCTATATTTCACCCTGGTTGGTGGAAAACATGTCTTTTTCCAAAAACAATTAGTGAAAAAAGGTATATTATACATAAAAATCCACCTCAATCATAAATTCATTAAGAAACATACAAAATAACCATGATCGACTATCAAATATGGTCAAAAGCAAACATTAAGTCATTTTTTGGTGGAAAAATATGTCAAATATGAGCCTTTAGAATGTACAATAATGAGGCTCATCATCATCCCCCAATTGAACTCTTGCACACCCTTGTGCAACCAAAAATGGTCTTTTTGATCTCACTTTTGTTGTTGTTGTTCATTGTTCCTCTTTTTTTTATCATCTTGTTTCTTCTCAATGCCATGTTGCTACTCAATAGATTGTATTTGTTCATTACCATGTTGTCTATCAACATTATCATGTTGTTCATGTTGTTGTTTGTTGAATTACTCTCTCATATCCCAATCTATATACTTGGTGACAACTTGTTGATCATGATATCCCTTATCCTTCACAATGTTGGCCCATTCTGCTTCTTCCTTTTCTGATTTGAGGTTAGGCATAGGAGCTACATGGAGAAGGGGTGGAGGGATCATCTGTATCCCAATCCAATTAGTTCTCATTCTCCTTAGAGTTTCTTTATACCATGGTGTTCTATTGTTAGGATTTGGAGTAGTTTGAGTAGGTAGTTGAGGCTTCTTAGGAGGAGCATTACTTGGAGTAATGTTGTTCTGAGGAGGAGGAGGAGGAAATAATGTAGGTTATTGGAAATTTTGTGGCCCCCATCCTTGTGATGGTTGATTCCACTGATTTTGTGGCATGCTAGGAAAAGGTTAGTATGGAGGAGGAATTCGAGGTCCTGGTATTGCCAAGGATTTGGATTAGTCCAAGGTGATGGTTTATACCATGGTTGAGGAGGCATTTGAGAATCATATGCATTAAAATTTTGAGCAAGATTGAATTTCAAACCTGTTTGGAATGGTCTTGGTGCTCCGGGCCTCTTTTGATTGATGAAGTATATTGACTCAACATTCTCTCCTAATCCTTGAAATGTAGCCTTTAAAACCTAGAAAAGAAGGACATTTGTTAGTTGGATGATTTTCCTCACAAATTCCAAAAACATCTATAAGGTCTAAAGGGCACTCATTTCTAGGATGCTTTTTAGTGCATTTGGTACAATAGACAACCAATCCCTTCTCTTCTTCCTCTTGTTTCTTCTTGATCTGTATTGTATCCATTTGCATGGATAAAGAGTGGAAAATATCAGTCTTCATATCTTCTATTAATCCTCCTAATTCATTTTTTATATGAGTTGTTGGGTTAGAAGATGGAGAGATCAAACCTCTATTGCTTATACCTTTCTTTTTGGAAGACCTTGAATGGTTTTTGAATATTCTTTTCATATCATCATAGTCCAACTAGAATAGATATCCATTGTATAGGAGATTAAATGTTTCCATCATATCTTCTCTTACTCCTATGAGTAAGACAAGCTTGAGTGAATCTTTATCCAGAGTGCAATTTTGATCTCTTTTGTAGGTTAGTTGAAAAATATCTTCAAAGTCTTCTAGAGATTCATCAATTCCTTGTGTCATTCTAAAAATCCCATCCCTTGTATCTCTTTCTCTACAATAGTCTTTGTATCTTTCACTAAAAGTGTTTTTCATTTGATCCCAAGTTGTGATACTATTTCCCTCCAAACTCTTAAACCATCTTAGAGTTGCATCCTTCAAGGTAGAAGGAAAAAGTTTGAGATTTTATTCATTAGTGGTGTAATCATATGTCATACATATAACTAAAAACTCAAACAAGAAAGTATCATGATCTTTAGAGACAACTCCATGAAAATGTGGTAAAGTAGAAGGATCAATATTTTTCATATTGGATTCTCCATCAAATTCATGAATAGGGAACTCAAAATTTATTCTTCACCAGCCATGACACGAGGTGAGGACTGACTCTCTTCCGAAATATTCTCAAATTATCTAAATTACCTTTCCAAGAAACTTTCTAATGTTTCAAGACAAATCTATGTATTGCTTGAACATATTTTTGGTGGGGGTTTTTGGTAAAAAACTTTCCTTTCCTATCTCTAGGTCTAGTCATTCATGAAATCAAAAGAAAGTGAAAAACGGTTTTTTTTTTTTTTTTTTTATTCTGATTTTAATGGAAAAAAAAATGTTGACAAGGAATAATTAATACTCCACCGAAAGTAAATCCCTTGGGTAGTTAACATATAAAAAAACCAAAAGTGAGGTTTGGATTGTGACTGGGATTTCCTTTTTACTCCTCCAAGTTACACATAATAAAACAAAAAAAAAGAAAAGGACATGCAAACTTCATCACCTCCTCGACAACGAATCCAAAAAGTGATGGTCCCAGGAATAGAAGCAATTATTTACTGTACCCTTGGTCTACTACTTTACTTGTGAACCTGGGGTTCATACAAAATTAAGAGGTAATATGCATTGTATGTGCAGTATGCAAAGGGTTGAAAAATGATCAAAGGATGGAAATGTGCAAGAAATCAAATGATAGAAAACAGTTCTGAACTAATTTCTTTGAAGGAAACATGCCAATTTGAAAGTACAACTAATGTAAATTGCATGAAGAGAACTTATTCTATTTCATCAAATATTATTGAATCAAGAAAGTTAAATTGAAGCAAAATATGAACCTAATCTGACATTGTGATAGAGAACTATGATATAAGTAAAATTTGTAAATTATGACATAAAAATTGTAATGGAAATGAAACTACACTAATGCATGAACAAAACAATATAACCCCTTGACCATTATCAATATAAATGTGATTTTATTGTTTGTTGATTATTGTAGGAAAATAATATTAAACTAAGTAAAAATATGCAGCTAAAATAGTCCTACAAGAGATTTCTACAGGAACTGTGCATTTCTACAGGATTTGCACAGTTTCTACAGGATACTCCTTCATGAAGCAAAATAAAGTTTGAAAAGGTAGTGCAAGTCTTTAAAAGAATTGACAAAGCTAGACTATAAAACAAATGAAGTGAATCCATGGTTATTAGCCTTGGGAGGCACCTAGGAGTGCTCTAAAAGATTATTGAACATTTCTACAGGATGTTACTCCAATTGATTGTTGGAAGATTGGTTGTTGTCATTGATGTCAACCCTAGTCATTGGTTTTGGACCATAAGATTGATGAAGGTATTTGGACATGAATGACAATGTACATGCAGAAACAAAACCCATGGATTGATAGTATACATCATGTTGTTTCCAATGGTAGGTTTCACGTCACGTGGATCCTCATGGTTGAGTAGAAATGAATTTTTGAAGATGAAAAAATGAATTGAAGAAGGAAGTACATGTAGGCCCTGAAGATAATTAAAGAAAAGAATTACAAAATAAGAAAGTGTCAAGTCCGCCCTAATCTTAAAAGGAAGTGAAATAAATGGTATAAATAAATATCATTATACATTAATTTTATATACAAGTCGAATTTCAGAGGAAAGAACAAGTAAAGAAGGTCGGATTTCAAGGGAGGATGAAGTCTTTTGGTGATGTGTTCTGAGGTATTTTATTTTCAATTCATCTTACCATTTTCGCTCTAACTTTTTTTCTAGAATGACTCAGATGGTTAAATTTCTATGGTATTGACTCTTTCATCTCTTGATTCGCTATAATTATGGACATACACTCTATGGAAGATAGGGTTTTTTACCAGTCCTGAAGCTAGTCAATAAACAGGTGTTCCGGGTAAAATAGTCATAAATTCTTCATAGAGAATCCAAATGAAGTGGCACCAATTTCATCAAAAATATTATGAACTTTAGTTTCTTGTGTATGAGTTTCATAATCTCATGTTACATATTGGGCGCGGGGCATTTTGTACAAGTTCTCTCTCCTGAATAAACCAGAATTGAATAAAGTCTACCATTCTTTCTATAACTTATTTTTGGGGAGGATTCAAGGAGTGAAACTTGGAGGAGTTTTAGAGAATACATGTATTAATATTATCTACAGGATCATATTATTCCAAGAATTGAATAATTACAGAAGTTTAATAAGTCTCAGGAGGCATTATCAGGCTCTATGTGATGGTTGGTTGATGGTGATGATTTAATGTAAAGTTTTATTATCTATCATATATTATTGGGTGGAAGGAAGGGGCAAGGATGGAGAGGTAAACCCTCTCTTTATATTGGAGGATTGTATCTTCCTCTTGTAGGTTTATCCCTCCCTTTATATTTGGAAGTTGTAGCTCCCTTTGGAAGTCATTACTTCCCTTGACCAATAACTATTGATTATTTATCATATATTGTGCATTGTGTATTGGGGTGTATTGATGTAACTCTTATACTATTGTTCATTTCTCATTGGATATAATTGAATAGTTTAAGTATAAGTTGAAAAAAAAAAAAATTGTACTTGATATTGATTCACCCCCCTCTTAGTATCAATAATTGGTTTCAGAGAAGGTTTCCTTTAGAACAGTTTAACCACTGGAAGGAAAATCCTGAGCAGAGATGGATGACCATGAGTACATTTCAAATGGGATTCAAAAATTTGATGGAAGAAATTATGCATACTGGAGTGATAGAGTGAAAACTTACCTAATGGATTTGGGAGTAGACATTTGGTACTCAGTTGTAAATGGCTATGTAATCCCAAATAATACTCCAATCGATCCAAATGAGAAGAATCTTATGATTTGTAATTCAAAATCTAGACATGTTATTCTAGCAGCATTGGAACCAACCATTCCTAGAAAAGTGATGGGTTGCAGCATTGTTAAATAGTTATGGGACAAACTCAAGAGTATCTTTGAAGGTGATCCAAAAGTTAAGCAGATCAAGCTTCAACGACATAGAGCAGAATTTGAAAATTTAAAGATGAATGAAAAGGAAGATATTGTAACCTATCTTCTTAGAGTTGATGAAGTTTTTAATGCTATCAGAGGATTAGGTGAATATCTCGATGAATTATTGGTTGAACAAAAAGTGTTGAGATCACTTCTCTTGAAGTATGATGCTAAGGTCTCCGCCATTGAAGAAACTAGGGACTTGACCAAAATGACAATGGATGAATTACATGGGTCTCTTATAGCATATGAAATGAGAACAAGTATAGAAACTGACCATCCAAACAATGAAGCAGCCTTTAAATCCATAAAGAAGACAAAAGACAAGGATAACGACCTTGATGAAGAAATAGAAAATTTTGTAAGAAGGTTTCAGAAGCGAAATGAAAGATACAAAGGTAAGTCTCATCTCAAATGCTTTAACTGTGGTAGAATAGGACATATTGTTGAAAACTTCTACTATAAAAAGAGAAGTCTCAACAATAAAAATATATTTTACTCTAAGGATGATGACATCTCCTCATATGAGAGTGATGAAGAAGATAATTATGGAGGATAAGTCCTCTTCATAACCCAAGAAAGCGAGGATGATGATCACAAGAATTCTAAAGAAGAAGAAATCATTTGTGAAGAAGATTTAGATGAATAATCCAACCTTGATTCCTTTGGGGGATACAAAGACAATGCAGAGAGTGAACAAGAAGATGAGAATCTTGAAAAGTGTAAGCATGTTGAAACTGAAAATAGCAAGCTTAGAAACACAAACATAATACTAAAAGGTGAATTGAGTAGTTGAGAAGAAGAGAATTACAAGCTTGAAAAGACCATTAATATCTTGAAGGAACAATTAGAAGATTATGAGAAATTGAAAGAAGAATTGGATCACACAAAAGGGGAGCTACTATTGACAATAGAAAAGTTGAAGAAGTTTGAAAAAAAGCACTGAAAAAATAGATGAGATCCTTAGCAGTCAAAGATCTCCAAACGGAAAGACAGGACTAGGATACAATGACAGTTTGAAGACAACAAAACAAGAGAAGGAAGTTGAAAATAATGAAATCAACACTCCAGAACAAGTTGAACAACAAGATAGAAGACTAGAATTCAGAAGGAATGAGACATCAAGAAGATCCTCTACCATAAGGTATGAAAGAAATCATTATGAAGGAAACTACATAAGAATAGATCGTGAATCCAGATGGACAACACCACAAAGAAGATCACTTACTCCTAGGGATCAAAATTTATTTCTTGGACATTGTTATACTTATGGAAATTTTGGACACAAGGCAATCAAGTGTAGAATCAATGAAAGGAATAACCATGCAAGCTACATGAAAGGTGAAAATAGTAGATATGAAAATGTTCATAGACCTATCAACATAAATTATAATCCATTTAACCCATTAATGGATCAAAATATTGTATGTTACAAGTGCAATAATCTTGGTCACAAAGAAAGAGATTGCAGAGAGATGAAGGAAGATAATAGTATGCCAAATGTTTGTATACCAACTACAACATGGAAAAGGAAAGAAATTCCACACAATGAAAATTGTCGAATAACATTGGTTGCTAAAGAATGAAAAGAAGAAGATAAATGGTTCATAAAAAGTGGGTGCTCATCTCATATGACTGGAGATCAAATCAAATTTGTCATCTTGAAGAAAAAGGGTGGAAATGTTGCATTTGGAGATGACTCATCTACCAAAATACTTAGAAAAGGAACTGTAAATCTTGGAAGTGAAAATGTAAAAGGAGGAAAAGTCCTATTGGTTGAAGATCTGAAGCATAATCTCCTCAGTGTCAGCAAAATATGTGATCAAGGATACACTTTTACGTTTGACTTCCGAAAATGTAAAATCAGATAAAATAACTCAGGAAGATTGGTTGCAAGAAGACCGAACAACATATTCATCCTAGACATGAAGAATATAGAGAAGAAAAAAGCCACACAAAAGGATTCCAAGGAAGAAAAAGTCCCAAAGACCAAAAATTAGGATGAAGTATTATTGAGTGCCACATGTTCAGGGGCAACAACCCCAAAGAAGAGAGTTACCTTTTGTCAATAAACTCAGGGGGAGAAGCCCTACCCTTTTCCATTGATGTCAAAGGGGGAGAGAAATTGAGATCATGATGATAGGGGGAGAATGAGTGTTGTCATCAATGACAAAGGAGGAGATTGTTGGAAGATTGGTTGTTGTCATTGATGTCAACCCTAGTCATTTGTTTTGGACCACAAGATTGATGAAGGTATTTGGACATGATGGAAATGTACATGCAGAAAAAAATCCCATGTATGGACAGTATACATCATGTTGTTTTTGGTGGTAGGTGGCACGTCACGTGGATCCTCATGGTTGAGGAGAAATGAATTTTTGAAGATGAAAAAGTGAATTGAAGAAGGAAGTACATGTAGGCCCTGAAGATAATCAAAGAAAAGAATTACAAAATAAGAAAGTGTCAGGACGACCCTAATGTTAAAAGGAAGTGACATAAATGGTATAAATAAATATCATTATACATTAATTTGATATACAAGTCGAATTTCAGAGGAAATCAGAAGTAAAGAAGGTTGGATTTCAAGGGAGGATGAAGTCTTTTGGTGTTGTGTTCTAAGGTATGTTATTTTCAAGTCATCTTACCATTTTCGCTATAACGTTTTTTTTCTAGAATGATTCAGATGGTGAAATTGATATGGTATTGAGAATACATATCAAGGTACCTGTGGTAAAATTTTCATATCTTTATTCTCTATAATTATGGAGATACACTCTGTGGAAGATAGGGTTTTTGACCAGTCCTGAAGCTAGTCAATAAACAAGTGTTACGGGTAAAACATTCATAACTTATTCAAAGAGAATCCAAATGAAGTGGGACAAATTTAATTGGAAATAGTACGGACTTTAGTTTCTTGTGTGCAAGTTTCAAAATCTGATGTTAACTATTGAGCACGGGGCATTCTATACAAGTTCACTCTCCTGAATAAACCATAATTGAATAAAGTCTACCATTCTTTCTATAACTTTTTTTTGGGGAGGATTCAAGGAGTGAAACTTGGAGGATTTTTAGAGAATACATTGAGTAATATTATATACAGGATCAGAGTATTCCAAGAATTGAAGAATTACAGAAGTTGAAGAAGTCTCATGAAGCATTATCGGGCTCTATGTGATGGTTGGTTGATGGTGATGATTTAATGTAAATTTTTATTATCTCTCATATATTATTGGGTGGAAGGAAGGGGCAAGTATGGAGAGGTCAACCCTCTCTTGATATTGTATTATTTTATCTTCCTCTTGGAGGTTTATCCATCCCTTTATATTTGGAAGTTGTAGCTACCTTTGGAAGTCATTACTTCCCTTGACCAATAACTATTGATTATTTCTCATATATTGTGCATG
>JZKD02S0075765.1:123223-135660 GCA_000966675.3 Picea glauca
AAGTCGAAGAAGGACACAGGAAAATGATGTGAATACCATAAAATCCCTTGGAACAACACTGAAGAATGTCGCTCCAAGCAGTCACTCATGGCAGAGATGAAGGATTTCGAGTCAAAGGTCGATTCTAACTCCGAATCAAATCCAGAAGGAGGGAAGCATATTATCGATGTTGAATCCAATGCTACTGTCGCTACCACCAAAGTCCAGCCAAGTGAACCAGAAGAACTAGAGGAATGAAAATGCCTCTTTCACTCACACATGTGGATAAAGGGGGCTCCACTTCATTTAATTGTCGATAGCGAAAATTAGAAAAACCTGATCTCAGAAGAGGTCATCAAGCGGTTGGACATGTTGACGACATCGCACCCACAACCCTACACCATCACCTGGCTTCACCAAGGAAGAGATCTTCATGTTAGCCAATAGTGTCATCTTCCCTATGACATCAATCCTTTAAAAGATGAGGTATTGTGTGATATTTCTCCCCTTGAAGTTTGTTATGCTATTTTAGGACAACCATATTTGTGGAAGTGTCATGTTGTTTATGAGTCTAGACCCCGTAGTATTATTATTACTTTGGGTAGGCAATTGCATAGGATAGAAAAGGTTATTTCACAGACTGGGAAGTTCGTCTTCTTTGTGATCAGTGCTCACAATAAGAAGAAGGTCACTGCCACATCTGTGGCCTCTACACAGAGCCTCTCTTTCCAGTAGAAGAAAGTGTACGGGATCATAGAAGAGTACAGAGACATCTTCTCCTCACCCACTGGGGTACCAATGCAATACAAAGTCAAGAATCCAATTGATCTAACCCTTGATGGACCTCTGCCTAATGGACCAGTCTATCATCTCTTGCTGATAGAAAATGACGAAATCAAGCGTTAGATCCAAGAGTTGCTTCAAAAGGGGCACATCATACCCAACTCCTCCCCTTGTGGAATCCCAATTGTACTGGTGCAGAAGAAGGACGGGACCTGGCAACTCTGCATTGATTATAGAGCATTAAAAAAAATCACAGTCAAGAACTAGTACCCAATTTCCAGAATTGATGACTTTCTTGACCAACTCAAGGAGGAAAAGTTCTTCAGCAAGATTGACCTCAAGTCTGGCTACCACCAGGTTCCCATCGAACCAACTGATGTATGGAAGACAACTTTCAAATGTAAAGAAGGTCTCTTCGAATAATTGGTCATGCACTTTGGCTTAACAAATGTGCCAGCCACTTTCATGAGGTTGTTGGATGATGTATTGAGAACCTTCACCAACTCTTTTGTGGTGGTATATTTGGATGACATCCTCATCTTTAGAAAAACTTGGGAGGATCACATGTAGCATATTTAGTAGGTTTTGAGCACTCTACGACAGCACAAGCTATATGCCAACTTGGAAAAATGATCCTTTGGCATGAACAAGGTCTAATACTTGGACTACATTGTTGATGAGCATGGGGTACATGTTGATCCAGCTAAGATCTAATTCATCCGTGACTGGCCAACCCTGGCTTTGGAGCTTCTTGGGACTGGCCAACTACTACCGAAAGTTGGTGCTAGGATTCTCCCATATTGCATGGACCCTCAGCAAAGTGACCAAGGGTGGTGGCAGGGAAAAGTTTGCATGGGGGAAAGAACAACAACGAGCATTTGATAATTTGAAGCATCGCTTGTGCTCATCTATAGTACTCTCCTTGCTCAATTTTCAACAATTGTTCGATATTAAGACCGATGCATCTAACTATGTTGTAGGTGTATTTCTCACTCAACACGGTCATCTGGTGGCATACCACAGTGCGACACTCTCAAATATTTTCCGTAAATACCCCACCTATTACAAGGAAATTTATTCCATTATACAAGACTTTCGTCAATGGAAACATTACATTCTTGGAAAGGAGAAAATCATCCACATTGATCACAAGCCTCTACAGTTCATACAGACACGGGGAAAGTTGCATAACGATTGCCATCAAAAGTGGTCCACCTACCTACAACATTTCCATCTCAACATCAAGTATAAGACAGGGACAAAAAATTGTGTCGCTGACAGCCTCAGTCGACCTCCTGTGACTGCACTCACCACCGTGCTCCATTCTTGTGGACATGAGGCATCTGAGTGGCCCCAACTTTATTAGTAAGATCTGAACTTTTCCACCACCTGTTAGCACTTGGGTACAGGCGCGAATGTCATCGATTTTCACATTCAGGACAGACTATTATGCCATCTGGTCCATCTATGTGTTCTTGCAAGCGAGCATACAAATCTGATTTGGGAGTCTCACTACAATTGGATGGAAAGACATTTTGGTGTGGAGAAAAATGCGGTCGTTCTACATAAACATTTTTATTGGCCAAAAATTCGACAAGATGTCAACAAGTATATTAGATCTCACACTGCATGTGCCATTGCCAATTCAACCATCAAGAAGCAATGCTTATACACCCCTCTTCTTACTCCCGAGAAGCCTTGGGAATCTATCTCGATGGATTACATGTCTTGCCTTTTGTCCACCAAGCAAGGCAATGATTGTATGTTTGTGGTATTTGATCTATTTTCAAAGATGGCCATCCTCACATCCTGCAAGAAGAACATCACAGTGGAATATATTTCCAATCTCTTCTTCGAATGTGTGTGGGTCCATTTTGTAATACCACATAACATCATCTTCGACCAGGACTACAAGTTCCTCAACACATTTTGGTCAAGTCTTTGGTCACTGTTGGACAGAAAGATCACTAAATCCACTGCTTTCCACCCCCAAACCGACGGCCAAACAGAGGTCATCAATCAGATGATTGTTCACATCATGCACATGTACAAATCTAAGCATCTACATACATGGGATGAGAGTCTTCCCTATGTTCAGCACAATTACAATAGGGCTCTCCATAGCTCCACTAGCCATAGCCCATTTCAAGTGGGGATGAGATTCCAACCCTTGAGTCCCATTGATGTTACACTACTTCTTGCAACCACATAGACAAAATCTTCCCATTTTCAGTCTGAGACCAACAAAGCCACCATATTCATTGAGAGGATTTAGCACATCCGCCAAGAGGTCCATGAGATTTTACAGAAATCTAATGCTAATTACAAGAAGCACCATGATCAACATAGTTTACCATACCAATTTCATGTGGGAGACAAGGTCTGGTTACATTTGTAGAAAGAGAACCTTACAAAGCCCCATCGGAAGCTCCTCCCACTTTTCTATGGGCCTTACAATATCACCAAGGTTGTGGGTAGCAATTTTTTTGAGCTCGACACTCCACCCTTCCTTGGCTTGCACCTAGTGTTCAATGTGGACCTCCTTCGACCATATTTTCCACCATTATTGGACACCTCATAGATCGTAGAATAGATGACACCAATAGAGATCAACCCTGACTACATGCAACATACATCCACTGATCATATAGTGGACACACAGGTCAAGGGCACTCACCAACAAAGGATCTAGCTTTATCGGGTTGTCAAGGCAGGGCAGCGCCTACACTAAGGAAAGTCGCTCACTCGTCGCCAAATTCAGCAGAAGTTTCCTCATATGATTGGGGAACTCAATGCAATGGAGACCATTTCTTCCTAAGGGGGGAGGAATGATCCAGGTGGATATTGGTGGCCACCCACCTATTCCAACTGGCTCTTCTTGACAGTGTTTAGTTCAACACGTTCTTCTGTACTTATTTGTAATTGTGGGTTCTACACTTCTAGGGTTTTTTGAAGCCCTACACATCTTCCAGGTGGAGACTGATGGCCACCCACCTAATCCAACTGGCTTATTTTCGATGTTTTCATGTCAGTTCATATTTTTGTACTCCCGGGACCATTTTGGGGCCCTAAACAATGTTTTTTTTGGATTTCCACAGTAAAACTATAAATGGAGTTAGATTTTGATGATGCAATGTGTATTTATCGAAAATACCTTTCCAGCGAGCTATCATGCACCTAAAATGGAGTTCGTATGCAAAAGTTACGACCCTGGGAAGTTGAGGTACCAACTTACCCATCGGGGCCCACATAACTTTTGGCGTTTCATCTCCTAGAGTTAGGTTTTTGGAAGTCTAGGGTTTTGGAATTCATTAGTAATGTTAAAAAGGCCTCTAGAGCCTCATTCTAATCATTTTTCTCAGAAATATGCGCGTATCAACCACATCTCTTCTCAGAGATAGCTACCACCATTCGAGCAAATTGTTTCAATTCTGCAGTTTTACAGTTTCAGCCTATTTCATTTATTCAATAGAAGATATTGTTCACTGGATATCTATGTATTTTTGTGTATCTCTATGTTTATTGTATTCAGTCATCTGTTCATTCCTCTCCTAAATCTAGATCATACTCAGGAATTGCATCCCTTGTGTTGGGAAGGTACCTGTGTAGCCTTGTTCCTATTTACCATTATTATCACAAAAGGTGATAATCTCCTAAAAATGCATAATAATAAGTATTGAAATGGCATGTTGAGAGAAAAATTATTCCTTGAACAAAAATTCATCATTGTGGATGAAAAAGGTATTAAGATTGAATGGAAATGGGAAAAAGGGTGTACAAAAAGTATCCGATGGGTGCTACAAAGATGTCAATTTGAGCACTTGTCATATCCCCCCAACTGAAATCGTTGCATGTCCCCATGCAACCAAATATTTATTTTGATTCTAAGAGGGTGAGACTCCCTTAGATGTTTTGATGTCATCATCAATTTTCCCTGCCTTAGGAGTAGCAAATTCTTCTTCATATTGGTATCCTTCCAAAATTGCAACAAGGCCTTCTCCTAAATTTTCTCCTACTATTTCTTGTGTAACTATAGGGTCCTTCTATTCTTGGTAGTCCTACAGGATTTCAACAAGGCCTTCTCCTAAAGTTCCCCCTATTGTTTCTTGTGTAACATCAAGGTCCTTCACTTGTGCTTCCATTGTTTCTTTATCCTTTGATTCCCCTATTGGTTCTGGTGTACCAGCAGATTGACTTTCCCATGATATTTCTTGTGTGATAGCAGGGTGATTTTCCTCTGGCAGTTCTTGTCTAGCAATAGGGTGATTGGCCTATGATGGTTCTTGTGTGGTAGTAGGGTGATTGGCATCTATTGTTTCTTGTGTGGCAGCAAGTTAATTTTCCTATGTGACAATAGGATGGGTGTCCTCTGTTGGCTCAATAGGGTGATAGGCCTCTACTAGTTCATTAGGGAGAGTTCCCTCTATTGGTTCACCAAGATGATTGACCTCTATTGATTCATCAAGGAGATTTCCCTCTAATGGTTCAACAAGATGACTAGCTTTTGTGACCACAGGGTGGGTGTCCTCTATTGGTTCAAAAAGGTGGTTTTCATTGGTTGGTTAAGCAAGGTGAGTGTTCATTGTTGGTTCAGTAGGGTGGTTGGCCTCTTCTGGTTAAGCAAGGCGAGTGTCCTCTATTGGATCTGCAACAATGGATCTTGCTTCTTGGGCAAGGTAGTCTAGCCTATCCAGATTCATTTCCTTTCTAATCTCATCTCCTAACAACTTGAGAGATATTTGAAGCTTTATGTTCTTCTTCTCAAGCATCCACTATTGTCTTAAAAGTGATGAATACAAAGGTGCAAGAAAAGGGGTACTTTTCTCTTTTCTTATTTTGCCCAGTTATGGGGAAATAGTGGCCTTGTTTGATTTTAGAGTTGCATCTTCTTTGTCATTCGTGTAGACCTCCATAATTGCAGCAAGGCCCTCTCCTGATGTTTTCATTGCTAGTTATTATTTAACAACAAGGTTTTTTTTCCCTTATTTCTTCATCAAGTGTGGGCCTGACATATTTTTGACCATCCTCCATCGTGTCTTGATCTACAATTGTTTCTTCATCATGTTCCTCCCCTGTTGGTTCTTATCTAACAATAGTGGTTTTCCTTTTCTAAGTTGAAGCAATGTATCTTTCCCTCTTCTTCTTTCGGGTACTCGCATATGTTTTACTCTTCCTTTTCCTCGACAATATTTTGGTCACGGGTTTGTTCCCTGTTACCTCTATGTAATTTTCATGGATGCCTTCATCTTGATGAGGATTTCTAGAAAAACACTCGGGGTTTCTTTTTTAGCGGCTGCAATTCTAGGAGGTGCAGCATTCTCGACCTCTAGAGCTACAACAACTATGGCCTCCAGAGCTACAACAACCATGAACTTTGGAGTTGCAGTAGCCTCAACCTATGGATTTGTAGCGTCGTTGTCTCATGGTGGAGTTGCAACAACTGCAACTCTTCTAAGCAGGGTTACACCGATAGCTAGTTCTCTTTCCACCTCATTCCATGTCATGCCCTCCCTATGTGGTGCACACTCAATGATAAGTTCTATGATCCCATGGTGTGAGAGGGATTCCTTAGGACGGACAAATTTATGTGCATGTGCGGTCATGGTTGCAATGTCCTCCATAGGAAAAATGACATGTTAACCAGCCTTCCATGTCACAAGTGGTCTATTAAAATAATATGTTGTAGGTATATGGCCCCGTAGTGACCCTCACAGGTGATGTATCGCTACATTTTTTTATTTTTTTTGTACTGGGGGAATCGACAATGTGCGGTTCTCGTACTCGCGTGACACAGGGTCAATCCCCGTCGGCTACCACTAGAACCCTAGGTGCATCCACGCAACCCACAAGAATGGAGCACAAGTAAATTGGGGTGAGAATCGAACTTGAGACCTCATTTTTACAAATTTCCTTCCATTTACACGACACTTGCCAATTAGTATACACCCCTGCGGGTGATGTATCACTGCATTACAATGGAAACGTCTTACCATTGGCTCGGTAATGATATTTTGTCGAATATCGACCCTTTCTTGACCAGAGCTTCTTTTAGTTCAAGGAATTGCTTGAGGATTTCAGGCTTTGACCTTCGTCGGTGATACCATCGTTTTTGTATATGAGGAAGCCTAGTCACCTCTGTTATCACCTCCTTTGTGACTTGCACCACTGTTCCTGCCACTTCGGTCCTAATTTCCCTGAAATTGATGGAAATTTTGAGTGCCACATTGTCATCATACCATCATAGCATGTTTAAGTACTCCATTCAGCCTCCCTCCTAGAAAATTTCTTTGATATTATCATATGCCTCCAGCAAGAGAATCTTTTTAGGTTCTCTGCAATTCAATGAGCCCCCCATTCTTCATGCTCAGAGCTCAAGTAAAATAAGGATGCAACACTGAATGAATAGTTTTAAGGGTGGAAAATTTGAAGTATGGATGAGAATGACCATGGGACGGGGTAATTATGTCGTAGTTTGGGTGATTATAAGTGTATGACGGGTTTTTAGTGATGCAATTAGGTCATAATTATGTCAATCAATGCCTACTCATTACACAATTCGAGAGAGGTACCTTTTGACTTACCATGCATGGTCGTGATGGCTTGTACCTTCGTCATGCTGACGTATCGTCTATACGAGATAGCTAGGATCCTCATCAGCATTGAGAGTTGCAACAATGGTCAGAGTGGCAGCAACAGTTCTTCCAAGTTGCAACAATGCAACAATTTGCAATGATGTGCAGGGTTTTAGCAGTGTTCAGAGTTGCAACAATGTTTCAGAGCTGCATCAATGTGCAGATTTGCAGCAGTGATGCTTTAGAGTAGCAGCAATGTGTTGGCTAGAACTGTGGCTTGATATGGTGTCTCAGCAATAATCGTCTTTACCTAAATCGATTGTTGGTACTTTAGCAGTGAAGTTGCAGTGTCGATATTCATAGTTTCAACAATAGGAGTTGCAGAAACAAGTGTCACAACAACAACATTACAGAGTTGCAACACTAGGGATGAAAAATGGAGATGTAACATTATTATCCCCTTCATATCCTAAGAAATAATTTATTAGTAAAAAATTATGATCAGAAGGATCCTAAAATAACCATCATGCAACTGTGAAGTGCCCTTCTTCTTCTTCTTTTTTCTTTTTTATAGGAATGAATTATTCAGTGGGGGTTCCCTCCATCTTAACAATCTCTAGATAATTGATGGGACATCCACTAGTGATCCTTTTCAAAAAGGCTTCTTTGGATAGGGGTCTATGATATAATCGAATCCTATGTCCATTTTACATCAGAGGATTTCTCTGATAGTCAATGGTGTGAAGTTTGATGGTTTTGTTGTCATATACAATATCAATCTCATAAGGCCCGAGCCATCGAGTGAAAAACTTCCATCTGAAATATTTGAACTTGGAATCAAATAACAACCTGCCCAGTCTCCAACTTTGAATTTTTTATGTTTGATGAACTTGTCATATCACTGAGCTCTTTGAAGTTATATTAATATTGTGTGGTGCAAGGCAGCCTAGAAAAGTTCATCGAGTTCGTTGATCTAGAGGAGTATCTACTTTTGCGCTTCAATTAAGCCCATTCCAAGTTGTATTTCTATTCTAAGTGTTTGGATCTTTGTTTCAATCGGCAATAGTACTCTCTTTCCATACACTAGTTCATATGGGGTGCAACTAGTAGTAGTTCTCCATGTTGTCTAGTAGGCCCATAGAGCTTTAGGGAGTCTGTCAGCCCAGTCCTTGAGGTGTATTCTGACATGATTGGTGATGATGGCCTCAAGAATTTTTTTTGTCCCTTCTACTTGGCCATTGACCTATGGATGATATGGTGTTTTGACCTTGTGTTTGATATTGTATCTATCCATCAAGCATTTAATGAGTCTTGAATTGAATTGAGTTCCTCCATCAATAACTATTTCCTGGGGTATCTCGAATCTAGTGAAGATTTATTCATGAAGAAATATCACTACTGCTTGTTCTGTCAGGACCATGAGTGCCTTGGCTTCCATCCATTTTGTGACATAATTTGTGCATACTAGGATGTAAGGGTTATGTTGGGAAGGAGGATTTATCGGTTCTACAAAGTCCAAGGCCCATATATCAAAGGGTTTCAATACCAACTGTGGCTGCAATGACATCTCGTATGATTGCATTGGTCTTCCCATGCGTTTGAAACTATCACGCCTCTTTACATATTCCTTAGCTTCATTTCCAATAGTGGGCCAATGGTAACCTTGATGAAGTACCTTGTAAATAGTCCTATTGTCTACAAAGTGGCCCCCATGTGGACCATCATGGCAAGCTTTCAATATCTAATAGATCTCGTCTTCTCACATGCATCTCTTGATGATGAGATCTAATCTTGTGTAGAAGAGACAATCATCGATCCATGTGAATCTCCAAATTTGTTTGATGATGTTTTGTCGATCCTATGGAGACAAATGATGTGGAAGTTTACCTACAACCAAGTAATTAATGATATTTATGAACCAAAGAGAATTAGTAGAAACTGCAAATAGGTGCTCATCAGGGAAAGAATATTATATAGGCAACTTGTTCTCATTAGATGTAAGTATTGAAATAAAATAAGCCACTATGTTATCCTTCCCCGACTTATTCCAGATGGTTATATCATATTCATGTAGTAACAATAACCACCTAGTTACCTTGTCATTAGTGACAGGTTTGTTCATTAAATATTTTATGGAAGCATGGTCATTGTGCAATATTATTGGATATATTGTGTTGTAATGTTGAAACTTATTGATTGCATGTATTACCATAAGAAACTATTTCTCTGTGACAATATAATTTAGTTCTATGAGTGAGATATTTTTGTTGACGTAGTATATTGTGTATGGATCATTTACTTCTAGTTGTCCTAGAACAACTCCAATGGTGGTGTCTGATGCATCTATAGAGATATGAAATGGGAGGGACCAATCAGGCCCCATCAAAACAGGAGCCTCAAAAACCTTAGATTTCAGTTCTTCAAGTGCATGCTCACAGCTTTCAGTCCACAAAAACGCTGAATTTTTGTTAAGCAAAGCAAACAATGGACGAGCAATTCATGATAAATTTTCAATAAAGTGACAGTAGTAACCATCATATCCTAAGAAACTCCGCACCTCTTTTGAAAACGCAGAGTCGGGAAGTTTAATATTACCTTGATTTTTTTTTAATCCACTTGGATGCCTTTAGCTGAGATGTGGTGCCCCAATATAGTGTCATTAGTTAAAATCATTGTACATTTCTCATTGTTGAGGTCAAAGTTCGATTCTTTACACATTATTATTTTTCTCTCTAAGTTTGTCAATACCTCATCAAATTCATTGCCATATGTCTTGAAGTCATCCATATATATTTCCACATAATCATGAATTAAATCAGAGAATATACCAATTACAGTGCTTTGAAAGGTGGTAGGAGCATTACATAACCCAAATGGCAGAACGCGATAAGAAAATGTACCCCATGGACAGGTAAATTTTGTTTCATATTGATCTTTGGGAATGATGTATATCTGGTTATACCCATGGAATCCATCAAGGAAAGAAAATTATTTCTTACCTGCTAACATATCCAGGACCTGGTCAATGAATGGAAGTGGGAAATGGTCCTTATGTGTTTCTTTTGTTGATTTCTTTATAGTCCACACAAATCATCCATTTACCATTCTTCTTTAGTACAATGATGAGAGGGGAGACCCATTGGATGTCAGAAATTGGATAGATAAAGTTGGTTGTGAGAAATTTTTGTAGCTCTTCCTTAACTATGCACCTTAATGCTAGATTCATCCAGTGTTAGGGCTAGAGGATGGGTCTCAATCCTTCTTGAATGTATATATGATGTGTGCATAGGATAGGATGGATTACCTTCATGTTATAGTATTCACAGGCGAAGGCATTGTTGTGCTTTAGTATCACTTTAACTAGTCGCTCTTTTTGTTGTCCAGTCAATCCCCGATTGATGTTCAAGGTTTACCCATGGCTGATTTCCATGGTTTATGTGGTGGACCCTTGGTATTTTTCAATTGAGGATTCTTGTTCTAAGGGTGAGATGATTTTTGAGGAAAGAGAAGCCTATGTTTTTGGATGCATAGCATCATCAAGAACATGTGAGTTGGTTGTGAAAGAAGAAGAGGATATTAAATCATTGATTTCATCATCATATTTTTTCTCTCTGATGGTTGAGTATCGATCTATAGAGAGGACTTGATGGGCTTCTCCTTCTTCATCACTATATTCTTTTTCGACCCAGAGTGGTGTTTCGAAATCTATGTTGGGTTTGTAAGGAGGATATAGGGTTAATTGTTTTTTAGAGGTCCAATGGGAAACGGCCATGTTTCCCAACCTACAACTGATGTAAGCATCAACAGTGGCCAACCAGGGCCTTCCTAGGATTAAAGGATACCCCCCCAAAGAGGTTTTGGGTTGTAGGATAATAAATTTGGTGGGATATTCCCATGAATCTACGGAAATCACTACGTCTTCCTGCATTCCCTCTGGTTTGATGGTTGATTTATCAGCAATTTCGAGTATAGTTGGGGTTTCCCTATGACCAATGAGTCCTAAGGTTTCCATGGTCTCACACATCATAAATTTAATGGAAGCACCAAGGTTGTTAAGCCCTAAATAGTGGCACATTACCCCTTAATTTGGGGCATATCACATTATTAATGTTATTTTATTTATGTCATCTTGGGTCCATTATCTGTAATTGTACCTCCTAGTCTCTTATATATACCAAGGATACCTTTCCATTTGGAATCATCTAGTATTTGGAACTTTATGTGGTGTATAAGGAGGTTTCCCCCTCGAAGAGGCTCATTATCTAAAATTATCTCTTTTTCAAAGCGTTGAGTACTTATTCTGAGGTTTTTCTATGCTATCTTGATATTTGGTTCTTAACATTTGGTATCAAAGCTCAAGGTCCTGGGGTTTCACTGCTACATCTGAGACACCTTGGAATTTTCATAATTCCTTTTTTTTCTATGACTTTTTAGAAGGAATCGATTGGATGATATTTAGTAGATAGATCAAGGTATGTTGGGTTCAAATTTCATCTCCTGAGGCCTTATAATTTTGGCGATATAGCCTGTGTAAGATAGGGTTCTGGAATCATCCTGAATTTAGTCATCGCGGAATTTTTTCTATGAATTTTTTTCTGTAATTTTTCAAAACCTAAAATCCATAGAATATTCAAATAAATTATCAAGGTAGTTGTGATAAAAATTTCAGCTTCTGGGTCATCCTACTTTTGTAGATACCCACTACGCAAGATAGGGTATCTGACTAGTCATATTAACTAGTCTCAAACAGGTCTTTAGGGTAAAACAATGATATCTTCCTTGGTGAGTGTCCAACTTAAGTGATAGTACCAAGCGCAAGTGCTCGTCATGCTCCTCCGTCGTCCGAGAGTAGATCAAAATATCATCAATGAATACTTGGACAAACTTGTCCAAGTACTCACGGAACACCCCGTTCATCAAACTCATGAATATCCCTGGGGCGTTTGTTAGTCCAAAAGGTAAAACAGTAAACTCATAATGTCCAAATATCGTCTTAAAAGTGGTCTTAGGGACGTCATCCTCCTTGATCCGTAACTGGTGATACCCTGATCGCAAATCGATCTTAGAGAACACCGTCGCACCCTTCATCTGATCAAATAGATC
>JZKD02S0075765.1:163480-174273 GCA_000966675.3 Picea glauca
AAGCTTTCATGCTTCTTTTATCAGACTTATAACCAGCTCTTCAGCTCTCTGTTGCTTCCTTCATGAGGCAACAAAATTACCAACAACACCTGCAACATGCAAGCATTCTTTCCTTGTGCTGGCCAAACAAGCCATAACATACTTGCTGCCACAAATTGCAGCAACTTCTTTCTCCCTATAACCCTTTTTCTTGCGGATCCCAGAAGCATTCAATTCTTCCAGGATTCCTACAAGTTTCTCCTACATGGCCACTGGCTATGACCACGCGCCTATCCAAAAGGCGTTTCAGGATTTCACGTATCGGGTGTTTCGATATGAGTCACCCTCGACTCTCTCTATCCCCGAAATCTGAAACAAGAGTCTAGCGCGTGCTAGCTCTTCCTTTAAATTCCACCGGTGTGACCTCTAGCTATGATCTGGGGCACCAACTTCCGAGCACTACGGGACTTTACCCTTTGCGAACTTTGAGGACTAGCTCTCCTCCTTTCTCCCGAGGTCCGAACTCCCGAGCCCCTGTTGCCTCAGATCAAAGGTCCACAGCTTTCTGGGTTCGACGGTCCCGATCAATTCCTTGTGAATCGACAATTCGCGTTTCGAGGTTTTGAAAAACAGTTTCCCCTTCTTTTCTTCTGGTCTCTAGTTTTCTGAAATCTACGTGAGTCGGATCCAACGACTCAAATCTCCTCATAATCCAACGGTGTGGATCCTTTTTCTCGTGAATCGGGACTTCACTGTTCGCGAAATTAGAAAGCAGTTATCTTCCCTCTTTCAACTTTCGTCTTCATGAAATTCAAGTGTGTCAGATCAACAACTGACACTCACCGTGATTCAATGGTCTAGATCTTTCCTCGTGAATCGTAAATTTTCATTTCAGGATTTTTGAGAACAACTTCCACTGTTCTCCCAACTTTAGATTCTCTGAATTCCCGATGAAAGGAATCAACGGTTCGATCTTCCCTGAGATCGACGGTTCAATACCTCCCGTGAGACTTCGAGTACTGAATGACTCTTAGTGTTATCCTCCTTGCATTTGGCTAGATCCGACAGCTCACGGGTTTTTGGCACTTCTTCCTAGAAGCGCTCCACCGTCTGATTCTATCCTTGTTAATCTCTTTTCGCAATTCGGGACTTGGAGTGACCAAGAATTTGGCCTGTGCTCCAAGTTCACGATCCCTAAATTCACGAAATGATCCAACGGTTCAAACCAACCATGATCAATGACCCACATTTATTCTGGATCCTAGGGTGGTGAGTTTCTCCATCCACTAACCACCTTTCAACTTCTGGCTATCTTACAGCCCGCACAATTTTGCGAGTTCTCTACGAAGAATTCTGACCGTTTGTTCAAATTCTCAATGACTTCTTTCCAAATATCTTGGTGTCAATTCTTCTAGAATTGACTGCCTCCCTAGCTTGAAGTATTTCGAATAATTCGAAGGCTTCGATGGTGTTTTCCCTTCCGAGCTTCGGTTAGTGAAATTTTAATTTCACCTTGCCGCACACTTGCGCTCTACGTGCGAACTTGCACTGTTTTCCCTTGAGCTTTTAACTTAATCAGTCTCAAAGGGACTCGACCCTTCAGTGTTTTCCAAAAGACTTTCTAGTGTCCTCCTAGCACCCTCTACGCTCGTCTCCTGGAGTCTTTCAAACTTAAAACAAGTTCCCTCTATAAGCACTCCTTATGCTGGATATGCGCACTCTTCATACCAAAAGTTCCACGCTATCTCTTCTGAGCTTCATTTTTTGAACTGGAAGAATTATGTGTCTCTTCCATTTCTTTGCACTTTGTGGCAATTCAAATCAGTTATGGCACTCGTCAACCTTCTGCAATACAAATGCGCAGACGATTAGAATTTGTCAGGCCTTTGTTTCTTGACAATTCCTCATCTTTCATAACAATCGATGTTAAGAAAATGTTTCAATTTCATGAATTTTCCGAGCTCTGCTCGGTGCTGTACTTTTCGAGACTTCGGGACTTCGGAATCTCGGTCCACAAAGGTCCAACAGTTAAACCCTTGTAACCAAAGTCACCTTTCTCAACACACGATCTCACGAGTTCGTGAGTCGAAGACCCTTGACTCATTTCCTCCAAACGTCAAT
The DNA here is from genome assembly GCA_000966675.3 of Picea glauca. NCBI lineage: Eukaryota > Viridiplantae > Streptophyta > Pinopsida > Pinales > Pinaceae > Picea > Picea glauca. Next base: position 165,581 of record JZKD02S0075765.1, read on the forward strand.
ACCCGAGATGCGATACGGGTATGGCTCCCTCATCGCTAGCGCCTACTACACATGACCATAGGCTAGGGATAAGTGCTAGCACTTCTTCGCCGACTCATGACTTCGTGAGTTGGAGTGTTGAGCCTTCGTGCTCCTCCTTTGCGAATTCTGAAATCGCAAATTACTTTATTCTCCGACCCACAACACAGCTGTCGCCTTTCACCACCGTGGCACATGGCATGTTCAGGAGGGTCCACATCACCCTCAGTGACGTCATCAGGTCCCACCACTCTCGCCTGTCTTCTCAACTCTTTGGCACGTGGTACACATCCATGCACCCACGTCCATTCCAAGCAAAATCCAATGGTTAGACTCCCTCTCATATCTACGGCGCAAATCTTTTCAACGTTTTGGGGTTTCGGGCATTGGGAGTTCGTGCATCCCACATCTCAAACTTCCATTTACCGAAATCCTAAATTACGGTCTAATCTTACACTTGATCCAATGTCAAGTCCTCTCCTACAATCTACGGTGTAGATCGTTTCAGGAATTTTGGGGTTTTGGGTTTCAGAGGTGTTCACCTCTCCTCACTTCCCATCTCCCGCAATGACGATTTCTTCCTGGACAATCAATGGTCCATATCTCGCTTAGATTGACGATTGTGATCTAAACATGAATTCACGTTTCGTGAATCTTCACGAACTCACCCTTGACCATTCAAGTTATGCGTCAGCGAAAGGCTGATCGCTCTCCATGTGTCCTTTCTGATGGACGATGCTGACTAATTCAGAATTTCGTGTATCGCGATTTCCACACTCCTGTGCAACTCCAAAGGGATTTTAACCCTATGCACACTTTCCATATCTGACGGTCACAAAGGGTTCACCTTCCCTCCCGAACAGATCCTCGGGCTCCATCACTTCTGGTGTGGAGTCCTCTCTCCCTGTGGACTTATACCACACTGGTTGCGGTTTCATAACACCGTTATACCTCCTGAGCTCATAAGCACGGTCAAGTAACTCCTGGACACTCCGGAGCAATCCAGGGTTCGAAATTGGTCCTCCAGACACAATTTCTCCTCACACCCTCGGTCCAAAGACCACTCAACTAGCCCATCTAGGCTCAGCGTCGAAACCTTGGCTCTAATACCAAATTGTAACACCACCTTTCGGTTACCAAGGCTTTTATCGCTCTCTATTACCAATCTGTACACACCTTTTGCATAACTCATACAAGCATTATATAATCCACATGCATTTAAGAAAATAAATACATTTAATCTCAGAGTAAGCATAAGAATTATTACTAACATAAATAATCCATGGCAATAACATGAATCCAAATGCACAGCAGAATACATGATAATTATAATACACAGAGATACAAAAACATAATTAAAGCATCATCTGGTACTTATCTTTGAAATAGTGGCAGTTCCACCAACCAAGTGCAGGCCTTCCATGAACCTCCCAGCCGTAGACCGCATTGCTCATCAGCTCAGCAATGGGTCACCCCCGAGTTGGGACTAAGCTCCATCCCAAGGCAATGAATCCTAGGCTAGGCTGAGGTTACAGGGAAAACAGCACAGAAAACTGGAAGGATTCTTCCCAAGATTTCATCTTACTCCCACTACTACTAGACTCTCATTCCCCACATGCCTGTTCCGCCCGGGAGTATACACCTTCACAAGAATAGTCCATCGGTGCTAACCTCCCTCTCTGGGTCTCAGAAACAGGCCAGATCAGGAAGTCTCAGAGCCCGAAGCTGGTGTTGGACACTCTCTAGAAGAAACCACTTCCTAGCAAACTCTCTCACCTGGAGAGAATTGCTCACAGGCCTAACAACCTGCCTCTTCCAACAACAATCACCTCCCTCACTTGGAGAGAGGTCATACACAGGCTCAATCAAAACTTGCAATATCCAGCAATCCACACGCAGTCCAGTACTGCATGGCCATAATGACCCATGGGAAAACAGACACAGGCTTTCCCAAAACCAGTTCAGCAATCACGAGATGGTCTCACAGTCACGGCTTCGGGACAGGGACTCCACGCATAGGCTCGCTCTGTCACATAAAGGATGCATCGTCTTTCCGAATTTGACACAAGCTCTCTCTGAATCAACACTGTAGCTCTTGGTTCAAAGGGTGTATGGGGTATACTCTTACAGAGGTTGGGTCGGACGTACCGTTTAGCAAATCAGGTCCAATGAAGGAGAAACCCCTATCATAGCTCAATTCAGCAGTTTTCACTGCCATTACAGCATAGTCCCACAGCTATGGTTTTGGGATTGCATGACCAACAATTCCTGCAGGGGTCGACACAGACTCCACGGTTCCGAACAGAGGTGTACTGGCTCTTTATAACAAACACAGGCTTTTTCCCCATTTCAGAATTGCACGAGGGTCTCTTGCAGAGGTCACACGGTTCACACTCAGAACAGTCCAGGGTCGAATGGAGGAGGAACCCCCCAACACGGCTCGTCTCAGCCTTTTATTGCATGCACCAGGGTTGACACTTGTCACCCATGCAATTGCATGCATTCCTTCAGCATGCGTTCCTCCCACCATTTGGAAAATCGCATGTCCTTCCAAAAGGACTTAGGTTAAAACATATAATGCACATATCTTTTGGAATAATATTAAAATATTATTCCCAAGGCTTAAGCCCCTAGGCTCAACACTTAGCCCCTAATCCCTTGCCCACTCTGTGGATGCGTAGTCCCCCATCACTCATTCATCGTGTCGACCTGCACGCGGCGGTGTTTATATTTTTATTAATGCTCTGCATGATTACATATACAAAAGCAGGCTCTTGGCCTTCAACACTTAGGCTCCCTGACCTAATAATCACATAAGCCCCCAGCTTATATAAACTTGGCTCACTAGCCTAATAAAACATACTTATAATTCATAATGCAAGCTTTACATCAGGGCTCGGCCTTGGGGACATTACAGATTTGTTCTCATGTTGCCAAGTTAACTTCTATTAGATTTATTTTATCTATTATTGTTGCTTTTGATCTTGAAATGGAACAGATGGATGTGAAGATAACATTCCTACATGGGGATTTGGAAGAAGAAATCTATATGAAGCAGGCAGAAGTCTTTGTAGTGAAGGGAAAGAAAGAGATGGTTTGTAAGCTAAAGAAGTCACTATATGGTCTGAAGCAATCACCTAGGTTGTGGTACCAAAATCTTGACACATACATCCTTGGATTGGGATTTGTGAGAAGCAAGGTTGATCACTATGTATATTCCAAGCAGGGTGGTAATCACTTCATTTATGTAGTGTTGTATGTTGATGACATGTTGTTGGTAGGAAATAACATGGATGTTATCAAGGAGGTGAAATCGCAGTTATCCTCCAAATTTGACATGAAGGATCTTGGTGCTACTAAATTCATTCTAGGAATGGAGATTAAAAGAGATCATGCAAACAAGAAACTTTGGTTGAATCAAAGAAAATATGTTGACACGATATTGCAGAGGTTTAATATGCATGGAAGTAAACCGATCAAGGTTCCTATTCCTATAGGTGTAAATTTATATGCAGATCAGTGTCCCAAGACACAAGAAGAAGAAGAGGACATGTCCCATGTTTCATATGCCAGTGTAGTTGGAAATTTGATGTATGCAATGGTATGTACTAGACCGTACATTGCACATGCAGTGGGAGTTTTGAGCAGGCTTATGTCAATACCAGGGAAGGGACATTGGACAGAAGTAAAAAGGGTCTTCGGGTATTTGTGTGGCACTACCAGTTATAGATTGTGCTACCAAGGAAGACCAGGATTGGATAGAGTGGTGGGCATACATCAGTTTGTTGATGCAGACTGGGCTAGAGATATGGAGCGCAAAAGATCTACAAGTGGGTATGTGTTTAACCTATTTGCAGGAGAAATTAGTTGGATGAGCAAAAGACAGGTTGTAGTGGCACTCTCAACTACAGAAGATGAATACATGGCATCCACTCATGCAAGCAAGGAAGCAGTATGGTTATAGAGATTGTGTTCAAGTATTGGGTTGGTACAATAAGAAGTGAGATTAGATTGTGACAATGAGAGTGCAATCTTCTTGGCAAAGAACCCTGCTTATCATTCGAAGACAAAGAATATTGATGTTCAGTATCACTTTGTGAGAGACATGGTTGACGAAAATAAGGTGTTGTTGGAAAAGGTTGACACTTTGAAGAATGTTGCAAATTCATTGACAAAGTTTGTGAGCATAGAGAAGTTCTCCTCGTGTAGAGTAACAATGGGCATTGTTGCCCTGGATTGTTGACTATGTAATCTTGTGAACCCCTGTATGCAAAGAAAACAACAAGTGGAAGAATGTTGTTTATGTGTTATATTCTTTGCATGTGTGTGGGCACAACAGATTCGACAACTGTGTCTGACGATCCCAATGATCATTTTTTGGTGGTTTTTGTTATTTTAATGGATTTTGCTATTTTTAGCGGTTTTCTAAATTAATCCTGGATTAAGGGATTAGGGTTTTGGTAGCTACGGAATACCTAAAATATTGTATATATTGTATTGTGGATGGTGAAATTAATACAATGAAGAGTTTAAAGGTGCGGCACCAAGGAAGTTTGGTTTTCTCCCGGTTAAGGGTTTCCAGCATAAATCTTTGTGTATTGTGTGTATGAGACATTGATTAATTTTTGTTTTGCTTAAGAATCTGTATGCATTGCTTTAATTCATAGGTTTAAAACTTACAATAAGATGCTCATTCGTCACCGACAACCATGGGGGGATAGTATTATTGATCACCACCATTGGCCAAATAGAATAATTGGTGTTTTGGAGGAACTACGGGTTAACTCCATCCATGGTTATGATCAATTGTAGGCTCCATACTTCATCCTTGAATTTATCAGGCAATGTGTCCTCTATATTCTTCATGGCTATTGAATATGTTGGGATTCACATGACTTTTGACTCATTTCTATGTGAGGCATGCCACCCCTGCAACATGGCTAATTGTTTGCAACGAAAGAGCCTTTGAATCCTTGAAATTATAGGCATGTGCCTCAATATATTATGAGGAGGACCATGTGGCTTACCCTTGTTTTTTTCTTATTTCTGCAACCTGTCATGCCCACATTCTAGACATATCTCTCTGCCTGCATATTTGTCTATGTATGTAATATAATAATTTGGACATGTTTGGTATGATATGTACTCAACACCCAACATTTTCAGCATTTTTTTTGCCTCTACACAACTATAAGGAAATACATTGTCACTTGGAATTACCTTATCTTTGAGTAACCTACAATTAGTGGGAAATAGAAATGTACATGGTCATTAAGGATGCATAAAATCAACCATTTCCTTCCTTCATTATGTGAAAATATTCTTGAAAAAATTAGGGAACTTAATGGTTAGTTACCTCAAAATTGTCGATAAATAGATGATTGATGTACTATACATTGCTTTCAAGTTGTATAGTAACATTTTTGTTCCTAGTTGGGTAGACCTTAACCCCTGTCCAAAGAGAGGGGTGGCGGAATCAAATTTCAAGCTTCCGAAGAAGGTATCAATGATATCAACATCATCCCCTAGTTCATTTTATTGGAATGGATGTAACAACATTCCCTCCATGGCTTGGGTATCCCATAAGAAATCATCCATACCAACCTCTATATCATTGCCTTCATCCCCAAGATGTGAAGAACTAGTGTTACTATAGAGGTCTTGAATTGGTGACTCGAGATGTAGTGGGAATTGAATAGTTGGTTGATTCAACCATGCTTGGTATGCTTTCTCTCCAAGATGCGCTTGTTTAATAGAAAACTCTTGATTTGACATCATATTTGGATGCAACGATAGATGGTAAACAGTTCACTTGTCATCATAATCTTGATTTTAAAAATATTGAACACCACATCAATAATATTAGCAACACAATGCATTTAGTATGTTCAAATATTATACCAAACATTTATTAGAAGCACGGAAATTTTTTTCCCAATAATAAAGATGCAACCAACCAATTTATAAAACAAATGTCAAATTAGACAATACATTTACATTAGTTTCATTGACAATCAAAAAATATAATTACTCTATTATCTTTTTCTTACACCCCAAGGGGACGTCTAAAGGTAGACCCAATGCAAGGAATTTTTTACGAGCGGTTGGTGGTCTACGAAAGTTATATTTTATTAACAACTCGTCATCGAGACACAAACTACGTATTTCATGCATAAAAACAAATTTGGATGCCTTCCTTTTCATAAACAACTCTTTGTCATTTCAGTGTTCCTCAAAGGAACTATTTTCACTAAATAATGAGGACCTACAATGATTTATGAACCCTGCAATGCCCCCATTAGTTCAAGGATGACCATCGATATATAACCGGTTTTTCCTATTAACGTTTCCAGAAGCATAATCGTTTATTCCCATACTATACATGGAAATGCTATGTTTGTATTTAACAATATTCAAGTAATCAGACTGACTGTAAAGGGGACCAAAAAATGGCATGAGTGTTATTGATTGTTTGGGAGGAATAGATACATGTGAAAGGATGAACAACCCAAGATTTGCAACATCTATTTTATACTTGGAAATCATATAACTATTACAACAAATAGAGAATTTGGTTCCAACATCGAGCACAGACATGGAAGATGACCAAGCGCCATACAAATCTCGGTTGTAATAGGTTTGGTATTTACTTTGTAGATGGATAGGAAGAGGGAAGTCATTGCTGCCTTCTAACAATTGAACCGACTTTGGTGTGTACTTGGACATTTTTTCTCTCAGATCATACAATTTTTTAGATCTCCTAGTAGAGATGTTTTGGGTAGTATCGATATCATACTTTGGCTCACTAGAACTCTCCATTGACCCAATAGAAGGACATGGGTTGGTCAATTTAGGATGAAACTTACATTTTAAACAACCACATACTACTAAGGTCTCATAAAAGAGATCCAATTAATGGTGTAATATTGTTGACTCGGGTTTGTTACTAGAATATGGCATGTTACAATTGGCAGGGTAAAGAAGATTTCAATTTTCATCAAACATATGATTGTGGTATATTTTGCTTGATAAGAGCTTGTGATATTTTTGGACTGGTGGAATATCTTTCACATATGAACTCGATCTTGAATCATGACCCTGCAAAATTCAATGAACAATTATTCAAATGCATGTGCATATATAACATAAATTCAATGAGATAGATGAATTATAAATAAAATCTAGACTTATTGTAAATGGCGAGGTAGAACTTGAAGAACTTGCATCGATATGGAATGAACTGGAACCTAAAGAATTGGCCATTTGATATTATAAAAAACAATTTCCTACATTTGAGCCAAACCATCATCAATACATGAATACATTCTTAAAATAAATTTTGGGAAGCATACTCTAACATCAAACAAAACTTCAAATGACTTTTAAAGGTTAACGGTGCACCTAATTATATTATGATGCCCCGGTGCTTCAACATATACAAAATGAAAAGGTGCGCTAATTTACGAAAGGCACCAAAGAGTGACCTATGTTATTGCCTCCACAAATAAAACGTTCACAAAATTTTAATGTGGATGTTTGCATTTGTATTCTGTGAATTAAATTCTTTGTCAGTGCATTTTTAAGTATAAATTGCACTGATGCAAACTGTATAGTGCACCCAAAAAGTAAGTTACAAAAAAAAACAATGTGTGTGTTTATCATCAATGCGTCGAAATATACAATGAGGAAATGAGAGGGAATTTCATTTTTTCTAAGTGTATGTGTTTATAAATGAAAACTCTAATCATTATTTCATTCTTTTGCCAAAATTTAGAGGGGATATTTGAGCAAGAGAGATTTACTAGCAAATACTTTGGAGCTGGTATATTATTTTGAAGAGTCAAAATTGAAAGGGATCAACGTAGGTTACATACAAATTAACAGAGGAGAAATTTTAGGTATTTGATTTCATTCTATTTATCATCTCATTCTTTCCCCTATTTGATTCAATCAATTTTTAGTGTATTCTCAAAAAAATAAAAGGGTTTCATAGTTACCTTCAGTATTAGAAGTCTTAGCTTGCTTGTTGTTTCTCTTGGTTTCCCTCTCTATATTTCACAACGAGAATTGTTTTTTAAGCAATAGTTTTTAATAGGGTTTATTTACTCATATATGGGGTGTTTGGTGTTTGTTTCAATGGAATAGTGCAATGATGTGTATGTTTCTGTCAACACCATTGCTAAGTTTAAAATCAAAATAACATTTTTTTTAATATCAAAAGAGTCATGTTTAAATTTGTTCACGGGTTCGGTAGTGCACAATAAACAATAATTAGGGACAAGTGCTTCTATTAATTTATAGAGCATCGTGTCAATACAACAATTTGTAAACAAAACATTTTCGATTTTGTAAGAGCATGATTATCATATATCGATGCATATACATATGAGGAACGAACCAGTGGGTATTGTTTTATTATACACCAAAATCTTATTTTATAAAAAAATATTTCGTAATTTTTATATCCAATGATTCTTGGATTTTTTTTTATAGAAGATGGCCGATAGAAGTTCAATGAAAACAACTTATTGCAACGAGCATGATGGTAGCTCATCCCAACAAGAGAACAAGGCAAGTTCTTTAAGTTTTATAAAAAAGTTAATCTATTTGAATTATCTATGGGTTAGATAACTATATTAAAAATTCAAATTTAATTTAATTAGATAACCAAAGTA
>JZKD02S0075765.1:181878-199595 GCA_000966675.3 Picea glauca
CAGACCCCCCTGATGACAATAGTGGGGGGGGGACCCCCCACCCGGTCGGGAAATGGGATCCAAGAACGCCTGTAACAAACCTCTGAATCAAGAAGATAATCAGGATCCACAACCAACAATCTCCCACTTCGAGACTGATCACAACAAATCCATTGTTATTTTATGTATTGGACTATGATCCACCTTGGACCTGGAAAATTTATCATCTTCACCTTCATGCTTGAAGGGCAACTAAAACTGAGAAAGAACTCATTTTATCTCTGATTACTACCTTTGTTAACATGTATGCAGGATTCTGGCTAGTATGTATATTTTCCAACTTCAAATGTCCATCTTCCAAGACGAAATGTATGAAATGGTACATGAGTTGTATATGCTTAGTCTTCGAATGGAAGGTTGAGTTATTTGCAAGATGAATGGCACTCTCACTATCAAAATACAACCTGTTATTCTCCTACTTATTTATCAATTCCTCCATAAACCTATGTAACCAAATCATTTCTTTACTAGCCTATGTATCAACAACATACTCTACTTATGTTGTTGAAAGTGCAACAACCTTTTGTAGTTTCAAAATCCAACTTATTGTTGTTCCACCTACAGTAAAAATATACCATGTGGTGATCCTCCTACTATCTTTATCACTTGCCATATCTAAATCAACATATCCCTATAGAACAGTGTCTGAACCTCCAAAACATAATGCATGAGTAGCAGTACCTCTCAAATACCTGAGAATCCACTTTACGGCCTCTCAATGTTCTTTACTTGGATTGTTCATATAATTTCTCACAACTCCCACTGCATGTGCAATATCTAGTCTTGTGCAAACCTTCACATACATCAAGCTGTCAATTGTTGATGAATAAGGGACCTTGTACATGTATTTTATCTCCTCCTGTGTCTTGGGACACATTTCCTTAGTTAATTTGAAATGGTTAGCCAAAGGTGTACTAATTGGTTTTTCATTCTGCATTCTAAACTTCTCCAACACCTTCTCTATGTACTCACCCTGAGACAATGTCAATTTGCGATTTTTCTTGTCTCTTGTTATTCTCATACCAAGGATTTTCTTTGCAGCACCCAAATCCTTCATCGCAAATGAATTAGCTAATTTCTTCTTGAGCACATTTATATCTTGCATATTATACCCTGCAACAAGCATGTCTTCTACATACAATAGCAATATAATATAGCTTCCATTTTCTAGCTTTTTAAAATAAGCACAGTGATCAAAATGACATCTACTATAAACTCGTTCTATCATAAGCTTGTCAAACTTCAAATACCACTACATTAGAGATTTTTTTAGGCCATGATACAATCTCTTCTTCAACCTTCATACCAGATTCTCTTTCCCTTTGACCTCATACCCTTGTGGCTACTGCATATAAATATCTTCATCCAAATCCCCATGGAGAAAATTTGTTTTTACATCTAACTGTTCAAGATGTAAATCTGCTACTATCACAAGACTTAAAATAGTCCTAATTGAAGTCAATTTAACAACAGGAGAGAATATTTCATCAAAATATATACCTTTCTTTTGTGCAAACCCCTTTATAACAAGTCTAGCCTTGTACCGTTTTTTTCCTCCATCTTCTTCCTTCAACCTATAAATCCATTTATTCTACAATGCTCTTTTTTCTGCAAGTAACTGAACCAATCCCAAGTTTGGTTATTTACCAAGGAATCCATTCCCTCTTTCATGCCTTGCTCCCACTTCTTTTTAGTGGATCTATCTATATTGTCTCTTCATAACTTTCTGGTCCACCAGAATCAGTTAACAATAAATAACACAATGAAGGAGAGTATCATTTAGGGGGTCTACTTCAACCGGTAGATCTTCTAAAAACACTTGCAAGAGATCGAGGTACATGTTGCCCATGTTGTTGTACATTTTGATTTTCTGGTACCTTTGGAATTTCTTTTTTCAGTGATCTTATCAAGCACTTTGTATTCTGGTTTTTCTTTTTATTATTTATTTCCCTGCAAGTGATCTTTGTACATGACCTTCTCATTGAATATGACACCTCTACTCCTAATGATTTTGTGATTTTCATAATCCCATAAGCGATAAAAATAATAATTAACACTGTATCCAATAAAGTTACACTTATTGGATTTTGCCTCAAGCTTTGTTCTATTTTCTTTATCAATATATGGACAAATACTTCACAACTTAAAGTCTTCAAAAAAGAATAGTTTACCTTTTTACCTGTCCATGCCTCCTCTGAAATTCCACCATCCAAAGAGATTGAAGGTCCTTTATTTATTAAGTAAACAACAATATCTACAGCATCTACCCAGAACTGCAAGGGAAACCCAACATGCAATCTCATACTCCTTGCACGCTCCATGATTGTCATATTCGTCCTTTCTGACACACCATTTTCTTGTGGTGTTCTTGGAACTGTATTCTCTCTTCGAATCCCATGGTATGAATGATAATCATCAAACTCCTTGCTGCAATATTCACCTCCATTGTCTGATCTGAGACCCTACAACCTTTTTCCTGTCTCATTCTCAACCAAAGCTTTTCATTTCTTAAAAGTGTCAGAAACATCATTTTTTTGTCGAATGCAATAAACTCAAGTTTGTATAGTTGCATCATCAATAAAAGTAACATAATAACAAGATCCACCAAGAGATGATACCTGATTTGGTCCCCATACATATATATGCACAAGCTCTAACCTTTCACTCTTCTTTTCATTTCTGACTCTGATAAATATGGCTCTCTTATGTTTTCTATAAACACAGAGCTCACAAAAATCCAAATCAATTTGTTTAATATCTGGCAACAAATTTATTTTGTGAAGTATATGCATCCCCTTCTCACTCATGTGTCCAAACCTATGATGCCACAGTGTTGTATCCACTCTTATAGAATCTAAAGAGATAGAAGAGTCAGTATTACCAGTACATAAATACAATGTACCTACCTTCTCTCCTTTTTCTATCACCAGTGATCCTTTGGTGACCTTCCACGCCTTATCTGTAAATGTAGATATATAGCCTTCACTTGCCAATTGTCATGTTGAAATTATATTTTTTCTTAGATATGGAACATGCTTACCTCTTTCAATAACCATTGGTTTCCATTATTTTGTTTTGTTTGTACCTTGCCCATTCCAACAATTTTGCATGGTGCATCATCACCCAAATGAACCTGTCCAAAATCACCTTGAACATAATATTGAAAATGTTTCTTATGGGGTGCAGCATGAAATGAATCCCCTTAATCTATTACCCAAGACTCAAAAATATTTTATGTAGAAAGAATCAAATCATATTGTAACACATCACTTGTTACATTTGCTTCCTGATTTTTCTCTTGTTGTCCATCTCTTTGTTTCTTTGGAGCTATGTTGTATTTCTTCAGATATCATTTCTTCCCACAATTCCAACTCTCTATCTTTCCTAGTCTGGATTTGGATCTACCCTTCCTAGAATTCCCATGGTTCCCTTATCCCTTTCCTCTATCCTTTTATCTTCCCATGTTCTCCACGGTCAATGCATTACTTGATATCTCACATGTGATTTTCCGTCACATTTCCTCGCTGAGGATAAACCCAACAACATCATCAAATTTTAGAGTGTTTGAACCAGAGACAGAGTTACTTACAGCCATTCCAGATTTCTGGCAATGAACACAGGATTAGAAGAGCCCTAACCTCGTCATCAAAGTCCACTTTTACATAACTTAGTTGATTAATAAACATATTAAATTCATTTAAATGATCAGCAATAAACCCACCTTCTAACATCTTCATACTCAATAATTGTTTTATTAGAAATACCTTATTGGACACTGAGGGTTTTTCATATAGTTTAGCCAATGCATCCATCATTTCCTTTGTTGTATTTTCTTTTGAAATATTGAAATCCACCGATACTTCCAAGCTCAACCATATCGTTCCTAGCTCCTTTTTGTCAAGAACCTCTCATTTTTCATCCTTCATGGTCATCAACTTCTTTGCTATTATTCCCAATGGTAGGAATAGATCCTTCTGATATAAATAATCTTCCATCTTCATCTTCCATAACTAGTAGTTTTGACCATTAAATTTCTTGACCCTAAACTTTCCATCTTTCACCATTACTCCCACTCGAACTAGGAACCCTCTTTTCATGTGAGTCACCTTTCACTCTGATACCAATTATTATAAAAATATGATCACATAGCAATAAAATAAAATGCGGAAATAAAACATAAAATATACATAATACAATAGAGACATAGATATAATGTGGTTCACCCAGTGTGGGCTACGTCCACCAAAGAAATTGTCAGTTCCTTCTTTTATTATTATCCAGCAAAATGAAGGGATACAACCTACAACACACTTGTAACTTCCTCTTCTTTCTCTCACAGTCTCATCTCTTAGAATACAATATTCACACACTTACCCAGTCGCAATATAATTCCCTCATGAAAAGAGTGTTGCCTTCTAGGGAAAAATAAAACCCTAACATAACTTCTACCGTCATATCTGCGACCTTATAATGAACAATCTAGATTGACTACAAAATTAAAATATTTTACAAGGCAGTTTTTCTCAAAATTTATCTTCGGGAGCGCTACCCCCGAATCCCCCACCAGGGGGGCTCCCTTAATTTTCGTCGTTACCCCCCACCCCAAAACCCCCTGACGACAATAGTGGGGGAGAAAGCCTCCCCACACCCCCCGTCAAGAAATGGGATCCAAGAACAACTGAAAAAAACCTCTGAATCAGGAATATAATCAGGCTCCATCACCAACAGATCCAAATCCATGGAAAATCTTAAATGGTTGAAGAATAAATTCGAATTTGGAGCTAGGTGGTAAAAGTAAGCATTGTTACAAACTCCAATTATACATGTAATCATCACCAAACTAACCCAACTTTCAAGCTTAAGTGAGAACATGTTATTTTTCTAAGATTTAATCATAAACTCACTCAAAATATTAAAATAAATGCATTGGAAAATAATAAGTCTAATTCCTCATATAAACATTAAAATGGTCTTAATCCAATGTTAAGGAAAAATAGAAAATGGTTAAAAGTCAATGAAAAAGGGTGTGAAAGATGACATTTTGGTGACCCAACAACAACCCTACCTCAACCCCTGGAAGGCCTAAAGAAGGGAGAGGCTAAGCCATTGATTAGTACACTATAAGGAGAACAACTTCTAGCAGAGGTTTTTGCGGAGGTTTTTGGTGGTACAAAATTTTAAAAAAAAACCTTTGCTACAACCTCCTCTATTGACTATGGAGGTTTTAATGCATGTTCCATATAACTAAAAAAAATTGGGCGGGTGGAGGTTGTAGTGGATCTTTTTTTTTTATGCTTTTGTTGTCAAAATGCACCGATACACTCTTAACCAACCCACCCCGATGCATTCATCTAATACAAATGCACTGGTGTGTATATAATTATTACGCATCAATTCTCCTTTTTTGTTCTATGCAAAGCATTGATGCTCTTATAATTTCTACACATTGGTTCTGCATTGTTTGTGTATGAAGCACCAATGCTTCTTAGTTTATGTACACCCCAGTGCGTGTAAGTTATATTGTTCCCTGATGTGTGTAAGTTATCCTGAGCCTCAGTGCGTTTAATAAAGTGTGTGGCCCGATGCTTGTATAATTAGTATGTATTGGTGTTTGTATTACCAAGTGCATTGAAAGTTAGTGAAATTTTGAATATTCGATGTAAGATGTTGGCACCATTATTTTACTAAGATCTAGTGTGTATATTATACTAAAAGCATTGGTGCATACATTATATTTAGAGCCCCACTGTGTATAATAAAAGTAAAGCACCTATGCATACAATATATTTAGTGACCCAATGTATATTTTAAACATGAGCACCGTAAAATTTTGAAACGGTGAATATTATTGTATGTTATGTCATTTACGAAATGGTGCTTTTTATTAATAGTTCGTGTTGGTGTGTTATTATAATTAATGGGCACCAGTGCGGATGACACCTCAAAATGTGCGGATGACACCTCAAAATGCATTGTTTCTATATTATGGCATGCACTGTCTAGTGAGTTCATAAGTATACAGTGAACTAATATGTATATATTTTAATTAATTGTTTTTTTAACAAATTTTCAATTAATCATCTCAAAATCAAATATTTTTAATAATAACATTGTTTTATATTTTTGTTATTACATTTTTATATAATGATTGCATTGATGTGTTATCCAACGAACTACACCTCTGTTATTTATAACAATGTAAATCTTCTACATATTAATTATTCAGCGACACAACATTTTACAACATTCAACAATGCAATAAAATAAGAAACACATTTTATTATATATGAATAAGAGACATGTTGTTATACAAAAGGGACAATGTAAAGGTCCACAATAATCAAATTGCAACCAATATGCAATTATTAAACTTATTGGTAACATGTCCTCATGCAATTTGAACAATATGTCGAGTACATTAAACAAAATCCCTGATTTTCAAAGACAAATATTCTAAAACATACAACTTGCAGTAACATTCAATTATATTGATTGTCATTCATCATTTGAACTGTTGTCATCGCTTCAGTTACGTGCATGCCTCATTTCTTCATCATTTGTATGTGATATTGTACTTTGGTTATTTGACCTAATGTTTTTTTGATCGACTTGTTTTTATGTTCCTCCTCTTCATCTTCCATCTACAAACATAAAAATAAATTGAAATAAGTATATTTACATTTATATATACTATAATATACATGATTGCGCAGATAAAAAAAATACCTTAGGACCAAGTCTTTCATAAACAATATACATTCTTTCAAATCCATGTCTCATGCCTTCTCTCAAAATATCCTATGTTGGTTGCATTCCATACTTTGTTTTTTGCATGTTTAATACGCCATGACAAAGAATAGTTGATATAATTAATATAAATGTTTCTTGTTGTTTTATTAATTATAAAACAAGGAAAGTTAAACATAACTACTTACAAATTGTTCAATTAAACTTTCATACTTCAACATATACTCACACCCCATTATTAACCCAATGT
This sequence comes from Picea glauca, assembly GCA_000966675.3. Classification (NCBI taxonomy): domain Eukaryota; kingdom Viridiplantae; phylum Streptophyta; class Pinopsida; order Pinales; family Pinaceae; genus Picea; species Picea glauca. The sequence goes on from JZKD02S0075765.1 coordinate 188,915, forward strand.
TTATCAATTCATGGGTTGGCTCCTCTTTATATGTTAGCACCTATTAGAAAACATCCATGGACAAGTGTAAATTAATTATTTAAATATAAATATCACAACAAACATGAAATATTAAGTAAGGTTGAAAACATAAATACTCTCAAAGTTTGTGATCAACCCTTTGATTCCTCATCACCATGTCTTATGTGTTGATTGGGTTCTATTTATTTTTCTTTTCTGCAACAAAAACAATTGAAAACTAGTATTTCACATGATAATTAAATTTGGTGTACATAAAAGAATAAATAAATGATTACATACTTCTGATGCACATTGTAGTTGGTATGGTTACTCTTGTGATGCAATTATCTTCATTTATTTTACCATCTTCTTCTACACTTTTTTTTTACATCCCTACCGGCATGTATTGGTTCTCCCCTTCTTTATCCCTTGGAATTTTCAAAATGTCCCTGGAAAAAAAAAACAAGGAATCATCAGACATAAAAATTACATATTTTTTACAAAATAAGATACCGGTGCATATAGTAACTTAATATGTATCAAGGCGTCAACAGTTTGTATACGCACCGGGGTGTCAACCATATGTATATGCACCGATGCTTCAACCATATTTATATGCACCAGTATATGATGCAGACCCCCTTATTCTCCCTTGGGGCTACGCGACCTCTCGGTCAAGGATCTTCGATTCTCAGAGCCGAATCGACTCTCTAAAACCTTAATGGTCTCCCTTGTGATTAAACACAGGCCCTTTTCAGTCTTTTGGTGCAGGTTCTATGACACCCGCAACCTCTCCCTCTGCATTGTTGAACTATCAGGGTTCATGCGCTAGCTCCTCTTCCGTTAACGCTTTCCTGTATGTGACCTCGGGCTATGTCCTCATGTAAACACGTGATTGGGGGTGGATTAGAGTGGATTGATACCACATCGCTTTTCTCCCCACAATTCACTAGTAGTTGCCACGCGTCCTTTTAGCAATATCATGGTTTCAATTATGGCCCGCTCCAAGATTTTTAAAACCCGAGCACTTTCTGTCCCCACAATTAAGTGTGATCGTCGATCTTGTGATCTTGGGCATTGCCTCTTGATTGATGGTTGAGATATGTCCTCTTTCTGCCTTGATCAACTATCAGTTAGGGACCCTTTTCCTCCTTTCTCCCACAATCCCATATCTCCATGATCTATCGACGCATACCCTCCTTTCCAATCAACGGCTACGATTGGTTTCACCCTTCGGGCTTCGGGAGTTCCAACTCTCAACTCTTCTTCCTTCGTAATACTTCCATCTGAAGTCAACGATCTATTGACATGTCTCCCTCAGAGATCGATAGTTGTGGTTCACTTCTCCTCTTCGGGCTTCAGGAGTTTCAACTCTCAATCTTCGCCTCCTCTTGGAGTGCTCTCACCCAAAGACGACGATTTGTCGATGCATGTCCTTCACAGATCAACAACTATGGTTCACTTCTCTCTTTGGGCTTTGGGATTTGGGAGTTTCAACTCTCATTCTTTGCTTTCCCCCAGAGTTATTTCACCCAAAGACGATGATATTTCGACATGTGTCCCTCACAGATCAATGGTTGTGGTTCACTTCGGCTCTTTGGGCTTCGGGAGTTTCAACTCTCAATCTTCTCTGTCTCCCAAAGTGATTTCACCCGAAGACGACGATATGTCAATGTGTGTTCCTCACAGATCAACGGTTGTGGTTCACTTCGCTCTTCGAGCTTCGGGAGTTTCAACTCTCAATCTTCACTTTCTCCCGGAGTGATTTCACCTGAATATGATGATTTGTCGACACGTAAACCCCCTGGTGACCAATGGCCAAGATCTATTTCGGCTCTTCGGTGATTTCCCTCTCCTTGTCTACAAACTTCTGAAGTTGTATATCTTGCGCCACTTGTCCTTATGGATGATGGACGGTCCCTAGCCTCTTCAGGACTTCGGTGAATCCTCTCTCCTGTGTGCACACAGAGACTTAAAGCTCATGTACTTTGCCCAGATCCGACGATCCGGAATGATCCTGCTCCCTCTTGAACGGATCTTAGTCGATGACTTGTGAAACCTTCAGAACTATGTTTCCCTTGAAGATTTCTCCTACTATCTCTCTTGAGATTTCTCTCTCTCTTGAACCCTTTGACTCCTTAGAGGGTTACTTTGACACTTAGCTGAATTTCGGATTTGTGCACTCCTTGCAAGAGATTCTTGCGCAAGACTTAGCTTCTTGCAGATAACTATGCACGCTTTGTAGCATTCCCTTTGCACTCCTTGCAAATGGAAATTTCATGCTATCTCTTCTGAGCTTATGAGTCGAAACAGACAATGTAACTCCTTGCAGTAGAGTCTCACGCAAGACTTAAGTTCTTATGGACGACTGTGCACACCTTGCAGCAGTCACTTTGCACTCCTTGCAGACTATATGCACACCTTGCATGAACTCAACGAAGAGCACAATTGAAACCTATCTAAACACTTCACAGTTTCATATACTCAACAACATAAGTCATTCATTCATGAAAACAAAATAACAGGGAATTATAAACAGTAGCAACACCGTGCATTGGATCAATTTTCCTATGTTATATTCATTTAAAAGTGAATGGCTACAGCTATGGTAAAACAACAATTAAAACTCAGCAGTAATTAAATCACAACAATCTCCTACTAACTTGCAACAGCCACATTCGGGCATACAACACTTCTATTTATCTCAGAGGGTTCTTAGGGTTCCCTCTGACTACTCGTCTTCTCGAGAAAAAAAACTAACTGCCACTTAATTTTTGTTACATTAAATTCTAGGAGTGAAACTCCCAGACCATTCATGATCATTCAGCTCCCAAGTGTTTGATCTTATCCAGTTTTCAATCATTTCAAAAACAGATTTGCAGGAAATGCCAGCGGTTAAGATTATGAAATGATTCAAAGGTGCGCTAAGGCGTTGAGTTGTCTCTCCACGTGTGCTTACTAACGATGCTCCTACATCAATATATTATAACAATGTTGTTGCAAAATTGAAAATGTTTTACAATTTTGTGTATCTAGTCGGTGCTTTATGAATTAAGAAAAACATGGCTTCCTAAGTATTTTTTACTAGGAATCGTTGACCTACGAACAAATTTAAGATATGGCGGTTTCCATATAAAAAAACAATATTATTTCCATTTTAAATTAAACGGTGCTCTTTGTAAGAAAATGTGCCCCATTGCTTATCTATGTACAATATGCACCACCAACCACGAAAAAAAAATTAATATTATTTCTAATTTAAATTAAGCAGTGATGTTAACAAGAAAATATGCATCGATGTTCTTCCTATGTATAGAGCACACTGCTAATCGCGAAGGAGATTTAAAAAAAAAACTGACAACAACAGGACGATTTGGGAACGAACGAAATGACTGGTTTAATGGAAACGGAAAGTAAACAACCCGTCTATAAATAAACTAAACCTATAAAAAAAAATTGTCCTTTGTAAATATAGAAAGGGAAAGCAAAAAAGTAGTGAGGAAATTAGGGCGTCCAATACCGAAGGTAATTATGAAGGCAGTTTTTTTGTTTGGGAATGCACTAAAAATTATTTCAATCAAATAGAGGAAACATTAAGATGACTAATAGAATGAAATAATTTACCTAAAAAATCTCCTTTGCGAATTTGTATGTGATGTACAATAATCCCTTTTGAATTTGGATCTTCAAAAAAAATCCACCCACTACGAAGTCTTTGATAACAAATCTTTGTTGCACAAATCTTCTTTCTAAATTTTGGCAAAAAAATGAATAGGGTTTTCATTTATAAACACAGAAAATTAAATTCCTACTCATTTTTTCGTTGTATATTTCGACACATTGATGACAAGCGTGCGCATTTTTCTTCGTAACTTACTTTTTCAGTGCGCTATACAGTGAGTAGTGCACTAGTAAGGTGTGTACGTATAACACATAGATTTATTTTTTATATAAAATTTCAACACATTAATAGTAAGCGCTCGTAATTTTTCTAACTTGCTTCAGTCGGTGCACTATATAGTTAGAAACACACTGATGCGATGTTTAAGTACTAGGGCACTAACAAACAGTTTAATTTTCAAAATGCAAATGCAAACATCCGTATTTAATTTTGCGAAGGTTTTGCTTTGCGGAGGCAATAACAGAGGTCAGTTTTTTGTGCTTCTCTCAATTAAACGCACCAGTACATTTGTTTTATCACAATGCACCAAGGCGTCTTTATATCATTAAGTGCACCATTAATTTATATAAATTATTCGAAATTCTATTTGAAGTTAGATTGTTCTATGCTTCCCAAGATGACAATTTTGGCTCAAATACAGGAAAAAAGGAATTATAATATCAAATGGTCAATTCTTCATATTCCATCTCATTCCATATCAATGCAAATCCTTCAAGTTCTCTCCCATCGATTGCAGTATGTATACATTTTATTTATAATTCATTTATCTCATTGAATTTATGTTATGTATGCATGTGCAGTTGAATAATTGTTCATTGAATTTTGTAGGATCAAGATTCAAGATCAAGTTCAAATACGCAAGATACTCTAGTAGTCCCAAAATTCCGCAATCTCTTATCAGGATAAATATATCGCAAGCAAATGTTTGATGAAAATGGATAGATGCTTTACCCTACCAATCGTAACATGCCATCTTCTAACAACCAAACTAGGTGAACAATATTACAATGTGAATTGGATATCTTCTATGTAGACACCCGTAGGGCGTAATAAAAAGATGATTGAATAATTGTGTCTTTGGATTTTTATTGAAACTAATGTAAATGTATTGATTAATTCGATGTATTTATTTTATAAATTGGTTGCTTGCATGTTTATTATTGGGGAAAAAATCCATTCTTCTAATAAATTTTTGGTATAATGTTTGAACATATTAAATGCATTGTGTTACTAATATTATCGATGTAAGGATACGATTTTTTTCTAACAAAGAATTTGGGTCTGCAACTTTTAGGGTTTTTTCATGCTCCCAATTCTCGCCTGCCTAGACCTTCTCTGATTCCCTTGGTAGGCGTTGATTGCCTCATCCCTACAGCTCTGACCGCCTTAGAAGAATGGGAACAGAAAGGGGGGAAAAAGACCCCTCCTACCGTAACGTCACCACCAACAATCTGGAGAACTCGTGAACGCGTCGACCATCCTTTGAGTCGTCATTGCACTTACGAGACCAATATATGCAGGAAGATATGAATATAAGTAAAGAATCGAACACGGATGTTGATTACTCGCATCCAAAAAGCATCTCGGGCATGGATACCTAGCAAATGTATCCCCCAAGCCCCGGTTGCACCCAGGTACGTTATCAAAACCACCAGGATAGGGGAGCATACGCAGTTCATGCAAGACCATGCCCTCATAGGAAAATTCCTAGGTCTCTGGCCCTCAAAAAGGAACCTAGCTCGTTCGATCAAGGTGTGGTGGAACCCCAAGGGAGATTATGAGATCCAACTGAGCTCCAAAGGTTTCTTTACAGTAATATTCTACAACCTGGAGGACAAGGACGAGATCTTTGAAGGGTGACCATATTTCTACAACTCGGTCGGCCTCTACCTACGCTTTTGGACAGACTGCTTCTACCCAGAAAAGGAAAACTTCGCATACGCACCGGTATGGATTAGCCTCTATTCCCTACCCCAAGAGTTCTGGTTAGAGGAAATTTTACTGGGCATAGGCAATACCCTGGGTAAATATGTCAAATCTTTTGAAGCTACCAAACAGAGAAAATACACCTCTTATGCAAGGATCTGTGTCTATATGAACATATCCAAAGCTCTGCCAGGCACAGCTACATTAGAATACCAAGACGAGGAATGGGCCCAAACCATAGACTATGAACACATCCCTTTCAGATGTCAGAAGTGCCATGAACATGGACACCTTTTCAGAGATTTCCCTCTCAATGTCCCCCCCAAGAGGGAAGTTGAAGAGAAACTAAAGGAAGGATTTACCCAGGTTCAAAATCGAAGGAGACAAGCACAGAAGAAGCCCACAACCAACAATGGAAAAAATAACCCAAATAATAATTCATTTGAAGCCCTTAACCGCTTCCCAGAAGAAGAAGAGGTGGAAAACCCCCTCAAGATCGCGGGGAAAGATCCCAGCAAGCACAAGGAAGATCATTCATCACAAGAGTATCAAACCCCAGCAAACAAAGCAGATCCACAGACTCACCTTGTCTTAGGGAAAGAACCAAAAAGAGAGGAAGACTCAATCATGGAAATGGATGAGCAGGACCTAGCAGAAATCGACCTACACATGTTAGAAGAAGCACTCAACAAGAAGGATCTCCAAACCTTACCAGAGTACCAACTCAGGAAAGTTCACAAAGTATTTCCAAACTCATCAGTAGGGGCTACATCTAGGCTAGGGATTAGCACAGACCCAAACCAAGATCCAAGAAAACACCCAAAAGAAAACAAGTGAAGGGGTAGAAAATTGGCTCATCAGCTAATAAAGGAGGCGAGAAATTATATGATCAACTCGGGAAAGATTCACAGGCTCTCAGATAGCTCCATTTCCCACCCACCAAATTGTTAACTATGAAGATCCTCACCTAGATTATCAGAGGCCTAAATGGAAGATCCAAACAAAGGATTCTTCAAAACTACATCAAAATCGAAGACCCTAATATATTCCTGATACAAGAGACAAAATGTGTAGGTAAAACTGCAGAAGATATCATCAAAAGATGTTGGCACAACTGGGAATCCTATCAAATGGACTCAAAAGGGGCTTCAGGAGCCCTGGCCATCCTATGGAATCCTGCTACAGTCATCCTCGATCAAGGCCTCTCCACCCCATGCACCATCACAGCGCACTACAGAGCCATTGGTTCGGACAAGGAGGGAATGATCACAAATGCCTATGGACCGCGGAACAGCCAGGAAAAAGACCCATTCCTTCATAACTTGGCTTACCTAGGTTCTTTAGCATAAGGAAAGCGATGGATCATAAGGGGCGACTTCAACATGATTCTCACGTTGGAGGATAAACGAGGGGGGGGAAAGCACCTGGAGAAGGACAACACAAAATTCCAGGAACTCATAGAAAACCTCAGATTGGTAGATATTGAGAATGAAAATGGCACCTACAACTGGACCAACAAAAGATCAGGTCACCAAAAAATAGCATGCAGGCTTGATCGCTTCCTCATATCGAAAACTCTCCTTTTGGAAGGTCCCCTAGTAGATTCCAACGTCCTCTTGAAGGTAGGCTCAGACCACTGGTCGGTTCAGCTCTAGGTTAACACTATTTCTACCTCGAAGCTTAAACCCTTCAGATTGGAGAAATTTTGGCTCTCCCATCCATATTTCCAGGAGCTAGCCCGTCACTGGTGGAGCACTGTGGAAACACAGAAAGGTACAAAAATGTATTGCTTCGAGAAAAAACTCAAATATTTCAAACAAAAGGTGCACAAATGGAACAAATAAGTCTTTGGGAACATTTTCCAAGAAAGGAAAATGCTGGAACAAAAACTAGAGAACCTTCAGTGACAAATCATTGATGCAGGATATACAATCACTCAGCAGTAGGAGGAGAATGAACTCAAAAGGAAACTAGAAGAAAGACAAGCAGGAAGAAATCCTGTGGAAACAGAAATCACGGGTTCAATGACTCAATAAGGGACAGAAAAACACCAAATTCTTCCACTATTCGATGATCCAAAGACGCCTCATCAATCACATCACAAAGTTGGATGACTCACAAGGAAACACCCTGTTAACTCATCAGAAAACAACACACGAGCTGAAATATTTATACAAGGATCTCCTCTCAGAACCCAATGTGGATCGCACCTCAGCAATAGAGTGGGTGACCCAAAATATCCCAACTATAATCACCCAAGAACAGAATGAGGCTCTCATGACACCAATAACACAAGCAGAAGTGGATCAGGCTATTCGAGAGTTACTCATAGGTAAGGCTCCAGGTCCAAATGGTTTCATAACAGAATTCTTCCACTCATGTTGGCCTATGCTAAGGGAGGAAGTGTGGCAACTGGTCGGGGGAATCTCGCAGCTCAGGCAAAGTTCTTCCAGCACTAAATTCCACTTTCCTCACTCCAATTCCCAAAGAAGAAAGGGTCACTAGTCTGAAGAACTTCAGACCCATAGCTCTTTGCAATGTGATCTACAAAATCATCTCCAAGGTCATAGCTCTAAGACTTAAACCAATTCTCCCCTTCATCATCTCCAAGGAGCAATCAGGATATGTCGAAGGAAGGCAAATCATGGACAACATCATACTTTTCCATGAAATTATTCACTCGCTCAAAAGCACCCGCACTCCAGGTATGCTTCTAAAACTTGACCTTTCAAAATATTTTGACAAATTAAGCTAGCAATACTTGAAAGCTCTCCTATCGGCTTTCGGTTTCAACAAGGATTGGATCTCTTGGATAATGAACCTCATTTTATTAACCTTTTCTCAATCCTCGTCAATGGTGTCCCCTCTCAACCCTTCTCCCCCTCCAGAGGAATAAGGCAAGGTGACCCTCTCTCCCCTTTCCTTTTTGTCATAATGGCTGAAGGTCTAGGATGTTATATCAAGGCCTCAATTCAAAATGGATCCCTTCAAGGCCTCCCTCTTCATGGGTTACAACTGACAGCCTCCCATATCTAGTTTGTTGATGACACACTGCTAATGAACACCCCCACTGTGCAAGAAGCAATTAAACTAATTTCCATCCTCTCTAACACCACCTTTAATCTGGCCAAATTGCAACTCTTCTTTTTTAATACTCCTGCAGCAATCCAACAACACCTTTCTCAACTTCTGAATACCCTTGTTTGCACTCTGCACTCTCTCTACCTGGGACTCCCTCTCTTTGACTCAGCAGCCAGAAACATCTCATGGGATTCCCTCCTACTCTCCATCACCAATCGTCTTAGCAACTAGACCTTTCGCTCCCTCAACCTCCCATCCAGATTGGTTCCCTTAAACTCAGTCCTCCAACCCATCCCAGCTTACCTCTTCTCATCCCTAGCTGCCCCCCAATCTCTCATAAAGAAAATAAAGAATCTGCAAAGAAAATTTCTATGGCATGGACACAACCCGAATGAAAAATGGGCCCTTGTCAGTTGAGACAAGGTCTACAAGCCCAAATCTTCAGGTGGTTTGGGCCTTCGAGACCCTAGAAAATTAAATAGCACTGTGGAAGCAAGAATTTGGTGGAGATGGCTCAAAACACCAGTAGAGATCTGGGCAAAACTTTGGAAATTCAAATATTCCCCAAACACGCATCAAAATCAAGTCATAAGAATGCAGGAGCAAATCCAAGGCTCCAACATTTGCAATGCGGCCTGGCAAAACAGACCACTCATACAAGAACATGCATTTTGGGAAGTTCAGAACGGTCAGAATGCCCTATTCTGGATGGATTCTTGGCAGCAAATGCCACCCCTACAATTGGGAGAAAATCTACAATCCTACAAAAATCACATTTAAGATTTGGCCACTCTCAAAGTGGCAAATCTGTGGACAGATACCCCCAGCAGCTCTCCCTGGTGAAGATGGAAATCTACTCATCAAGAACTCCAAGTGACAATGGACTGTGACCTGCAGCACTGGAAACAAGCTACAACCCAAAGGCGAATCCGAAAAAGCACAAACCAAGACATTCTCGTATGGGGATACACACCTCGTGGAAGCTTCACTCTCAAGGAGGGATACACCCTTCAGGAGAAATTCCATAACCTTCAGAAAGATAGCATCTGGAAAAAAATATGGAAATCAAAACTCTAGCCCAAAATCTCTACTTTCCTCTGGCTTCTACTTCAGAACAAGATCTTAACCTGGTACAATCTTCAAAAATGAGGGTTCATTGGCCCCTCGATCTACCATCTCCAGGCAAAAACCNTCATAAAACAGAATAAAATTACATACTTACAATCCATATAAGAGAATATCTTGAAATGTTTTATTCACTCCATCATGATTGGACAATTTCTCTAAGAGTCCTCTCTTTGGAATGGAGAATGCACTCTTATTTATACAGGAGTTTGTTTTGATAATGGGATAAGCAACTAATAAATTCAGTTTCACTTTTCTCTCATGTGGTTACAACCATTTACTAATAAGTAAAAACTAAAAACCAACTAGTAAATGATTAAAATATCTTTGCTAATAATACAAAACAAATAACACTAATATTGTCTATGGTCCAAGATTCTTTCCACATCCAAGATAGTTGAGGGTGATCATGTTAGAAAAACAGGATCGCGGAGCAATAAAGTAAAACAAGTGCGGAAATAAAACAAAGAAGATACATAATACAATAGAGACACAGATATACGTGGTTCACCCAATGTGGGCTAAGTCCACCAGAGAAATTGCCAGGTCCTTCCTTTATTATTATCTAGCAAAATGAAGAAATAAAACCTACATCACACCCATTGTAACTTCCTCTTCTTTCTTTGACAATCTCCTCTCTCGGAATACAATATTCACACACTTACCTAGTCGCAATACCATTCCCTCATGAAAATAGTGTTTCCTTCTAGGGAAAAAAAAAACCAAACAAAACTTCTATCGTCAAATTTGCGACCTTATAATGAACGGTCCAGATTGACTACAAAATTACAATATTTTACAAGGAAATTTTTCCCAAAATTTCACTTCGGGAGCATACCCCACTAGGGCAGACTCCATTAATTGTCG
>JZKD02S0075765.1:199605-220996 GCA_000966675.3 Picea glauca
GTCCTCCTCCTCCTCCCCCTCCACATGTGTTTGCTACATCCATGTCTAATCCTCCTTCTCCCCCTCCACATGTGTTTTCTCCATCCACGCCCGATCCTCCTCCTCCCTCTCCACACGTGTCTACACCATCCACATATTCTCCTGCTTCTCTTCCACATGCATCACAATCCATTGATCCTCCTCCTCCACTTGTGTTACCATCCACCAATCCTTGTCCTTCTCCTCCACATGTGTTATCATCCACCAATTTTTCTTCTTTTCCTCCTCCTCCTCCACATGTGTCACAAGATTTTGATGCTTTGGACACTATGTTCACATCGGGTATTGTTGCACAAGTTGATCTTGATAGAGAGACATTTGATAGTGTACTTATGTCGACATTTCTTTCTGATGTTATTATTGATAAACCCTCTACCTTTGGTAGTAGAGACACTAATGCATTTGACTTTGGTGGTGGACTTAGCTAGTAATGGTACCGATTGACATGTATATCGATTGTTTTATATTTGACTTGAGATGTATATATGACATGTTTATTGCAGATTTTGTTCAAATATGTGTTTGACATGTATATTCATATGTATATCGCTCATGTATATTATAATTTTCGTATAATGTTGTGGTTGTTGTTGTTTGATTTATAAAATGTATTATGAGTATGCTAATGATTAACATTGTTATTGAATTCTTTGTTTTCAAGTTAGATTTGAGATGTATCACTCATTTAAATTTATAGTTTCCATATAATGTTTAACTTTACTTTTATGAAATCGTTTAATTTGGATTGGGATTGCAAAAAATTATAACCATTCATGCCATATAGTGGTTACCTCTTCTTCAAGGTGAATTGTTTGTTGTCCAACAAGATACAATATGTTGATTAAACGTGTTTAAAAACAAAAGTACTTAAACATGATGAGTGAAATGATTGTGATTTGAATAATTATATATTTTTTATACATCATAAGAATAACATTATAATATAGTTATTCACTAATAAAACAAGTTGAGTGAGCCTAATGGTTAAGAACATGTGTTTCCTCCTAAGAGGTCACAAGTTCAAATCCAAAGGGGGGTAGGGCATGTATACCTTCGTAGACTTTAGCAGTCAAATCACTATGCGGAGGGGGTCCCTTGTCCCACAAACAAGGGGGTCTCATGCACCAATTTTGTGTCTAGCTTGGTCGTGCCCTTAAAATTAAATTATTGTTATTATTAATGTTATATTTTAAATTTTATTATTCAAATATTGCAAGACAAAGTTATAATATAATTTTTTACTAAAATCACAATTATTATATTTTATTAATATTTTTTTTTTCCAGAGATTTTATTAATTTTTATTATCCAACTATTACAACATATGGAATTTATTCAATTAAATTTAAAATAATAAATATAAAGAATATTAATATATTTTGATCTATACACTTTCGACGAAATGGTTTCACTATTTTTTACTCTAATACATGTGTTTCCTCCTTGGAGGTTACAAGTTCAAACCCAGAGGGGGGTAGGGTATGTATACCTCCGTAGACTTTAACAATCAAATCATTGCATGAGGGTGTCCCTTGTCCCACAAACAAGGGGGTCTCATACACAAATTTGGTGTCTGGCTTGGCCGTGACCTTAAAAATATATTATTATTATTATGATTACTAACTTTATGAATCTTTTATTAAAAAAGAATATCACCAAACATTTTATAATTAGTAAAATTGACAAATTTCTATACTTTTAGATAAGTATGGATCATTAAATATTTCCTTAATTCAGACTAGGCTCTAGAAAAAAACTCTTTTAGAATTTCCATGTCCTTCCTATATTGACACTTATTTCAAGGAGAATGTAAAAATAATGATTAATATAAGTTTATATGATTATAAAACTAAAGGGTGGAGTGGAATAGGTGAAGACCATGATAGTTGCACTAGTTAAGGTTGGGAATGCCATCAAAGTTGGTAATGGCAACACATAAAGTGTGATTCCATGACTCATAGATGTTACACGAGGTTATTTTGTTGGATTTTTCCTTAGAAGTTCCACCAAAGTAAGTATATATTTATTTGAATTTTGATTTTTTCATACAATAAAATATTTGAGGTTTGATTTTTTAATATCTTCATTTTTTTGTCAAAAAACTATAATTTAAAATAAATCGTTACTACAAATTTGTGATATCTCAATTAAGACTTAGTAATTCAATTGTTAACATAAACATATGTTAATATAGTACAACATAAATTTGCTATAAAAAACAATAAATATGCCAAAAAATATATTTTTCAAAACCACAACTTATGCTTGTATTATTTAATGTATTTTCAATATGGTGGTTGCAAATGGTTGTTGACTTTTCATATGCAACATAATTATTAAATGAAGGAAACAAAACACAATTGGCCATTATAGATACCCATAATAAAATGACACATCCACAATATAAATGCAGAAACAAAACATTTACAAATCAGTGTTTGTTGCCATCACCCTGATTATCTTCCTCGCTTGGCGTTGGTACATTGTTGTTCTAAAAAAGATGTTTAGATCTCGGATCATGTTTTTATACAAATCACCGATCCCCATCCAACACATCTGGGTAAAAAAACACTTGGTTGCATTGTTTTGGGAAAACATAAGGCTCTTTAGTTTCAACCCACATTTTTTAGAGTTAATACATATTAGCCCACTATCATGATCTTCCTTTACATTTCTTTGGTCGAAGGTATCCCACCACTTGTGACAAAAAATAACACATTGAAACGATGAGAATTCCACTTGCATGATCTCTTGTATCTTTCCAATGTAACCTAATTTCCCCTATATTAGGTTTTGATCACGGTGGCTAGCATGACTAGATTGGTCGAACTCGACCTCCACTTCACAATCTTGTGTGATGTGTCCATCATTGACATAATCCGTGCAAAAATGATTTCTATATGCCCACATAGATGTGAACAAATGTACCTGTAAAAATGTGAACAAAGGATGGTGTCATATTTATAATAACTCGAGCATTAATAAAAACATAATACATGTTACAAAAGAAAATACAACGAAGGATTTGATGGAGACATTGCCTAAACTATATGAAAAACGCTCGGTCTCAAATAAGGTATTTCTAATGAAGCGATTATTTAATATGAATATGTCAGAAGGGTAGTCTCTTGCTGATCATTTAAATGAATTTGATACGATTACTAATCAACTAAGTTCTGTAAAAGTGGACTTTGATGATGAGGTTAGGGCTCTTCTAATCTTGTGCTCATTGCTAGAAAGCTAGAACGACTTGCTCATGGTTTTAAGTAACTCTATCTTTAGTTCAAACACTCTGAAATTTGATGTTGTTGTTGATGTTATCCTTAGCGAGGAAATGTGATGTAAAAGCACAGGTGAGACATCAGGTAATGCATTGAATTTGGAGAATAGGGGAAGACAAAAGGATAGAGGAAAGGGCTCAGGGAACCACGAGAATTTTAGGAAGGGAAGATCCAAATCCATACTAGGAAAGATAGAGTGTTGGAATTGTGGGAAGAAAATACATCTGAAGAAACATTGTAGAGCTTCAAAGAAACAAAGAGATGGACAACAAGAGAAAAATATGTGGTGCTCTAATAGGGATTAGAAAGACATCCATGCAGCCCAATTGAAAGCCATGCAGACTAGGTTGATTTCCATGGAAAGATCTCAAGTTAATAGATTTCAACCTAGATAGAATAATGAGAAATGGAAAAAGAAAGGTCCGCCCCAAGATCAGAGACCACCAAATCAGTTGGAAGCAATGAATATGGTTCAACAAGAGGCTCCTCCTTTTTGTAGGGTTTGTGAGGAATTCCATAAGGAATCTTCTTGCCCAATATTTTTCCAGATTAATGAGCAAGGGTTTCTTGGATCGAATAATTATCTTGGATTTTCAAGATGCCCAGATTTTATAAATAATGTGAACAAAATCTACACTGTCACAAAAGATCAATGGAAACAGAATAAGGAACTAAGTAAGAAAAAAGAGGATTTAAAGATTGATAATGTGACTAGATTGTACGGTGAGAAGCCTACTCCAAAACATATATTAGAGATGGAAAGATATAAAGGAGTAACCTACCTGAGGAAAGGGAATGCTAATTCAAGTACATAACAACAAAACATTCCCAAAGCATGACTCAATCTGAAGATCTAAGTCTTGACTTGGGAAATTGGATATCAAATGCTAAGGTTTTGGTTCCAGTAAAAATCTCATTAAGATACCTTCACAAAAGGATAAGTTATTAAATGAAATAGAAGAGCCTAATGAGAGACATCTTGGGAAGTACAAGTCTAAAGAGCATCATGACGATGCCCCTGTCATTTCACATATTATGGATTGGACAAGGGAAGATCATCCACCTTTTTTTGTATCCTTAAAGATCAATGACCTTCTTCTACATAGATGTGAATTACCTTTGGTGAGTTACAGAGTTGTTTCACCTAATCCCTATGGTTAGTGCATCGAGACATTCTCCATGTGGGTTATGATCAGACACCACATATTTCTCTTGTATCTCGTCAACCACCCAACTGTTGGGATATATTTTTGGCATATTTTCTTTTAAATGATTAGGATAAGGCATGCTTCTACCATTCAGCCATTTGAATGCTTCCCTCTCACCGACCCATTTCATTCCTTTTTCTTTATACAATGCAACCCATGGTTGCATTGCCTTTGCGTTGTAAAGAACAAATTTATTGATGACATCGATTTCTAAATTCATCGATGTATACACAAATTCAAAACGAATAGCATGAGATCAAATATATATTATCAACTTAAATAATGAATTTATTGATGGCATCAATTTCTAAAGTTGTTGATGTATGCAAGAATTCAAAATGAATAGGATGAGATCAAATATATATTATCAACTTCAATGCAAACAATTTCTATGTACTAAATTGAAAAAATATAAGTGACTTACTCTTTATCAAGTACCTTTTTTCCGATCATTTCGAGTAGCTCCCCTTCCCTTTTGTCCTCATCTTGATGGTTGTCCCAAACCACTGCCCATGTTGTGTCGACAATTTTCTTGATGTACTCACTAGCATAATAGAACAACTCGTATACTATGTACCTCTCTGCCATAGAGCCCTTTGTTTTTTCCCTTTATCGAACAAACTGTTAGAAAAGAGGACCATAGAGCAATAAAATAAAATATAAGCGGAAACAAAACACATAAGATATACAATACAATAGAGACACATATATACGTGGTTCATCCAGTATGGGCTAAGTCCACGGAGAAATTTCCAGTCCTTTCTTTTATTATCCAGCAAAATGAAGGGATGTAACCTACAAGACATTCGTTGTAACTTCCTCTTCACTCTCTCACAATCTCCTCTCCCAGTCACAATACAGTTTCACAAAAATACAACCCCACCGCAATACGATTCCCTCATACATAAAAGAGGGTTGCCTTCTAGGGAAAGAAAACACTAACATAACTTCTACCGTTATATCTGCAACCTAACGATGAACAATTCATATTGACTAAGAAATTACAATATTTTACAAGGCAATTTTCCCAAAAAATTCTTTTCTGGGGTGTTGCCCCCAAAACCCTGCCAAGGGGGCTCCAATGAATTTTGTCACCTCCCCTAGACCCCCTAGAGAAAAATGTGTGAGGGAAATCCCCCCCACACCCTCTCGCCAGGAACTGGGATCCAAACACGGCTGAAACGAGACCTTTGAATCAAGAAGATAATCAGGCTCCATAACCAACACAAACCCCTTCATTTTTTTCATGTACCTCTCTAAGAAAAACATCCAACCACATGAGAGTACCCCAACTAATTCAACCTCATTAGGTAGGTGAATTAGAAGATGGAATTGCAAGTCCATAAAACTGACATGCTTTTTCTTCTCAAACATACAAACAATCTCCGCTATCTCTTGACACCACTGTGGAATGCTATTCATATGAATCTCCTTTGATGTGATCCAACGTACAAATGCAGATAATTTCAATATGGCACATCGTAGGTTCTAGGGGAAGTCATGGTTCACACAACCATGCATGAGAAAAGGATAATGACAACACAAAATAGACACACACATCATTAATTGCCATAAAAATGTGAGTGCATAACATATTTTTACCAATAATATAGAAGAAGAATAATGTATTCAACATACATACCCTTAGAAGGTTCAGATGGTCATGTGATTTCAACCCCAACAAATTCCCTTCTACTGTGAAGAAACATTGTAGAGTCGACCCATTTAAAGAAGGTGCCTTCTCACCCAATATAACATCCTACTCCATAGAAAGATCATCTTTCTTCAAAATCCACGGGACATCACCTTCTTTAAAAGACCAAGAGGGACAAACCTATTTTCTAGTTTCTTTTCTTGGCCAATGTCTCTTTTTAGTATTTGAAGCAATAAGATCCCTCCTAACAACCAATGTGTCACTTTTATTCGATGATATGTGCCTCCATGAAGAATTTGAAACATTTTTTAACATATGCATGGGATCTAGTAAGTGGCCAATCTTAAGATGCTCCCAATATGGAAGCTCATAAAATATATATTTCCTTTTCATGCCAATGGGAGATTTCTCAACATAGGTGTCAAAAAATTAAGGATCATCAAACATAGGTTCCCCATTTGAATCAAACAATTCTACCATTTCCTTCTCCTTCTCTGTGTCATATGTCCTAATCCAATATGTCGATGTCATTATTTTAGGTCTTCGGGTTCTCTCTGGTTTACCATTGAAAGCCGATGCAACTCTTCTATAAGGGTGGTATTATGGGAGGAATACCCTCAAACAATTGTACACCGGCTTTCGTAGGTGGTTGGACCACCTAGCCTTTATAAAAGGTCCATAACATTTACATCCATGATACCCTTTTGTTACAAGAGTTGCAATGTTATCGTATACAAAGCATGTTAGAGTCAAAAATATAGTTCTACCAAATGAAGTATGCCAAATAACATTACATATATAAAAAGATCAATCAACATGCTTACCGAAGCGAACTCCTAGTCTTGGATAATCGTGCATGGTGTATGCACATATGCCATGCAACATAAAAGGCCTCTCCATTGGAATGGGTTTTGATACATCATATACATGTATCCCTTCCCATAATTGCTTAAATTCATCGATCAATGGTTGGAGGTAGACATCCATTCTCTTCACTTGTCTTCTATTCAGAACTATAAGAGCCAACATAAAATGTTTATTCTTTACGAACAACCATGGGGAGATATTATTATTGATTAATACCATTGGACAGACATAAAAATTGGTGTTTTGGAGGGAATACAGGTTAACTCCATCCATAACTACGCTCAATCGTAGGGTTTGTACTTCATCCTTGAATTTATCAGGACATGTATCCTATATATGCTGCATAGCTATTAAATATGTTGGGATTTGCATAAATCCTCGCTCACTTCTATGTGATGCATGCCACCCCCACAACATGGCTAACTATTTGCAATGAAACAACCTTTAAATCCTTGGAATTATAGGCATGCGCCTCGATATCTTATAAGGAGGACCATGTGCCTTACACTTTTCTATTTATTTATGGTTCCTATCATGCCCACATTCTGGACATATATTTTTGTCCGCATATTCGTTTATGTATAGAATACAATCATTTGGACATGCGTGGTATGCTATGAACTCAACACCCAACATTTTCAACATTTTCTTTGCCTTTGTGCAAGTATCAGGCAAGACATTATCAATTAGAGGTACCTTATCTTTGAGTAACCTGTAATTAGTGGGAAATATAAATTTACACTGTCATTAAGCATGAATAAAACCAACCATTTTCTTCCTTCATTGTATGATAAGATTCCTTAAAAAATTAGGGGACTTGATGGTTATTTACCTCAAAAATGTCAAGAAGCACGCATTTGACATACTATACATTGTTTTCAAGTTGTATTGTAACATGGTTGTCCCTAGCTGGGTAGACCTTGACCCATGTACTCGACCAAAGAGAGGGGTGGTGGAAGCAGATTACATGATTTCGAAGAAGGTATCTACGCCATCAACATCATCTCCTAGTTCATATTGTTGGAATGCATGTAACAACATTCTCTCCATGGCTTGGGTATCTCACAAGAAATCATCCATACTTGGAATGCATGTAACCTCTATATCATTTTTTTCATCCCCAACATGTGAATAATTAGTGTTACTGTAAAGGTTTCGAATTGGTGACTCACGACGTAGTGGGAATTGAATAGGTGGTTGTTTCAACCATTCTCAGTATGCTTCCTCTCCAAGTTGTGCTCGTTTAACAACAAGCTCATGACTTGACATTCATAGTGGGGTGCAACAACAAATGGTAGAGAAGTCGCTTGTCATCCGAATCCTAATTATAAAAAATATTGAATATTACATCGATAATATTTTTTTTTGTAAATAAAAAGTGGATCCTTATATTATTCCAGCTGAGAGCTTACAAAAAGACTTGCATCCTGTCTACTTACAAAGATGCCTGTGGCCTATTTGTTTACAAAAATGCCTGCAACCTATCTTCTTACAAAAATGCTTACAGCCTATCTGCTGACAAAGATGCTTGCATCCTATCTGCTTACAAAAATGCCTGCAACCTATTGACTTACAAAATTTCCTAAGATCAATGGGACTAGATCGATGGTTCATATCTCCTTGAGCATCAACGATCCAGATCCGCTCTCGCACTTTGCAATTTTGCATATCGTGACTTCGCGATGTGGGCTGACAACTTTCTCCATGCTTCGAACTCCCAATTGCCGAGTTCCCGAAATTTTCTCACGTCCACTAAATGGGACCAGATTGACGGTTCAGGTCTCCTCTAACACCAACGGTCCAGATCTGCTCTCACATTTCGCGACTTCGCGACTTGGGGAGACATCTCCCTCCATGCTCCAAACTCCCGAAACCCAAATTCCCGAAATATTCTCATGTCAGATCAATGGGTCTAGATCTATGGTTAAGATCTCCTCTAGCACCAACGGTCCAGATCCGCTCTTGCATTTTGCGATTTTGCGTTTCGTGACTTTGCAACTTGGGCAGATTGCTTCCTCCATCCTCCGAACTCCCGAAACCCGAGTTCCTAAAAATTTCTCACGTCCGATCAATGGGACCCGATTGACGGTTCAAATCACCTCGAGCATCAAAGGGCTAGATCTTCTCTTGCTTTTTGTGACTTCGGGAATTTGGGAAACAACAACCTCCGTGCTCCTGACTCCCGATTGTCGAGGTCCCTAAATCAACTGTCAATTGATGTTCTTCTGCACTCACTCCTGTGCTTCTGATCATTACTGGCTTGGAAGAGATTCTAAGTAGACAAAGGTGGCACCCCGTCCGTATTAAGGCCATCCAACTGAGCAATCTCCTCGCATTGGAGCTAGAGGGGTGAGCTTTGAGACTTCCGAGAATCATGGAGATTGATCTGTTCCATAGAGTCAACCCTTGCATTGGCCAGTCTGTTCACAACTTTGTTTGCACTTCGCCAAATGTGTGAAGGGGTTAGAGTTAGAGAGGGTCTAAGAAGAGCCTGGAAGCTGTAGAGAGGGCCGAGGAGGCACCAAATGGGTGTGATTTTCCCTGGATCTCTGCCATTTAGGATTTTTGTTGCCAAGTCTACTATGATTTTGGAGTCTTCTTCAATGATCATACATGTGAGGTTTTGATCTAGTTCCATTTGTACTCCTTTGATAAGACCCCAAAGCTCTGTAGAATTGTTGGTGTCGCATTCGAGATTTTCTGCGACGAGGCTTTGAATTTGGCCTAAGTTGTTTCTTATGACTGTGCCATAGCTCGAGTGTCTTCAATTGCCTTTTTATGCACCATCAAAGTTGACCATATGGAAGCCTTGCAGGGGAGGAGCCACTTAGAGGGACTGAGGGATTTTGAAAAAATGGGGGGCTGCTGAGGAGGGGTGGAGTGTACAAACGAGAAGCCCTAGGAGTTGAGGAGCGAGAGTTCACCTGGGTCAGTTGGGAAGTCTTCCTTGGTACATGATTGCAGCTGAAGAGTTTCCTGGAGATGTAGGAGGATTGTGTTCCAGAGGAGGGTGGGAGGAGATGGCTGGGAGTGAAAGATTCTTTTGTTTCTCTCTTTCCATAGTTGCTAAACTATGAAGCCTGGTAAGAGTTGCCAGATTTTGTTCAGGATAGGACTTTTGAAGGAGCTAGAGCCCCAGTCCCTGATGGTGCTTGTGATGCTATTTTTGACTTGTTTGGTTCTTCTAATGAACTGAGTGGCCTGGTTCCAGATGTTCTCACTAAGTGGGCAGTTACTTAAGAGGTGCTCCATGGTTTTTGCCTGGAGATGGTAGATCGAGGGGCCAATGAACCCTCATTTTTGAAGATTGTACCAGGTTAAGATCTTGTTCTGAAGTAGAAGCCAGAGGAAAGTAGAGATTTTGGGCCAAAGTTTTGATTTCCATATTTTTTTCCAGATGCTATCTTTCTGAAGGTTATGGAATTTCTCCTGAAGGGTGTATCCCTCCTTGAGAGTGAAGCTTCCACGAGGTGTGTATCCCCATCCGAGAATGTCTTGGTTTGTGCTTTTTCGGATTCGCCTTTGGGTTGTAGCTTGTTTCCAGTGCTGCAGGTCACAGTCCATTGTCACTTGGAGTTCCTGATGAGTAGATTTCCATCTTCACCAGGGAGAGCTGCTAGGGGTATCTATCCACAGATCTGCCACTTTGAGAGTGGTCAGATCTTGAATGTGATTTTCGTAGGATTGTAGATTTTCTTCCAGTTGTAGGGGTGGAATTTGCTGCCAAGAATCCATCCAGAATAGGGCATTCTGACTGTTCTGAACTTCCCAAAAGGCATGTTCCTGTATGAGTGGTCGGTTTTTCCAGGCCGCATTGGAGATGTTGGAGCCTTGGATTTGCTCCTGCATTCTTATGACTTGATTTTGATGCATGTTTGGGGCATATTTGAATTTCCGAAGTTTTGCCCAGATCTCTGTTGGTGTTTTGAGCCATCTCCACCAAATTCTTGCTTCCACAGTGCTATTTAATTTTCTAGGGTCCCGAAGGCCCAAACCACCTGAAGATTTGGGCTTGCAGACCTTGTCCCAACTGACAAGGGCCCATTTTTTGTTCGGGTTGTGTCCATNCCAGGAACTGGGATCCAAACACGGCTGAAACGAGACCTTTGAATCAAGAAGATAATCAGGCTCCATAACCAACACAAACCCCTTCATTTTTTTCATGTACCTCTCTAAGAAAAACATCCAACCACATGAGAGTACCCCAACTAATTCAACCTCATTAGGTAGGTGAATTAGAAGATGGAATTGCAAGTCCATAAAACTGACATGCTTTTTCTTCTCAAACATACAAACAATCTCCGCTATCTCTTGACACCACTGTGGAATGCTATTCATATGAATCTCCTTTGATGTGATCCAACGTACAAATGCAGATAATTTCAATATGGCACATCGTAGGTTCTAGGGGAAGTCATGGTTCACACAACCATGCATGAGAAAAGGATAATGACAACACAAAATAGACACACACATCATTAATTGCCATAAAAATGTGAGTGCATAACATATTTTTACCAATAATATAGAAGAAGAATAATGTATTCAACATACATACCCTTAGAAGGTTCAGATGGTCATGTGATTTCAACCCCAACAAATTCCCTTCTACTGTGAAGAAACATTGTAGAGTCGACCCATTTAAAGAAGGTGCCTTCTCACCCAATATAACATCCTACTCCATAGAAAGATCATCTTTCTTCAAAATCCACGGGACATCACCTTCTTTAAAAGACCAAGAGGGACAAACCTATTTTCTAGTTTCTTTTCTTGGCCAATGTCTCTTTTTAGTATTTGAAGCAATAAGATCCCTCCTAACAACCAATGTGTCACTTTTATTCGATGATATGTGCCTCCATGAAGAATTTGAAACATTTTTTAACATATGCATGGGATCTAGTAAGTGGCCAATCTTAAGATGCTCCCAATATGGAAGCTCATAAAATATATATTTCCTTTTCATGCCAATGGGAGATTTCTCAACATAGGTGTCAAAAAATTAAGGATCATCAAACATAGGTTCCCCATTTGAATCAAACAATTCTACCATTTCCTTCTCCTTCTCTGTGTCATATGTCCTAATCCAATATGTCGATGTCATTATTTTAGGTCTTCGGGTTCTCTCTGGTTTACCATTGAAAGCCGATGCAACTCTTCTATAAGGGTGGTATTATGGGAGGAATACCCTCAAACAATTGTACACCGGCTTTCGTAGGTGGTTGGACCACCTAGCCTTTATAAAAGGTCCATAACATTTACATCCATGATACCCTTTTGTTACAAGAGTTGCAATGTTATCGTATACAAAGCATGTTAGAGTCAAAAATATAGTTCTACCAAATGAAGTATGCCAAATAACATTACATATATAAAAAGATCAATCAACATGCTTACCGAAGCGAACTCCTAGTCTTGGATAATCGTGCATGGTGTATGCACATATGCCATGCAACATAAAAGGCCTCTCCATTGGAATGGGTTTTGATACATCATATACATGTATCCCTTCCCATAATTGCTTAAATTCATCGATCAATGGTTGGAGGTAGACATCCATTCTCTTCACTTGTCTTCTATTCAGAACTATAAGAGCCAACATAAAATGTTTATTCTTTACGAACAACCATGGGGAGATATTCTTATTGATTAATACCATTGGAAAAACATAAAAAATGGTGTTTTGGAGGGAATACAGGTTAACTCCATCCATAACTACGCTCAATCATAGGCTCTGTACTTCATCCTTGAATTTATCAGGCCATGTATCCTATATATGTTGCATATCTATTGAATATGTTGGGATTTGCATAACTCCTCGCTCACTTCTATGTGATGCATGCCACCCCCGCAACATGGCTAACTATTTGCAATGAAACAACCTATAAATCCTTGGATTTATAGGCATGCGCCTCGCTATCTTATAAGGAGGACCATGTGCCTTACACTTTTCTATTTATTTATGGTTCCTATCATGCCCACATTCTGGACATATGTTTTTGTTCGCATATTCGTTTATGTATAGAATACAATCATTTGGACATGCGTGGTATGCTATGAACTCAACACCCAACATTTTCAACATTTTCTTTGCCTTTGTGCAAGTATCATGCAAGACATTATCAATTAGAGGTACCTTATCTTTGAGTAACCTGCAATTAGTGGGAAATATAAATGTGCACTGTCATTAAGCATGAATAAAACCAACCATTTTCTTCCTTCATTGTATGACAAGATTCCTTAAAAAATTAGGGGACTTGATGGTTATTTACCTCAAAAATGTCAAGAAGCACGCGTTTGACACACTATACATTGTTTTCAAGTTGTACTGTAACATGGTTTTCCCTAGCTAGGTAGACCTTGACCCATGTACTCGACCAAAGAGAGGGGTTGTGGAAGCAGATTACATGATTTCGAAGAAGGTATCTACGCCATCAACATCATCTCCTAGTTCATATTGTTGGAATGCATGTAACAACATTCTCTCCATGGCTTGGGTATCTCGCAAGAAATCATCCATACTTGGAATGCATGTAACCTCTATATCATTTTTTTCATCCCCAACATGTGAATAATTAGTGTTACTGTAAAGGTTTCGAATCGATGACTCACGACGTAGTGGGAATTGAATAGGTGGTTGTTTCAACCATTCTCAATATGCTTCCTCTCCAAGTTGTGCTCGTTTAACAACAAGCTCATGACTTGACATTCATAGTGGGGTGCAACAACAAATGGTAGACAAGTCGCTTGTCATCTGAATCCTAATTATAAAAAATATTGAATATTACATCGATAATATCTTTTTTTGTAAATAAAAAGTGGATCCTTATATTATTCCAGCTAAGAGCTTACAAAAAGACCTGCATCCTGTCTACTTACAAAGATGCCTGCAGCCTATTTGTTTACAAAAATGCCTGCAACCTATCTTCTTACAAAAATGCTTACAACCTATCCGCTGACAAAGATGCCTGCATCCTATCTTCTTACAAAAATGCCTTCAACCTATCGACTTACAAAATTTCCTAAGATCAATGGGACTAGATCGATGGTTCATATCTCCTTGAGAATCAACGATCCAGATCCACTCTCGCACTTCGCGATTTTGCATATCGTGACTTTGCGATGTGGGCTGACAACTTCCTCGATGCTTCGAACTCCTGATTGTCGAGTTCCTGAAATTTTCTCACGTCCACCAAATGGGACCAGATCGATGGTTCAAGTCTCCTCTAGCACCAACGGTCCAGATCTGCTCTCACATTTCGTGACTTCGTGACTTGGGGAGACATCTCCTTCCATGCTCCAAACTCCCGAAATCCAAATTCTCGAAATATTCTCACGTCAGATCAATGGGTCTAGATCTATGGTTAAGATCTCCTCTAGCACCAACGGTCCAGATCCACTCTTGCATTTTGCGATTTCGCGTTTCGTGACTTTGCAACCTGGGCAGATTGGTTCCTCCATCCTCTGAACTCCCGAAACCTGAGTTCTTGAAAATTTCTCACGTCCGATCAATGGGACCCGATCAACGGTTCAAATCACCTTGAGCATCAAAGGTCTAGATCTTCTCTTGCTTTTAGTGACTTCGGGAATTTGGGAAACAACAACCTCCGTGCTCCTAACTCCTGATTGTCAAGGTCCCTAAATCAACTGCTAATTGATGTTCTTCTACACTCGCTCCTGTGCTTCTGATCATTACTGGCTTGGAAGAAATTCTAAGTAGACAAAGGTGGCACCCCGTCCGGATTAAGGCCATCCAACTGAGCAATCTCCTCACATTGGAGCCAGAGGGGTGAGCTTTGGGACTTCCGAGAATCATGGAGATTGATCTATTGCATAGAGTCAACCCTTGCATTGGCCATTCTGTTCACAAATTTGTTTGCACTTCGCCAAATGTGTGAAGGGGTTAGAGTTAGAGAGGGTCTAAGAAGAGCTTGGAAGCTGTACAGAGGGCTGAGGAGGCGCCAATTGGGTGTGATTTTCCCTGGATCTCTGCCATTTAGGATTTTTGTTGCCAAGTCTATTATGATTTTGGAGTCTCCTTCAATGATCAGACATGTGAGGTTTTGATCTAGTGCCATTTGTACTCCTTTGATAAGACCCCAAAGCTCTGCAGAATTGTTGGTGTCGCATTCGAGATTTTCTACGATGAGGCTTTGAATTTGGCCTAAGTTGTTTCTTATGACCATGCCATAGCCCGAGTGTCTTCGATTTCCTTTTGATGCACCATCAAAGTTGACCATATGGAAGCCTTGCAGAGGAGGAGCCACTTAGAGGGATTGAGGGATTTTGAAAAAACGGGGGGCTACTGAGGAGGGGTGGAGTGTACAAACGAGAAGCCCTAGGAGTTGAGGAGCAAGAGTTCACCTGGGTCAGTTGGGAAGTCTTCCTTGGTCCATGATTGCAGTTGAAGAGTTTCCTGGAGAAGTAGGAGGATTGTGTTCCAGAGGAGGGTGGGAGGAGATGGATGGGAGTGAAAGATTCTTTTATTTCTCTCTTTCCATAGTTGCTAAACTATGAAGCCTGGTAAGAGTTGCCAGGTTCTGTTCAGGATAGGACTTTTGAAGGAGCTAGAGCCCCAGTCCCTGATGGTGCTTGTGATGTTGTTTTTGACTCGTTTGGTTCTTCTAATGAACTGAGTGGCCTGGTTCCAGATGTTCTCACTAAGTGGGTAGTTATTTAAGAGGTGCTCCATGGTTTTTGCCTGGAGATGGTAGATCGAGGGGCCAATGAACCCTCATTTTTGAAGATTGTACCAGGTTAAGATCTTGTTCTGAAGTAGAAGCCAGAGGAAAGTAGAGATTTTGGGCTAGAGTTTTGATTTCCATATTTTTTTCCAGATGCTATCTTTCTGAAGGTTATGGAATTTCTCCTGAAGGGTGTATCCCTCCTTGAGAGTGAAGCTTCCACGAGGTGTGTATCCCCATACGAGAATGTCTTGGTTTGTGCTTTTTCGGATTCGCCTTTGGGTTGTAGCTTGTTTCCAGTGCTGCAGGTCACAGTCCATTGTCACTTGGAGTTCTTGATGAGTAGATTTCCATCTTCACCAGGGAGAGCTGCTGGGGGTATCTGTCCACAGATTTGCCACTTTGAGAGTGGCCAAATCTTAAATGTGATTTTTGTAGGATTGTAGATTTTCTCCCAATTGTAGGGGTGGCATTTGCTGCCAAGAATCCATCCAGAATAGGGCATTCTGACCGTTCTGAACTTCCCAAAATGCATGTTCTTGTATGAGTGGTCTGTTTTGCCAGGCCGCATTGCAAATGTTGGAGCCTTGGATTTGCTCCTGCATTCTTATGACTTGATTTTGATGCGTGTTTGGGGAATATTTGAATTTCCAAAGTTTTGCCCAGATCTCTACTGGTGTTTTGAGCCATCTCCACCAAATTCTTGCTTCCACAGTGCTATTTAATTTTCTAGGGTCTCGAAGGCCCAAACCACCTGAAGATTTGGGCTTGTAGACCTTGTCTCAACTGACAAGGGCCCATTTTTCATTCGGGTTGTGTCCATGCCATAGAAATTTTCTTTGCAGATTCTTTATTTTCTTTATGAGAGATTGGGGGGCAGCTAGGGATGAGAAGAGGTAAGCTGGGATGGGTTGGAGGACTGAGTTTAAGGGAACCAATCTGGATGGGAGGTTGAGGGAGCGAAAGGTCTAGTTGCTAAGACGATTGGTGATGGAGAGTAGGAGGGAATCCCATGAGATGTTTCTGGCTGCTGAGTCAAAGAGAGGGAGTCCCAGGTAGAGAGAGTGCAGAGTGCAAACAAGGGTATTCAGAAGTTGAGAAAGGTGTTGTTGGATTGCTGCAGGAGTATTAAAAAAGAAGAGTTGCAATTTGGCCAGATTAAAGGTGGTGTTAGAGAGGATGGAAATTAGTTTAATTGCTTCTTGCACAGTGGGGGTGTTCATTAGCAGTGTGTCATCAACAAACTAGATATGGGAGGCTGTCAGTTGTAACCCATGAAGAGGGAGGCCTTGAAGGGATCCATTTTGAATTGAGGCCTTGATATAACATCCTAGACCTTCAGCCATTATGACAAAAAGGAAAGGGGAGAGAGGGTCACCTTGCCTTATTCCTCTGGAGGGGGAGAAGGGTTGAGAGGGGACACCATTGACGAGGATTGAGAAAAGGTTAATAAAATGAGGTTCATTATCCAAGAGATCCAATCCTTGTTGAAACCGAAAGCCGATAGGAGAGCTTTCAAGTATTGCTAGCTTAATTTGTCAAAATATTTTGAAAGGTCAAGTTTTAGAAGCATACCTGGAGTGCGGGTGCTTTTGAGCGAGTGAATAATTTCATGGAAAAGTATGATGTTGTCCATGATTTGCCTTCCTTCGACATATCCTGATTGCTCCTTGGAGATGATGAAGGGGAGAATTGGTTTAAGTCTTAGAGCTATGACCTTGGAGATGATTTTGTAGATCACATTGCAAAGAGCTATGGGTCTGAAGTTCTTCAGACTAGTGACCCTTTCTTCTTTGGGAATTGGAGTGAGGAAAGTGGAATTTAGTGCTGGAAGAACTTTGCCTGAGCTGCGAGATTCCCCCGACCAGTTGCCACACTTCCTCCCTTAGCATAGGCCAACATGAGTGGAAGAATTCTGTTATGAAACCATTTGGACCTGGAGCCTTACCTATGAGTAACTCTCGAATAGCCTGATCCACTTCTGCTTGTGTTATTGGTGTCATGAGAGCCTCATTCTGTTCTTGGGTGATTATAGTTGGGATATTTTGGGTCACCCACTCTATTGCTGAGGTGCGATCCACATTGGGTTCTGAGAGGAGATCCTTGTATAAATATTTCAGCTCGTGTGTTGTTTTCTGATGAGTTAACAGGGTGTTTCCTTGTGAGTCATCCAACTTTGTGATGTGATTGATGAGGCGTCTTTGGATCATCGAATAGTGGAAGAATTTGGTGTTTTTCTGTCCCTTATTGAGTCATTGAACCCGTGATTTCTGTTTCCACAGGATTTCTTCCTGCTTGTCTTTCTTCTAGTTTCCTTTTGAGTTCATTCTCCTCCTACTGCTGAGTGATTGTATATCCTGCATCAATGATTTGTCACTGAAGGTTCTCTAGTTTTTGTTCCAGCATTTTCCTTTCTTGGAAAATGTTCCCAAAGACTTATTTGTTCCATTTGTGCACCTTTTGTTTGAAATATTTGAGTTTTTTCTCGAAGCAATACATTTTTGTACCTTTCTGTGTTTCCACAGTGCTCCACCAGTGACGGGCTAGCTCCTGGAAATATGGATGGGAGAGCCAAAATTTCTCCAATCTGAAGGGTTTAAGCTTCGAGGTAGAAATAGTGTTAACCTAGAGCTGAACCGACCAGTGGTCTGAGCCTACCTTCAAGAGGACGTTGGAATCTACTAGGGGACCTTCCAAAAGGAGAGTTTTCGATATGAGGAAGCGATCAAGCCTGCATGCTATTTTTTGGTGACCTGATCTTTTGTTGGTCCAGTTGTAGGTGCCATTTTCATTCTCAATATCTACCAATCTGAGGTTTTCTATGAGTTCCTGGAATTTTGTGTTGTCCTTCTCCAGGTGCTTTCCCCCCCCTCGTTTATCCTCCAACGTGAGAATCATGTTGAAGTCGCCCCTTATGATCCATCGCTTTCCTTATGCTAAAGAACCTAGGTAAGCCAAGTTATGAAGGAATGGGTCTTTTTCCTGGCTGTTCCGCGGTCCATAGGCATTTGTGATCATTCCCTCCTTGTCCGAACCAATGGCTCTGTAGTGCGCTGTGATGGTGCATGGGGTGGAGAGGCCTTGATCGAGGATGACTGTAGCAGGATTCCATAGGATGGCCAGGGCTCCTGAAGCCCCTTTTGAGTCCATTTGATAGGATTCCCAGTTGTGCCAACATCTTTTGATGATATCTTCTGCAGTTTTACCTACACATTTTGTCTCTTGTATCAGGAATATATTAGGGTCTTCGATTTTGATGTAGTTTTGAAGAATCCTTTGTTTGGATCTTCCATTTAGGCCTCTGATAATCTAGGTGAGGATCTTCATAGTTAACAATTTGGTGGGTGGGAAATGGAGCTATCTGAGAGCCTGTGAATCTTTCCCGAGTTGATCATATAATTTCTCGCCTCCTTTATTAGCTGATGAGCCAATTTTCTACCCCTTCACTTGTTTTCTTTTGGGTGTTTTCTTGGATCTTGGTTTGGGTCTGTGCTAATCCCTAGCCTAGATGTAGCCCCTACTGATGAGTTTGGAAATACTTTGTGAACTTTCCTGAGTTGGTACTCTGGTAAGGTTTGGAGATCCTTCTTGTTGAGTGCTTCTTCTAACATGTGTAGGTCGATTTCTGCTAGGTCCTGCTCATCCATTTCCATGATTGAGTCTTCCTCTCTTTTTGGTTCTTTCCCTAAGACAAGGTGAGTCTGTGGATCTGCTTTGTTTGCTGGGGTTTGATACTCTTGTGATGAATGATCTTCCTTGTGCTTGCTGGGATCTTTCCCCGCGATCTTGAGGGGGTTTTCCACCTCTTCTTCTTCTGGGAAGCGGTTAAGGGCTTCAAATGAATTATTATTTGGGTTATTTTTTCCATTGTTGGTTGTGGGCTTCTTCTGTGCTTGTCTCCTTCGATTTTGAACCTGGGTAAATCCTTCCTTTAGTTTCTCTTCAACTTCCCTCTTGGGGGGGACATTGAGAGGGAAATCTCTGAAAAGGTGTCCATGTTCATGGCACTTCTGACATCTGAAAGGGATGTGTTCATAGTCTATGGTTTGGGCCCATTCCTCGTCTTGGTATTCTAATGTAGCTGTGCCTGGCAGAGCTTTGGATATGTTCATATAGACACAGATCCTTGCATAAGAGGTGTATTTTCTCTGTTTGGTAGCTTCAAAAGATTTGACATATTTACCCAGGGTATTGCCTATGCCCAGTAAAATTTCCTCTAACCAGAACTCTTGGGGTAGGGAATAGAGGCTAATCCATACCGGTGCGTATGCGAAGTTTTCCTTTTCTGGGTAGAAGCAGTCTGTCCAAAAGCGTAGGTAGAGGCCGACCGAGTTGTAGAAATATGGTCACCCTTCAAAGATCTCGTCCTTGTCCTCCAGGTTGTAGAATATTACTGTAAAGAAACCTTTGGAGCTCAGTTGGATCTCATAATCTCCCTTGGGGTTCCACCACACCTTGATCGAACGAGCTAGGTTCCTTTTTGAGGGCCAGAGACCTAGGAATTTTCCTATGAGGGCATGGTCTTGCATGAACTGCGTATGCTCCCCTATCCTGGTGGTTTTGATAACGTACCTGGGTGCAACCGGGGCTTGGGGGATACATTTGCTAGGTATCCATGCCCGAGATGCTTTTTGGATGCGAGTAATCAACATCCGTGTTCGATTCTTTACTTATATTCATATCTTCCTGCATATATTGGTCTCGTAAGTGCAATGACGACTCAAAGGATGGTCGACGCGTTCACGAGTTCTCCAGATTGTTGGTGGTGACGTTACGGTAGGAGGGGTCTTTTTCCCCCCTTTCTGTTCCCATTCTTCTAAGGCGGTCAGAGCTGTAGGGATGAGGCAATCAACGCCTACCAAGGGAATCAGAGAAGGTCTAGGCAGGCGAGAATTGGGAGCATGAAAAAACCCTAAAAGTTGCAGACCCAAATTCTTTGTTAGAAAAAAATCGTATCCTTACATCGATAATATTAGTAACACAATGCATTTAATATGTTCAAACATTATACCAAAAATTTATTAGAAGAATGGATTTTTTCCCCAATAATAAACATGCAAGCAACCAATTTATAAAATAAATACATCGAATTAATCAATACATTTACATTAGTTTCAATAAAAATCCAAAGACACAATTATTCAATCATCTTTTTATTACGCCCTACGGGTGTCTACATAGAAGATATCCAATTCACATTGTAATATTGTTCACCTAGTTTGGTTGTTAGAAGATGGCATGTTACGATTGGTAGGGTAAAGCATCTATCCATTTTCATCAAACATTTGCTTGCGATATATTTATCCTGATAAGAGATTGCGGAATTTTGGGACTACTAGAGTATCTTGCGTATTTGAACTTGATCTTGAATCTTGATCCTACAAAATTCAATGAACAATTATTCAACTGCACATGCATACATAACATAAATTCAATGAGATAAATGAATTATAAATAAAATGTATACATACTGCAATCGATGGGAGAGAACTTGAAGGATTTGCATTGATATGGAATGAGATGGAATATGAAGAATTGACCATTTGATATTATAATTCCTTTTTTCCTGTATTTGAGCCAAAATTGTCATCTTGGGAAGCATAGAACAATCTAACTTCAAATAGAATTTCGAATAATTTATATAAATTAATGGTGCACTTA
>JZKD02S0075765.1:237397-248535 GCA_000966675.3 Picea glauca
TGAAACTTCAATGGCTAAAAACCTGAAAAAGAAGTCTTCAAATGGCCTTGATAACAGTGCCAATGGATTCAGGACGTCCAAAAACCCCTAGCTGGGCTTTTATGGCACCTCAATCGGCCAAAAAATGAGGAAGATAGGCTTCCTGCAATTTTCCTCCTTCAAGCCTGCTGAAACTGGTTCGCCAAAACGCACCCTTGCCATTTGAACCTGGCTCACACGCAATTCAACGCGTGAAAACCCACCACCGGGTGCAACCGTTCCAACGGTGCAAACCCTAGGACGGTTAAGGGCGCACCAGCCCCTAACCGCCTAGCACCTGGGCACATGGGTCATATGACTGTGCGTGTTGGAAAAAAGGGGCTAACGGTCAAAACCGTGCCAACCGTACTAAATCCCTGCTCCGGTCCTGGGCATATGACATAATACAAAGAACCAAGGGCTAAGCTTAAAACCCCGTGTGCACCGTTGGAGTGTATGGGGATATGGTATAAATAAACCACGGGTTGGGGCTAAGCCCCTGCCCGACCCCGTGCCATTTAACATATAATGCGAATTTAAATAAATTAAAATCCATCACATAAACAAGGACCAATGCATGGCATGCTGGTTGCGCAGCCTATGCCAAATCGTTGCATTGTGGGAGGTCCGGGGTTCCATTTCCACGGACTCCAAAGGTTTTTACCGCCCAAACTTTAATATGGTAAAATTTAAAACATACATTGTTAACATCCAATGGCGTGGCGCGTTGGTTATTCTGACTTTGTTAAAGCTTGGCGCGTGGGGAGTTCCGGGGTTCAAATCCCATAGACTCCACATAACATTTTATAACCAACCAAAAATGGGGTGCCACGTGGCAGCCCACGTCTGGGCCATGTGGCACCAAACTATTCGCCCATTAAATGCCACGTGTCAACAATCTATTTGTCCACGTGTCCTGTCAAATGCCTGCCATGTCAACTTCCACATGTGAGTCATACCCTGCCATGTCACTGTACGGACCTGCCACATCACTGTACGGCCCTGCCACGTCAGCATCCGTACAGACTGTACGGACTACACAGTCAGTGTCCATTTTTTTTTTACATGTTTGACGATTCGGATAGAACGCAATATCTCTCGCTCCCGACGTCCATTTGAGACAAAACAAATTGCGTTGGGTTCATGACGATGAGGGATACACTCACGGTTGTTTTGAGGCAATTCCAAGAACGTTGATTTTTGAGCTAAAATTTGACCCCTGGTCCAAATTTTGATCATTTGACAAGGGTTTTGCTTTGAATATCTTGTTCTCATCCGATGAATCCATGAAGGAATGAATCCCTATTCCATATTTCAAAATAACTTTTTACTTGTAGGGGTGAGCACATCCAACACATATTTAGGGGCATATTTGAAGACTCGCATGGAAACAACACATCTATGAAAATAAAGTATGATGGTCACATGTTGTCAAATATTCATATAAGTTATTCATATTGAAGATCTAAAGTAAATAGATATGACATTGTGGATAGAGGATTTCGATGTCAAAGAATTTGGTCCATTGAATTTATTTGGTATCCCAAGTTACCCAAAGGATTTCCTTTATTTAGATTGAGATAAGCACATTGCAACGTTCCATGGACGTGTTGATGTAGATTTAGTGCACATTGCATCCTTCATGAAAGTTATTATAGATTTTAATGCGGTCCATGAAGATGTCAAATGTTTTTTTTTTCCTTAGATGGTCATGAAATGTGGTTTGAAAATATTGGTAGAAAATAAATATTTTCATTTGCAAGGTTGATTGAATCATTTTTCAAGTATTAGGATCCTAACTATGAAAAAGAGGAAAATAATGAAGATCTAGTTGAATCTTTCCAAGATAAATAATGAGAGATCTAATGCATGATGCTTACATATGAGAATACCCCCTTGGATGCTTTGTTGGCTAAAGTCAAGGATACATATGATGCATAGATGTATTGGAGTGAATATATCAAAGAAACATATGGTGTGTTAGACCAAGAGAAGCCTAGAAATGAATTTCATGAGGATGAACAACATTCTCTCTCATCACATGAGCCATCTATGTATGAGATTTAAAATGCAGAGGAAGATAAGTGTGACAAAGACCTTGTTATAACACCTCATGTTTCCATTGGAGACTATGCATGCCAACATTGTCCAGAAGAAGCACATTGTGATGATGAGGTACAATTGCATGAAGACAAGGTTTTGGTAAGTCATTTGCCTTTTCAAATTTATGATTTTAATGATCAAGTGCTTGATGATTTCGATATAGTAGAGAAACCCCTAGAGGGAGAATAATTTGTAGGTGCTTCCACTATCCCACATGATAAACAACATGGAAACCAAGAAGATGATGATGTGGACACTCTTCTTGTGATTGTGAGATATAGATCATTGGTTTAATAACAAAGACCCCATCTATGACATATACAGTGAGAACATGATAAGGGAAAATACAAATTGACACATTCCATTTCCAATAAGCATTGAGGGCTAACTCACGAAGAACAAAGAAGACATTTTATAGGGCATTTTTGACAATCTTAGATAAAAAACATGATTGAGGTATGCAAGACACTTTCCATTGTTAACAAACAACCATATCTTCTCATCAATCAAGCCAATTTAACGCAACATAAAGGGCATTTTCAATAAAAAATCCTAAATTTTCCAACCCTTGATACCTTTAACTCTTGACCAATTTATGCATAAAATTCAGCTAGAATATATGCCTCCAGGGCTATAATTCCTTGGGTCAATAGCATTTGCAATTTAGTTTGCTACAAAAATTTCTAGCCACCCAAAGGAGGGAAACAAGCCCTAGATCATAAACTTAGTTATTTTTTAGATCCAATATTTCATCTAATACTTCATTTGCATTTTTTATCGAGGGTAGCAAAGGTGGGTAGCGATGTTGTTGCATACTTTTGGAGCTGCCTAAACCCTTCTTGCTTGAGGGTGTGATAAATGATGGCAACAAAGGCATAGGAACTACAAGGAAAATACCTTCTAGCTGAGGTTTTTGTGAAGGTTTTTAGTGTTACAAGATTGGGATTTTTTTTCAAAAAAACATCCTCTAGAACATCCACTATTCGTAGCGGAGGTTTTAACGAATGTTCCATATAACTAAAAAAAATTCGGCCAGCGAAGATTTTTTTGTCGGTGCTTGTATTGGTAAAATGAACTGGTGCATTCTTAGGCAACCTGCATCAGTGTGTACAAAAAACTAAAATGCATTGG
Source organism: Picea glauca (assembly GCA_000966675.3). Taxonomy (NCBI): domain Eukaryota; kingdom Viridiplantae; phylum Streptophyta; class Pinopsida; order Pinales; family Pinaceae; genus Picea; species Picea glauca. The sequence goes on from JZKD02S0075765.1 coordinate 240,650, forward strand.
TGCTCTTATAATTATTACGTACCAACTCCACCTTTTTTGTTATATGCAACACCGATGCTTTTTGGGTTTATGAACACATTGGTTCGTGTTGTTTTTTGTGTGTAACATCGATGCTCATATAAATATTATGCATCTGGTTGTTCTTTTTGTTTTATGGCACATTGGTGCTTGTATAATTTGCACGCACCAGTGCTCGTGTTATGATGTGCATTGAAGGGAAGTGAAATTTTGAATATTTGAGGTGAGATGTTGGCGCCATTCTTTGTTACTAAGTACATGTAGGTATATTATATGTAAACCCCCGGTGTGTATAGTATATGTAAAGCCCTGATGCGTATATTATTTGTAAATAACCGAACTATGCACACTGTAATATTTTGAAACTATAAATAGAATCACACGTTATGTCATTTAAAGCAACATTGTTTTTTCACAATTTTTAGCATCGACGCTTCATTGTAATTAATAGGCACCAATGCGTATAACTCATAAAAATGCACCATTTTCTATATTATGGCACTCACCGTTTAGTGAGTCAAAAAAATAAAGTGCATTGATATGTATATATTTTAATTAAATGTTTTTTTAACAAATTCTCAATTAATCATCTCAAAATCAAATATTTTTTATATTAATATTGGTTTTTATATGTTTGTTATTGCATTTTGATATAATGATTGCATTAATGATTCATCCAATGGGTTACACCTCTATTATTTGTAACAATGTAAATCATCCATCTATTAATTAATCAACAACGCAACATTTTACAACATTCAAAAATGCAATAACATAAGAAACCCATTTTATAATATATGAATAAGAGACACATCATCATACAAAATGGGACAATGTAAAGGTCCATAATAATCAAAATGCAACCATTATGTAATTGTTACACTTATTGGTAACATGTCCTCATACAATTGATACAATATGTCAAGTACATTAAACAAAATCCCTAATTTTCATAGACAAATATTCCAAAACATACAACTTGCAGTAACATTCAATTATATTGATTGTCATTCCTCACTTGAACTGGTGTCATCGCTCGAGCTACAATGCATGCCTCATTTCTTCATCACATGTAGGTGATATTGTACTTTGGTTATCTAATTAAATTAAATTTGAATTTTTAATATAGTTATCTAACCCATAGATAATTCAAATAGATTAACTTTTTTATAAAACTTAAAGAACTTGCCTTGTTCTCTTGTTGGGATGAGCTACCATCATGCTCGTTGCAATAAGTTGTTTTCATTGAACTTCTATCGGCCATCTTCTATAAAAAAAAATCCAAGAATCATTGGATATAAAAATTACGAAATATTTTTTTATAAAATAAGATTTTGGTGTATAATAAAACAATACCCACTGGTTCGTTCCTCATATGTATATGCATCGATATATGATAATCATGCTCTTACAAAATCGAAAATGTTTTGTTTACAAATTGTTGTATTGACACGATGCTCTATAAATTAATAGAAGCACTTGTCCCTAATTATTGTTTATTGTGCACTACCGAACCCGTGAACAAATTTAAACATGACTCTTTTGATATTAAAAAAAATGTTATTTTGATTTTAAACTTAGCAATGGTGTTGACAGAAACATACACATCATTGCACTATTCCATTGAAACAAACACCAAACACCCCATATATGAGTAAATAAACCCTATTAAAAACTATTGCTTAAAAAACAATTCTCGTTGTGAAATATAGAGAGGGAAACCAAGAGAAACAACAAGCAAGCTAAGACTTCTAATACTGAAGGTAACTATGAAACCCTTTTATTTTTTTGAGAATACACTAAAAATTGATTGAATCAAATAGGGGAAAGAATGAGATGATAAATAGAATGAAATCAAATACCTAAAATTTCTCCTCTGTTAATTTGTATGTAACCTACGTTGATCCCTTTCAATTTTGACTCTTCAAAATAATATACCAGCTCCAAAGTATTTGCTAGTAAATCTCTCTTGCTCAAATATCCCCTCTAAATTTTGGCAAAAGAATGAAATAATGATTAGAGTTTTCATTTATAAACACATACACTTAGAAAAAATGAAATTCCCTCTCATTTCCTCATTGTATATTTCGACGCATTGATGATAAACACACACATTGTTTTTTTTTGTAACTTACTTTTTGGGTGCACTATACAGTTTGCATCAGTGCAATTTATACTTAAAAATGCACTGACAAAGAATTTAATTCACAGAATACAAATGCAAACATCCACATTAAAATTTTGTGAACGTTTTATTTGTGGAGGCAATAACATAGGTCACTCTTTGGTGCCTTTCGTAAATTAGCGCACCTTTTCATTTTGTATATGTTGAAGCACCGGGGCATCATAATATAATTAGGTGCACCGTTAACCTTTAAAAGTCATTTGAAGTTTTGTTTGATGTTAGAGTATGCTTCCCAAAATTTATTTTAAGAATGTATTCATGTATTGATGATGGTTTGGCTCAAATGTAGGAAATTGTTTTTTATAATATCAAATGGCCAATTCTTTAGGTTCCAGTTCATTCCATATCGATGCAAGTTCTTCAAGTTCTACCTCGCCATTTACAATAAGTCTAGATTTTATTTATAATTCATCTATCTCATTGAATTTATGTTATATATGCACATGCATTTGAATAATTGTTCATTGAATTTTGCAGGGTCATGATTCAAGATCGAGTTCATATGTGAAAGATATTCCACCAGTCCAAAAATATCACAAGCTCTTATCAAGCAAAATATACCACAATCATATGTTTGATGAAAATTGAAATCTTCTTTACCCTGCCAATTGTAACATGCCATATTCTAGTAACAAACCCGAGTCAACAATATTACACCATTAATTGGATCTCTTTTATGAGACCTTAGTAGTATGTGGTTGTTTAAAATGTAAGTTTCATCCTAAATTGACCAACCCATGTCCTTCTATTGGGTCAATGGAGAGTTCTAGTGAGCCAAAGTATGATATCGATACTACCCAAAACATCTCTACTAGGAGATCTAAAAAATTGTATGATCTGAGAGAAAAAATGTCCAAGTACACACCAAAGTCGGTTCAATTGTTAGAAGGCAGCAATGACTTCCCTCTTCCTATCCATCTACAAAGTAAATACCAAACCTATTACAACCGAGATTTGTATGGCGCTTGGTCATCTTCCATGTCTGTGCTCGATGTTGGAACCAAATTCTCTATTTGTTGTAATAGTTATATGATTTCCAAGTATAAAATAGATGTTGCAAATCTTGGGTTGTTCATCCTTTCACATGTATCTATTCCTCCCAAACAATCAATAACACTCATGCCATTTTTTGGTCCCCTTTACAGTCAGTCTGATTACTTGAATATTGTTAAATACAAACATAGCATTTCCATGTATAGTATGGGAATAAACGATTATGCTTCTGGAAACGTTAATAGGAAAAACCGGTTATATATCGATGGTCATCCTTGAACTAATGGGGGCATTGCAGGGTTCATAAATCATTGTAGGTCCTCATTATTTAGTGAAAATAGTTCCTTTGAGGAACACTGAAATGACAAAGAGTTGTTTATGAAAAGGAAGGCATCCAAATTTGTTTTTATGCATGAAATACGTAGTTTGTGTCTCGATGACGAGTTGTTAATAAAATATAACTTTCGTAGACCACCAACCGCTCGTAAAAAATTCCTTGCATTGGGTCTACCTTTAGACGTCCCCTTGGGGTGTAAGAAAAAGATAATAGAGTAATTATATTTTTTGATTGTCAATGAAACTAATGTAAATGTATTGTCTAATTTGACATTTGTTTTATAAATTGGTTGGTTGCATCTTTATTATTGGGAAAAAAATTTCCGTGCTTCTAATAAATGTTTGGTATAATATTTGAACATACTAAATGCATTGTGTTGCTAATATTATTGATGTGGTGTTCAATATTTTTAAAATCAAGATTATGATGACAAGTGAACTGTTTACCATCTATCGTTGCATCCAAATATGATGTCAAATCAAGAGTTTTCTATTAAACAAGCGCATCTTGGAGAGAAAGCATACCAAGCATGGTTGAATCAACCAACTATTCAATTCCCACTACATCTCGAGTCACCAATTCAAGACCTCTATAGTAACACTAGTTCTTCACATCTTGGGGATGAAGGCAATGATATAGAGGTTGGTATGGATGATTTCTTATGGGATACCCAAGCCATGGAGGGAATGTTGTTACATCCATTCCAATAAAATGAACTAGGGGATGATGTTGATATCATTGATACCTTCTTCGGAAGCTTGAAATTTGATTCCGCCACCCCTCTCTTTGGACAGGGGTTAAGGTCTACCCAACTAGGAACAAAAATGTTACTATACAACTTGAAAGCAATGTATAGTACATCAATCATCTATTTATCGACAATTTTGAGGTAACTAACCATTAAGTTCCCTAATTTTTTCAAGAATATTTTCACATAATGAAGGAAGGAAATGGTTGATTTTATGCATCCTTAATGACCATGTACATTTCTATTTCCCACTAATTGTAGGTTACTCAAAGATAAGGTAATTCCAAGTGACAATGTATTTCCTTATAGTTGTGTAGAGGCAAAAAAAATGCTGAAAATGTTGGGTGTTGAGTACATATCATACCAAACATGTCCAAATTATTATATTACATACATAGACAAATATGCAGGCAGAGAGATATGTCTAGAATGTGGGCATGACAGGTTGCAGAAATAAGAAAAAAACAAGGGTAAGCCACATGGTCCTCCTCATAATATATTGAGGCACATGCCTATAATTTCAAGGATTCAAAGGCTCTTTCGTTGCAAACAATTAGCCATGTTGCAGGGGTGGCATGCCTCACATAGAAATGAGTCAAAAGTCATGTGAATCCCAACATATTCAATAGCCATGAAGAATATAGAGGACACATTGCCTGATAAATTCAAGGATGAAGTATGGAGCCTACAATTGATCATAACCATGGATGGAGTTAACCCGTAGTTCCTCCAAAACACCAATTATTCTATTTGGCCAATGGTGGTGATCAGTAATACTATCCCCCCATGGTTGTTGGTGATGAATGAGCATCTTATTGTAAGTTTTAAACCTGTGAATTAAAGCAATGCATACAGATTCTTAAGCAAAACAAAAATTAATCAATGTCTCATACACACAATACATAGAGATTTACGCTGGAAACCCTTAATCGGGAGAAAACCAACCTTCCTTGGTGCCACACCTTTAAACTCTTCATTGTATTAATTTCACCATCCACAATACAATATATACAATATTTTAGGTATTATGTAGCTACCAAAACGCTAATCCCTTAATCCAGGATTAATTTAGAAAACCGCTAAAAATAGCAAAATCCATTAAAATAACAAAAACCACCAAAAAATGATCGTTGGGATCGTCAGACACAGTTGTCGAATCTGATGTGCCCACACACATGCAAAGAATATAACACATAACCAACATTTTCCCACTTGTTGTTTTCTTTGCATACAGGGGTTCACAAGATTACATAGTCAACAATCCAGGGCAACAATGGCCATTGTTACTCTACACGAGGAGAACTTCTCTATGCTCACAAACTTTGTCAATGAATTTGCAACATTCTGCAAAGTGTCAACCTTTTCCAGCAACACCTTATTTTCGTCAACCATGTCTCTCACAAAGTGATACTGAACATCAATATTCTTTGTCTTCGAATGATAAGCAAGGTTCTTTGCCAGGAAGATTGCACTCTCACTGTCACAATCTAATCTCACTTCTTGTTGTACCAACCCAATACTTGAGCACAATATCTATAACCATACTGCTTCCTTGCTTGCATGAGTGGATGCCATGTATTCATCTTCTGTAGTTGAGAGTGCCACTACAACCTGTCTTTTGCTCATCCAACTAATTACTCCTCCAAATAGGTTAAACACATACCCACTTGTAGATATTTTGTGATCCATATCTCCAGCCCAGTCCGCATCAACAAACTCATGTATGTCCACCACTCTGTCCAATCCTGGTCTTCCTTGGTAACACAATCTATAACTGGAAGTGCCACACAAATACCCGAAGACCCTTTTTACTTCTGTCCAATGTGCCTTCCCTGGTATTGACATAAGCCTGCTCAAAACTCCCACTGCATGTGCAATGTACGGTCTAGTACATACCATTGCATACATCAAATTTCCAACTGCACTGGCATATGAAACATGGGACATGTCCTCTTCTTCTTCTTGTGTCTTGGGACACTGATCTGCATATAAATTTACACCTATAGGAATAGGAACCTTGACCGGTTTAGTTCCATGCATATTAAACCTCTGCAATATCGTCTCAACATATTTTCTTTGATTCAACCAAAGTTTCCTGTTTGCACGATCTCTTTTAATCTCCATTCCCAGAATGAATTTAGCAGCACCAAGATCCTTCATGTCAAATTTGGAGGATAACTGCAATTTCACCTCCTTGATAACATCCATGTTATTTCCTACCAGCAACATGTCATCAACATACAACACTACATAAATGAAGTGATTACCACCCTGCTTGGAATATACATAGTGATCAACCTTGCTTCTCACAAATCCCAATCCAAGGATGTATGTGTCAAGATTTTGGTACCGCAACCTAGGTGATTGCTTCAAACCATATAGTGACTTCTTTAGCTTACAAACCATCTCTTTCTTTCCCTTCACTACAAAGCCTTTTGCCTGCTTCATATAGATTTCTTCTTCCAAATACCCATGCAGGAATGTTGTCTTCACATCCATCTGTTCCATTTCAAGATCAAAAGCAACAATAATAGATAAAATAAATCTAATAGAAGTTAACTTGGCAACATGAGAACAAATCTGTAATGTCCCCAAGACCGAGCCCTGATGTAAAGCTTGCATTATGAATTGTAAGTATGTTTTATTAGGCTGGTGAGCCAAGTTTATATAAGCTGGTGGCTTATGTGATTATTAGGCCAGGGAGCCTAAGTGTTGAAGGCCAAGAGCCTGCTTTTGTATATGTAATCATGCAGAGCATTAATAAAAATATAAACACCGCTGCGTGCAGGTCGACACGATGAATGAGTGATGGGGGACTAATCATCCACAAAGTGGGCAAGGTATTAGGGGCTGGAAGGTGGGATTAGGGGATAAGTGTTGAGCCTAGGGGCTTAAGCCTTGGGAATAATATTTTAATATTATTCCAAAAGATATGTGCATTATATGTTTTAACCTAAGTCCTTTTGGAAGGACATGCGATTTTCCAAATGGTGGGAGGAACGCATGCTGAAGGAACGCATGCAGTCGCATGGGTGACAAGTGTCAACCCTGGTGCATGCAACAAAAGGCTAAGATGAGCCATGTTGGGGGGTTCCTCCTCCATTCGAACCTGGACTGTCCTGAGCGTGAACCATGTGACCTCTGCAAGAGACCCTCGTGCAATTCTGAAATGGGGAAAAAGCCCATGTTTGTTCTGAAGAGCCAGTACACCTCTGTTCGGAACCATGGAGTCTGTGTCGACCCCTGCAGGAATTGCTGGTCACGCAATCCCTAAACCATAGCTTTGGGACTATGTTGTAATGGCAGTGAAAACTGTTGAATCGAGCTATGATAGGGGTTTCTCCTTCATTGGACCCGATTTGCTGTACGGTATGTCTGACCCAACCTCTGTAAGAGTATACCCCATACACCTTTTTAACCAAGAGCTACAGTCTTGATTCGGACAGTGCCTGTGTCAAATTCGGAAAGACGATGCATCCCTTATCTGACTGAGCGAGCCTGTGCGTGGAGTCCCTGTCCCGAAGCCGTGACTGTGAGACCATCCTGTGATTGCTGAACCGGTTTTGGGAAAGCCTGTGTCTGTTTTCCCGTGGGTCATTGTTGCC
>JZKD02S0075765.1:248545-261204 GCA_000966675.3 Picea glauca
ATTTACTGCATTGTGATATAATAAGGTTGAATTTGTACATTAAATGCAAGTATCAGTTTGTACTTATTGAAGAAGTGTTATAAGCCTTTATCTTTGTCTAGCAATCATTGACTTCATCAATAATTACATTTCATCTTTGCTCATATATATATATTCAAGATAGTCATAAATCTTTGAAGTACTAACCATTGGAACACATCTTCTAGCTTTATTTGTCTTGTCTCGCAAACATGTGCCATTCAGTGGAAGACTTTCTCTTGACTATCTCTATTGGCAGTAATCTGTGAAGGGAAGCCTATCCTTAACCTTTGAAGCCTTACACCTTGATATTTCTCCTTCAGAACCCCAGATTACTAGGGACGTCTCCCTTGGGATTAGCCACCCTAAATAGAAAGAGCTCCCCATCGAGGTGACAGTGGGTGGGGAAGCTCCTGTTACGCTAGTTTGAAGCCTTGACTCAAGCTACCTAAACCCTTCCTACAAACTGTGCGATAACATACCCCATACACCCTTTGAACCAAGAGCCAAAGTGTTGATTCAGAGAGAGCCTGTGTCAAATTCGGAAAGCCGATGCATCCTTTATCTGACAGAGCGAGCCTGTGCATGGAGTCCTTGTCCCGAAGCCGTGACTGTGAGACCATCCTGTGATTGCTGAACCGGTTTTGGGAAAGCCTATGTCTGTTTTCCCGTGGGTTGTTGTGGCCATGCAGTACTGGACTGCGTGTGGATTGCTGGCCAGTGAAAGTTTTGATTGAGCCTGTGTATGACCTCTCTCCAGGTGAGGGAGGTGACTGTTGTTGGAAGAGGCAGGTTGTCAGGCTTGTGAGCAATTCTCTCCAGGTGAGAGAGTTTGCTAGCAAGTGGTTTCTTCCAGAGAGTGTCCAGCACCAGCTTCGGGCTCTGAGACTTCCTGATCCGGCCTGTTGTCGAGACCCAGAGAGGGAGGTTAGCACCGATGGACTGTGCTTGTGAAGGTGTATACTCCCAGGTGGAATAGGCATGTGGGTAATGAGAGTCTGGTAGTAGTGGGCGTAAGATGTCATCTTGGGAAGAATCCTTTCGATTTTCTGTGCTGTTTTCCCTGTAACCTCAGCCTAGCCTGGGATTCCTTGCCTTGGGGTGGAGCTTAGTCCCAGCTCGAGGGTGACCCATTGCTGAGCTGATGAGCAGTGCGATCTAAGGCTAGGAGGTTCGTGGAAGGCCTGCACTTGGTTGGTGGAACTGCCACTGTTTCAAAGATAAGTACCAGATGATGCTTTAATTATGTTTTTGTATCTCTGTGTATTATAATTATCATGTATTATGCTGTGCATTTGGATTCATGTTATTGCCATGGATTATTTATGTTAGTAATAATTCTTATGCTTACTCTAAGCTTAAATGTATTTATTTTCTTAAATGCATGTGGATTATATAATGCTTGTATGAGTTATGCAAAAGGTGTGTACAGATTGGTAACAGAGAGCGATAAAATCCTTGGCAATAAAAATGTGTGCTACAAAATCTCACCAAAGTCAATTCCCTCTACATGGGAATAACCTTTTGCTACTAACCGAGCTTTATATTTCTTCACTTTTCCTTCTACATTAAAATTGTTCTTAAACAACCATTTGCTACCAACAAAGTTTCTTCCAGTTGGCAACTCAACTAGATCCCATGCCTCATTTTTATGCAAGGCATCCATTTCTTCAACCATGGCCTTCTTCCAGAGTTTACTATCCTTTGAATTCACTACTTCCCTGACAGTCCTTGGATCATCAACAATAATAGATAAAGAAAAATTAGAACGGAAATCAGGTGGGCTATACCTTTCTGGTAGTCTTCTTACCCTCACCGATCTCCTCAATATTGGGGTATGAGGTTCTTCTTCTTCTACTTCATCTCTTTCAGTTGATTCAGATTTTTCATCATCCAACTCAAACTCTATTTTCTCAGGTTCTTCTTGCCTTGGTAGGAATTCTTGTTCGGGAACATCTTTCACCTCTCTAAAAACAACATCCCGACTGTAAACAATCTTCCTAGTTTCTGGGTTCCAAAGCTTATAACCTTTCACACCATATTTATAACCCATAAAGATACACTTTTCAGCTTTATTATCCAACTTACACCTATTTTCCTTTGGAACATGTACATAAGCATCATAACGAAACACTCTGAGATGTTCAAGAGAGGGTTTCTTACTAGTCCATACCTCCTATGGAGTTTTATCATCCAACACTGATGAGGGTGATTGATTGACCAGAGAACATGCTGTACCCACTACTTATGTCCAGAATTCTTGTCCTGATTCAACACCACTAAGCATGCTCCTTGATTTTTCCATGAGTGTCCTGTTCATCCTTTCTACAAATCCATTTTGCGGAGGTGTGTATGGAGTAGTCTTCTGCCTTGCTATACCACACTTCTTANATTAGGGGCTAGAAGGTGGGATTAGGGGCTAAGTGTTGAGCCTAGGGGCTTAAGCCTTGGGAATAATATTTTAATATTATTCCAAAAGATATGTGCATTATATGTTTTAACCTAATTCCTTTTGGAAGGACATGCAATTTTCCAAATGGTGGGAGGAACGCATGCTGAAGGAACACATGTAGTCGCATGGGTGACAAGTGTCAACCCTGGTGCATGCAATAAAAGGCTAAGACGAGCCATGTTGGTGGCTTCCTCCTCCATTCTACCTTGGACTGTCCTGAGCGTGAACCGTGAGACCTCTGTAAGAGACCCTCATGCAATTTTGAAATGGGGGAAAATCCTGTGTTTGTTCTGAAGAGCCAGTACACCTCTATTCAGAACCGTGGAGTTTGTGTCGACCCCTGTGGGAATTGCTGGTCACGCAATAGCCGTGGGACTATGCTGTAATGGTAGTGAAAACTACTAAATCGAGATATGATAGGGGTTTCTCCTTCATTGGACCCAATCTGCTGAACGATACGTCTGACCCAACCTCTGTAAGAGTATACCCCGTACACCCTTTGAACCAAGAGCCAAAGTGTTGATTCAGAGAGAGCCTGTGTCAAATTTGGAAAGCCGATGCATCCTTTATCTGATAGAGTGAGCCTGTGAGTGGAGTCCCTGTCCCAAAGCCGTGACTGTGAGACCATCCTGTGATTGCTGAACTGGTTTTGGGAAAGCCTATGTCTGTTTTCCCATGGGTTGTTGTGGCCATGTAGTACTGGACTGCATGTGGATTGCTGGCCAGTGCAAGTTTTGATTGAGCCTGTGTATGACCTCTCTCTAGGTGAGGGAGGTGACTATTGTTGGAAGAGGCAGGTTTTCAGGCCTGTGAGAAATTCTCTCCAGGTGAGAGAGTTTGCTAGGAAGTGGTTTCTTCCAGAGAGTGTCCAGCACAAGCTTCGGGCTCCGAGACTTCCTGATCTGGCCTGTTGCTGAGACCCAGATAGGGAGGTTAGCACCGATGGACTGTGCTTGTGAAGGTGTATACTCCTAGGCGGAACAAACATATGGGTATTGAGATTCTGGTAGTAGTGGGCGTAAGATGTCATCTTGGGAAGAATCCTTTCGGTTTTCTGTGCTGTTTTCCCTGTAACCTCAGCTTAGCCTAGGATTCCTTGCCTTGGGGTGGAGCTTAGTCCCAGCTCGAGGGTGACCCATTGTTGAGCTGATGAGCAGTGCAGTCTAAGGCTAGGAGGTTCGTGGAAGGCTTGCACTTGGTTGGTGGCACTGCCATTGTTTCAAAGATAAGTACCAGATGATGCTTTAATTATGTTTTTGTATCTCTGTGTATTATAATTATCATGTATTATGTTGTGCATTTGGATTCATGTTATTGCCATGGATTATTTATGTTATTAATAATTCTTATCCTTACTCTGAGCTTAAATGTATTTATTTTCTTAAATGCATGTGGATTATATAATGCCTATATGAGTTATGCAAAAGGTGTGTACAGATTGGTAACAAAGAGTGATAAAAGCCTTGGCAATAAAAAGGTGTGCTACAAAATCTCACCAAAGTCAATTCCCTCTACATGGGAATAACCTTTTGCTACTAATCGAGCTTTGTATTTCTTCACTTTTCCTTCTACATTAAAATTGTTCTTAAACAACCATTTGCTACTAGCAAAGTTTCTCCCAGTTGGCAACTCAACTAGATCCCATGCCTCATTTTTATGCAAGGCATCCATTTCTTCAACCATGGCCTTCTTCCAGAGTTTACTATCCTTTGAATTCACTGCTTCCCTGACAGTCCTTGGATCATCACCAGTAATAGATAAAGAAAAATTAGAACGAAAATAAGGTGGGCTATACCTTTCTGGTAGTCTTCTTACCCTCACCGATCTCCTCAATATTGGGGTATGAGGTTTTTTTTATTCTACTTCATCTCTTTCAGTTGATTCAAATTTTGCATCATCCAACTCAAACTCTATTTTCTTAGGTTCTTCTTGCCTTGGTAGGAATTCCTGTTCGGGAACATATTTCACCTCTCTAAAAACAACATCCCGACTGTAAACAATCTTCCTAGTTTCTGGGTTCCAAAGCTTATAACCTTTCACACCATATTTATAACCCATAAAGATACACTTTTCAGCTTTATTATCCAACTTACACCTATTTTCCTTTGGAACATGTACATAAGCATCATAACGAAACACTCTGAGATGTTCAAGAGAGGGTTTCTTACTAGTCCATACCTCCTATGGAGTTTTATCATCCAACACTGATGAGGGTGATTGATTGACCAGAGAACATGCTGTACCCACTACTTATGTCCAGAATTCTTGTCCTGATTCAACACCACTAAGCATGCTCCTTGATTTTTCCATGAGTGTCCTGTTCATCCTTTCTACAAATCCATTTTGCGGAGGTGTGTATGGAGTAGTCTTCTGCCTTGCTATACCACACTTCTTACATAATTCTTCGAATTCATTTCCGCATAATTCTCCACCATTATCTGTCCTCATTACCTTTATTTTCTTCTCTGTCTGAATTTCTACCAGAGCCTTAAAGTCTTTAAATTTATCAAATACCTCAGATTTCTTTCTAAGAAAATAAATCCACGTGCTCCTTGAGAATGCATCTATGAATGAAACATAATACACAAATTTACCTAGTGATGGAACATGCATAGGTCCAAACACATCAATGTGTATCAAATTTAAGATCCTCTTTGCTCTTGCAACACCAGATGAGAATCTTACTCGATTATGTTTTCCATATTTGCAATGTTCACATAAATCAAAATCCATAGTTCAATTAGACATACCTTCAACCATACCTTTACTGTGTAGTGCTCGAAGGGAATTTTCTCTGATATGCCACAATATTTGATGCCACAACATGGTCTTGTTTCTAGAGATAATATTGGTCTTATCTTCTTTATTTCTCTGCTCATGGACAACAAAAATGTTACACCCATTAGTATAAGTGCTTCCCAACAAATTGTACAAAGTTCCACACCAAACTCCCCTCATCAACACCATTGCTCCTCATACCATCTTGCAAGTGCCCTTTCCCAAACCAATATCCAGTCTTGCATCATCCAACTTTCTTACATATATTAGGCTCCTGGATAGTTTTGGAATGTGCAAAACCCTAGGGAGAGTTCTAATCCTTCCATCTTTTAGAAACAACTTAACCCTTCCACGTCCCATGATTTTAGCTGTCGAGTCATCTCCTAGGAATACATCACCACCATCATATATTTCATATTCACAAATCCCCCCCGAAGACTTACTAGGATTCATGTCTTGGGTACAACCTCTTACAAATAAAGCATCTATGCTCTAACTATCCATGCTTTTCCACCTCATCTCTTCAGATAAAAAGGATGCAACTACATCCTCATACTTCAATGTAGATTGAGTGGTACTACCAATTGCTACAACCAGATTATCCCAAGAGTCTGGAAAAGAACATAACAAAGTAATACACTTATCTTCTTCTGCAATCGTAATATTAACATATACCAGTTGACTTACCAAAGTATTAAATGAATTTAGATGTTCTGTCATAGAATCTCCATCTTCCATCCTAAGATAATACAACTTCTTTGGAAGAAACAACTTGTTTACCAGGGAATTTGATTGATACAAATTCCCTAACTTATACCATAGTTCCTTGGCTATAGATTCTCCCAAAATATTCAACAACACCAAATCTTCCAGACAGATTCGAATAATACTCCTTGATCTTCTATCCAACTTCTCCCAATCTTCCTTCGACATACCAGTAGGTTGTGTACCAATAGACTGTGTGCCAATAGACTGTGTAACAATAGGCTGTGTACCAGGATCCACAACAATCCATTGTTCTTTGTCTACAAGAAGGTTCTCCATATTGAGCTTCCATAGCTCAAAGTTTTTACCGTTGAACTTCTCTATCTTGATTCTAGAAGAGCTTGCCATTCCTCTTTCTACACTCGAATAACCACTGCAAAAGATCCCACTGAACCCAGGTTTATCACAGACCCAAGATAAACTTGATCTATCAAGACCGAGCTAAACCCTTAACAACAAAGGCGTCCCCCTGAAGCCAAAAACGAGCTCTGATACCACATGTAAGTTTTAAACCTGCGAAGTAAAACAATGCATATGGATTCTTAAGCAAAACATAAATTAATCAATGGCTCATACACACAGTACACAAAGATTTACACTAGAAACCCTTCATTGGGAGAAAACCAACCTTCTTTGGTGCCACACCTTTAAACTCTTCATTTTATTAATTTCACCATTCACAATACAATATATACAATATTTTAGGTATTCCGTAGCTACCAAAACCCTAATCCCTTAATCCAGGATTAATTTAGAAAACCGCTAAAAATAGCAAAATCCGCTAAAATAGAAAAATCCACTAAAATAGAAAAAACCACCCAAAAAGGATCGTTGGGATCATCATACGCAGTTGTCAAATCTGATGTGCCCACACACATGCAAAGAATATAACACATACCCAACACTTATGTTGGCTCTTCTAGTCCCAGGTAGAAGACAAGTGAAGAGAATGGATGTCTACCTCCGACCCAATGATCCATGAATTTAAGTAATTATGGGAAGGGATACATGTATATGATGTATCAATACCCATCCTAATGGAGAGGTATTTCATGTTGTATGGAGTATGTACCTACACCACACACAATTATCCAAGACTAAGAGTTTTCTCTGGTAAGCATGTTGATTGATTTTTTTATATCTATAATGTTATTTGGCATACTTGATTTGGTGCAACTATATTTTTAACACTAACGTGCCCTGCATACAATAACATTGTAGGTCTTGTAACAAAAGGGTATCGTGGATGTAAATTTTGTGGACCTTCTATAAAGCCTAGGTGGTCCAACCACTTGCAAAATCCAGTGTATGGCTGCTCGAGGGTATTCCTCATAGAAGACCAGCCTTATAGAAGAGTTGCAACTTTTTTCAATGGTAAACCAAAGATAACCCAACGACTTGAAATAATGAAACCGAAGGATTGGATTAGGGAATATGACATAGAGAAGGAGAAGGAAATGGATAATTGTTTGATTTAAATGGGGAACCTATGTTCGATGATCTTGAATTTTTTGACACCTATGTTGAGAAAATTCCCATTGGGATGAAAAAAAAAATTGTATTTTATGAGCTTCTAGGTTGAGAGAATCTTAAGATTGACCGCTTACTATATCCCATGCATATATTAAAAAATGTTTCATCTTCTTTATAGATGCACATATCATCAAATAAAAGTGGCACAATAGTTGTTAGGAGAGATCTTATTTCTTTGAAAAGTAAAAAGCGACATTGGCTAAGAAAAGAAAGTATAGGAGAGGCTAGTCCCTCTTGGTCTTTTAAAGAAGGTGATGTCCCATGGATTTTGAAGAAAAAATATCTTTCTATGGAGAATAATGTTATATTGGGTGTGAAGGAACCTTCTTTATATGGGCCGAATCTACAATGTTACTTCACTGTGGAAGGGCATTTGTCGGGGTTGAAATCACATGACCATCTGAACCTTCTAAGGGTATGTATGTCAAATACACGATTCTTCTTCTACAACATTGGTAAAAATATACTATACACTTAGAGTTTTATAGTAATTAACAATGTGTGTGTCTATTTTGAAGTGTCATTATATTTTTCTCTTCTATGGTTGTGTGATCCATGACTTCCCCTGGGACCAGGGATGTGCCATAATGAAATTATCTGCATTTGTATGTTGGATCACATCAAAGGAGATTCATATGGCTAGCATTCCACAGTGGCATCAAGAGATAACTGAGATTTTTTTTATGTTCGAGAAGGAACTTCCCATGAGTTTTATCGACTTGCAAGTTCATCTTCTAATTCACCTACACGTTGAGTTTGAATTAGCTCAGGTGCTCTCATGTTGTTATATTTTCTTCTTAGAGAGGTACATGAAAAAATTGAAGGGGTTTGTTTGAAAAAGGGTAAAACTAGAGGGTTTTATGGTGGATGGGTGCTTAGTATACAAGTCGTTCTATTATACTAGTGAATACACCAAGTAAATTAATGACACAATAGGGGCAGTGGTCTGGGACAACTAACCAAATGAGGACAAAAGGGAAGGGGAGATACTCCAAACAAATGGAAAAATACACATGATAAAGAGTAGGTCACTTATATTTTTTCAAATCTGAATAGAGCAATAATTTACACTAAACTTGATAATATATATTTGATCTCATACTATTTGTTTTGAATTCTTGTATACATTTGTGAATTTAGAAATTGATGCCATTAATAAATTCATTCTTTACAATGCAAAAGCAATGCAACCATGGGTCACATTGTATGAAGAGAAAAGAAGGAAATGGGATAGTGATAGGAAAATATTCATATGGTTGAATGGTAGAAGCATGTCTTATCCCGATCATTTAAAAGAAAACATGTCAAAAATTTGTCCCAACAGTTGGGCGACTGACCAAATTATAGAGAAATATGGCGTGTCCAGTTGTTACACACGTGGAGAAGAACTGGATTCACTAAACATAGGGATCGAGTGCAACAAATATGTAATAACCTCTATGAGTACCATGATCAATTTATAATATTACACATTTGAATTGTAACATGTATTATGTTTTTATTAATGCTCAAGTTATTAGACATATGAAACCGTCCTTTGTTTGCATTTTTACAGGTGCATTTGTTCCCATCTATGTGGGAATATGGACATGATTTTTGCACTAAGGATGTTGATGATGGACACATCACACAAGATTGTGGAGTGGAGGCCGAATTCTATCAATCGAGTTGTCCTAGGCACTATGATCAAAACCTAATAGAGGGGTAGTTAGGTTACATTGGAAAGATACAAGAGATCATGCAAGTGGACTTCTCATCTTTCCAATGTGTTATTTTTAGTTGCAAGTGGTGTGATACCTTCAATTGGAGAAATGTAAAGGAAGATTGTGATAGTGGCCTAATATGTATTAACTCTAAAAAATGTGGGTTGAAACTAAGGAGCCTTATGCTTTCCACAAACACTTCAACCCAGTGGTTTTTTACCAAGCCGTGTTGAATGGCAATTGGTAGTTCGTATTGAGACATGATCTAATATCAAAACCTCTTTTTGAGAGAAACAATGTTATAATGCCAAGCGATGAAGATAATCAAGGCGATGGCAACATAGAGTGATATGTAAATGTTTTGTTTCAACATTTATATCATGGATGTGTCATTTTATTATGTGTCTCTATAATTGGCCAATTTTGTTTTTTTTTCTTCATTTTATAATGTTTGATATGAAAGTTTAACAACCATTTACAACAATCATACTGAAAATACATTAAATAGTACAAGCATAAAATGTGGTTTTGATATATTTTTATTGTCATGTTTATTGTTTATTGTAGCAAATTTATGTTGTATTATATTAACAAATGTTTATATTAACTTTTAAATTACTAAGCATTAATTGAGATATCACAAAGTTGACGATTTATTCATATAGTATAGTAGTAAATATATATATTTTAAGCATATTTTATTTTAAAAAAATGATGATATTAAAAAATCAAACCTTAAATTTTTTTATTGTTTGAAAAATTCAAAATTAAAATATAAATACATAGTTATTTTGATGGAACTTCTAAGGGCAATTCCAACAAAATAACTTCTAGCAACATCTATGAGTTGTGGAATCACAGTTGTGGTGTTGGCATTATCAACACAGATGACATTCCCAACCTTGACTAGTTCAACTATCATGTCCTTCACCTATTCTAATACATCCTTTAGTTTTCAAAACATATAAACTTATATTAATCATTCTTTTTACATTCTCATTGAAAGTGTCAATATAAGAAGGAAATGGAAATTCTAAAAGGGTCTTTTCTAGAGCCTAGTCACAATTAAGGAAATTTTTATTATGCATTAGGTTTCATTGATAAAGTAACAATCCAACTTTTACTAGGCAAGTTGCTACCATGTAAAACAAAGATTTATATCCTAAAAAAAATAAGGAAACCATCATATAACTCATGGACAATTAATACACTTACAAAAAGAAGAAGTGACAAGTGATAACAAAATCACCAAAACATTATAGTGCATGCTAATGCCACAATAAAATCCTTTTGCTTATTGTGAATATATTGATGCATCTACACCCATGTTAGATACAATCATTAGATCAAAGATGGGGACTAAGTCCTATAACATCTACAAATATAATTTATTTATTTATTGAGTTTTATTAATATTTCTAAATATTAATATAAAATTAGTTTAATTTTATATTCTTTTAACCTTAACAAATTAATTATTTTCTATAGGGGAGGTAGGTGCGGGGGTATTGTTCGGACTATGAGGAAATAGAGAATTCGAATACTATTGGAACATAGGGATTTCCACCAATAACAAGGCTGAAGCTTATGCAGTGTTTCAGGGGATCCAACTAGTGAAACAACGCCAAATTTCCAGCTTCAAATCAGTGGGGGACTCTAAAAAAACAATTAGATATCTCATTTCTGGATCCTCACCAAAGGATATTCATCTAAAGATTTTGATTGGCCATATTTGACTCTCATTGCGAAATCTTAAAGTCCAATACTATCATGTATTTCGTCAACATAATTCTGAAGCCAATGAAATGACCAACAAGGCCATAGGAAAGACCCTTGGTCTCATGGGGGTAGCCGGAACGGAGAGTATGGTAACTCCCCTGTGACCTCATGCCTTGGAGCATCGACATAATTCTTATTCACCACTTGGTGAATCTCATTCTGCGTGGAAGCTATAGAAGGGAGGTTCAAATATATCTTGTCATGCATGCATTGACAAGACAAAAGGTTATGATGAAAGGGTGGCACATAACTCCAACACGTGGGTGGTGGATCAAACCAGGTGAAATGAAATGAGGCTGGTACAATATTAGGAGCAATGCAATGGATTTCATGTAGGTGGATTGTACAAGACTTATCACAAAAATTGGGGATGCACGACAAGTACAGTGGAAGCATGGAATCTCGAGAGATGTTGTCAGCATATACATGAATTTGGAAATGGTGTGTGGGATAAATCGACAGCTCTAGGTAAGTCAAGTATATTCCATTTCAAATAATCATTGCACCTAGGACATTTCGTTTATTAATGACATCATGATAATTCTGGGGGGTTTTATGGTTGACGAGTCTTTGAGGGTTGCGTTGGAAAATTGTTGGGTGAGTTCTTCCGTCATCTTGCTTTGGGCTTCCTCTAGTATTTCTATGTCTTCACTGGGGGGGGGGGATGCCCAGTCATCGTTTCTACAGCTGGGGTATGCATTTGGGAAGGTTTTTTCCGCTCAAAATTTAAGAATTGTAGTAGCTTTGGTGTGCTTTCTCTAGTGTGAAGTGACCCTTTTCAGACCTATTGAATTACTTTGGTTTGCATATTATTTCTCTTGTCACTAGCGACTATCGCCAACCTTAATTCACTAGGGAATTGGTATATTCCATTGCATACTTGGAACATAGAATTCAGGGATAAAGCTCAGTTCCCAGATGAAGATTTTGACTTGTTTGAGTATGAGGATCGTTAACGGTTATATATCCAGGTTTGTGCTCTTTTCTTGATAGTCTCATATGATTTGGAAACTCTGGCTCAACACAAAAATTTAATAGGCCAACTCCAGGGTGAAGTTGTTGCCTTGAGGAGTCAAAATGAGGGGTTGCAATTGCAGTTAGCACAAAGAGTCGTGATCAGTGGGAAAACGTCTTCAACTGGAAGTGCGAGGGTCAAGCCAACAACCTTTGTGGCTCCAATTCCATATCTCAATGTTCCTGTGGCGGTTTTGAAGGGCTTGGATCAACAGGGAAATGAAGCTATGCAACATGGAAATGGTAGTTAGTTTCTTAATGTTGTAATTTTGTCTATGTGTTTCCTGAGTATATGAATTAACGATATTTATTACCACGTTTATGCTTTCCAGTTTAGAAGTAGAATTAAGATATGGATATATATGGGTAGCGGGCAAGAGATTTTCTTGGATGATGGCATAGCTAAGACGATTTTTGTGAAACTCTGAAACTATTCTTATGTTCTGTGTGGTCTTGACCACACCTTTTTAATGAATATGATTTCCTAGTTTTTGTTAAAAAGATAAAAATAAAAAATTATTATTTTCTTCACTAATCAAATCTAATACTTACATTTCCTTATGAGGAGATTCATAAAGTTGGTGGTAGAGCAAAAAATCATAAAGTCATTTAAAACA
>JZKD02S0075765.1:263853-290526 GCA_000966675.3 Picea glauca
TAACAATGACAAAATTAGAGTTTGATATATCTCTCCACCAAGATCATGTGGAGGAGGAGGAGGTGGATCAGTGGATGGTACAACTGGTGACACATGTGGAGGAGGAGGAGGAGGATCAATGGAATATGGTGCAGTTGGTAACACACGTGGAGGAGGAGGATCGGTGGATGATGCACCTGGTGACACATGTGGAGGAGGAGGAGGAGGAGGAGAAGGAATAGGTGGTGGAGGGGATGTCAGTCAGTCTAGTGGAGGACTAGGTGGTGGAGGATCAAGAGCATTATCCTTAGAAGATGAGCCAGATGAAGTGAAATGAGCAGGATCCCTCAACATTTTGATGAGGTTGAGGGCATTGAAAACATGATGATGAGTGAAATCATCTCACAAGGAAAGGTTGACCATATCATAGATAGCTCTAGTACTTGTAAGATCTCTCTAACGTGTACAAGTACCACTCTTTTCCTGGAAATCAGACCACATATGCGATCTTCCACCTCATTTATGACTCTCGGATCAAGACTTCGTGGCATGCTAGGTTTATGTACTAGACATTTCTTAGCTTCCTCATCCATCTCCTCATTGTGTTGGGGAGGCTCGTCCCCAACATATGTGCCAATATCTGTAAAACAATAGACAATAATAATAAGATAATTGGAACAAAATGTTCCAATAAATTATATGTGCATTAAATAAGACAAAAAAAATATGCATCTAGATTTATCAAAATATAACAATAATATTACCTCTGTCATCTGTTGGCTCGTCTACAGTAAATAAAATTTCTAGACATCTCTCCATTCCATTCCCACATACGGCTATTGTACAATATTAGGGACAAGATTGTCCTCTTTAGCCAAAAAATACATATCTCTCTACCATTCAGAGTACACAACCACTCCGGTTGGCCCCTCTTGGGAAACAACTACCCCCACATACACATATGCATATAAATCATAGGCCTAGGAGGGAAGTGGGTTACTGTCAGTTGAGTGAGATGAAACCTCTTGAAAAATAATGTAAATAGATATGACACAAATGGGAAGAACAACCTCCCATAAAAAAAAGAGCGACAACGTTATAATGTAAAAAAAAACTGACAAAAAAAATAATCTTCAACCACCTAAATAGCTGAGGCCTATGAACTAAACTATCTGCATATTACATCAATGAGGAACTAATGCGCTACCCATTAGAGGTTAAGTGTGTCAGTTTCATGACAATAAGGGACATGCACCTAACCTCCTTTGCACCAAATTCATCTATCCGCAATTGACCACCATCAACTTAGAATTTTGTAGCGGAAACAATATCCGCATTGGCATATCATTGACATAACTCTACACATATGCTAACTGGCTCTCTCTTACAATGTTGGGCGGTAGATCAGGGAACTAGGGCTAGACCTCCCCCACCCTCCTAGACAACCCAATGATAAAATAAATATCCTTTATTGTGGGTTGATACCACAGATCATGACCGGCCCTGAATGCCTCTCGATCATGATCCCAACGATGGATCAACTACCATAAAAATGAAGAGTTCCCCTTGAGGGATGTAACCTCCTCATAAAACTAGAGGAGGCCAACACCCCTCAAAAGGAAATGAGTCTGCAGTGTAATAGGGTTAGGGATCCTCTCCCTCTCCCTCTCTCTAGCCTCCCACTCATGTACAAAGCAATACATGTCAACCTATTCTTGTTGTTGCTGCTCTTGCACTTGTCATCATTGTCTCTGATTCACATGATTTTTTTTTTGGCACACATATAGATAAAACAAATTGAAATTATAAAACACACACATATATAACCATTTTCTATTTATCAAAAACTGAAATTAATTTATGTTTTCAAAAAAATTGTGGTAAAGTAACCGATGTGCCTTTAATAACTCATACACACTGTTACCGATGCACTTTATCAGAAAACATACACTGTCTCTGGTACTATATGTTATTTGGCGCATCAGTGCTACATTTTTCATTAAACACACCGATATGCATTGTTAAGGTGCACTGGTAAGTTTGATGATCCATGTTTGCAATTTTCATGGTGCTCCATGTTGTATGGTGCATCGATGCTACTTTAATAATTGAATGCACCAGTATGATGTGGTGCACTGGTTCATGTTATTCCATATAAAACACCCGTTTGCAGTGCCTTTTCTAAAACAATATGCACTGTTAATTTTGGTGCTCCATGTTGCTTGGAGCCCGAGTGTGTATTATTAGCAGTGTGTTGTATTTTATACCACACCCATCACAGGGCATTATGTTCAGTGAGGCACACCGATGCATTTAATTTTTCAGAATGCGCCAGTGGGATTTTTGCAAAGACGGTGCCTCTTCTAAGATAGAGGCATCGGTAATGCACAATGCCATTTCTAGTGCGCGATACTTAGTGTTTAGCAGTGTGTTGTGTAATTTTATATGCACCACTAGTGGTGATTCATATTAATTCAAAGGACGTACCATTTGTAGTGCTTCCTGTAAATTCACACCGCGTCCGGGGTGAGTTGAACACGTGAAGCACACCACACATAGTTTTTTTTTAAATGAAACAAATGCCAAATTTAAATTTTAATTAGGTGAAATTTAAAATAAGGAGGTAACAACTAATTTACCTAGTCTCTTCTTTCTTGAGGAGGCATGGTTGGCTCGTAGAGGAAAAACAAAATTTTCAATTTTTAGTTTCCAAAATTGGAAACTATACAAAATTTACAAGGGCACTAAGGAAGCAACACTATAAAACACTGTAAACAAGGCGACTATAGATGGAGGGTGAGCACCAGTTCTTGGGTGATAGGTTGGAAGCACAAAAGGAAATTTTATAATTAAATTTGGTTTGTTGATTTTTTTATTTTACCCTATCATGGTGTGCTCGACAATAAGACACACTAGTGTGTTCTTTAGTACTTGAACACACCGGTGCATTTTTTATTTATTTTACCTTATAACAGTGCACCATATAGCAACCACACTAGTGCATTAGAGTATGAGTAACACACCAATTGGATATATATATATATATATATTAAAAAACTCGAGGCTATAATACTATTAAGTGCACTGTTATTATTTTCCAGTGCACCACTATTGTAGACGTATTGGGGCAGTAGGGGTTTCTAAGTGCACCATGGAATGTTTAAGTTTTTTTTTTAATTATTATTTTTATTAAATAACCAATTATTCTAACCTGATATGATGAGTCCTTTATATGCACACCGATGCACTTAGGTTATCATGGAGCATCGTTATGCATTTTATTTATTAAAAAAAAACAAAAAAAACGATATTTTATTATTTTATATTAATAACAATTATTGTTGTGTTTTAATTGTTAAGCACCATGGCATTATGTTTGTAAGAGCACTAGTGCATGGTGACAATTGAGACACACCAATGTTAAAACCACCGCAAAAACCTCGACTCGCTTGCCTCCACTAAAATTCTCCGCTATAAACAAATGGGGGATAATTTTTTTGGGGAGGTTCTGTAAAAACCTCCGCTATAAGGTGTTCTCCTTGTAGTGAGAGAAATGTTTGGAGCATGTTGATCAGGTGGTGGAGAGTCACATGAAAAACCATGGAGGTACTTTATGGATTTATGATGGGCTTCCATACTCACATGACATATTTATATTATCCCTACCCAATGTTGGATAGAGTGAGCATGTAGCAACACATGCTCACCTTGGTATGATTTTGGTATTATTTTCCATTTTGAAGTGCTCACTTCAGTTTTTAGTCATTCAATGATGGAGATTCCAACATATGTTAGTTGATTTTCGATGTATCCTCATTTTGGTTCACAACCAAACACAAGGGAAGGTATCATGGTGTTGATGAGATGATACAATGGTTGAATTGGCTCTATGATTTCACTTGGCTTTTGCATCTTCATATCTTAAAGTAGGGTAGGAAGAATAAGCTTGATGTTGCAAACATTAGCTTTTTATTTATGCTATGTTATCTTTGGCATTTGTCTTGTGCCTTCTTTGTAAATTCATTTTTTAATATTTTATGAACTCGAACAAGAACATTGTGAATTGTTTGATTTGTGGTTATTAGATGTGAAGTTTGGATCTATCCCACCACATGTTTTCTCACCTTCTCTTGGAAGTTGTAGCAGGTACAACATAGATTATAGATTTCTCAGACACACTTCAAGAGAGTGTTTATCCCCACATGGAGCCAGTTGTTCCCACTCATGATGCTTGAAGACTTATACTAGTACTAAAGACCTTTTTACACAACTTGTGCATGGATGTTTTGGTTTGGAGGTATTGGGTGCAACTTTTGATATATATTCCTTCATTGAGGATCTCCTTTTGAGGCATCACTACATATTTTGAGGCATGGTGGCATGTGTGGTAGATTTTTTTTTTTTAACCCTTATTGGAATATTTTTTTATGCATATTTTTTTATTCATGGTGCATCTCACACATATTGAGGCACAATCACATATTTGGAAGAATTGAGACATATGTAGAGAGATGTTGGAGAGTTTGAGGAGTGCCCTAGGTTTTGATGGTCCATTTGTGGTTTATTGCATATCTCAAGGAGTGTTCCATCCCCTTACACATATTTCAAGGGGACACCATATTCGAGTCCATTTTAGAGGATGAGTTGGCCATAAATATGATGGAATTAAGTTCAAAGAACACTTTGGAGGAACACCATAGCTTTAAGGGAGGTGTTTGCAATTATTTTAGCATTTCAAGAAGGTATAACTACAATCCTTGGAGAGTGATCCCTTTAACATGGTCTCTATCTTTATTTTATTGGAGATGGTCCATATGTGATCTTCTTGATGAACATTCAAGGAAAATGGTGGCTAGTGGCACATGGATCCACACTCTTGGCACATATTTTGAGGTCACCCCATCATTGAGGAGGTTGTTATAACAACCAATGGAATGTTACTTGCACACTTATCCACAATATCCATGTTATGAGCATTTATTAACATGATTTAAGGGTAATTTACCTAAGAGAATTTCAATACCCATCATCTATTAAAGAAAGGCTTGGTCAAAAGGTCACACATGGAGGATTTGTTGTAGTCATTACGAGGGTTTCCAATCCTTTACACACATATCTAGGGAACACTACCTTTGAGAGGTTGTTATAACAATCAAGGCCCATTGTCTTGCACATTTATCTAGGAGATCCTCTTTTGAAATGGAATGTTGACACATGTTGAGGAGTGCCCTAGCTTTGAGGAGCCTTTATGTTATCATTTCATCACTTCAAATGAATATAACTCCTTGCCTTAAGGAGCACACCACCTAGGATGCCTCGATGTCCATGTATGAGGAGAAAAACTTGGTCAAAGGATGGAAATGCCCCATTTTGAGGAGATCCCCCTTATCTAGGTGGTTGAGATTGTTATTATGTAGACATCTCAAGGAATGTTCCAAGGAGAATGGAGACAAATGGCACCAAGAACCTTAATACTTTGTCAAAGGGACTTATTCCAAGGGAGCATTTTTCCTAAGAGGTTGATAAATGGCATGACTACCCATTAAAACCCTTGATCTTGCATTTTATCATTATTTATTGAGGAGCACCTTCCTAGAAGAGACTTATTGTGAATGTTATTTAATATTTGTTTTGGGAGAGAAAAGTGTATCTAGAATTCACTTAGCATAATTTTATTATAGGAGAGACCGAGCTAAACTCTATATGAAGAGTATCTCTCTCATTTGTTTTTCATGGTTAGAATTATAGGGAGATCCCCTCTAATATTAGTTGAAGATATACTGGAGGATGCAGTTAAAGGGGTTGTAAATGTGAGGTTCATGATCTTTTTTTGCACTTTCATGGATGTATTTGATTGATGAAGATACCCTCACAAATTTGTTGTAATGATATTTTGAAGAAGTGCATTTTTTCTCCAAGAAGAAGGAATAAGTTCGAGGCGATACCCTCCTTGTGACTTGTTGTTCATCATTGTTGTTAATCTGTAATAATTGAAGTGGTGCAGCTATGGAAGGGCCCCTTCTTTAATTTTTTAATATTAAAGAGTTCATGTGGTTGGATATCACATATTTGTAGCAACCTAACTAGGCTTCTCTCCGTACTTTTAAAACCTTCTTGCCTGTTAACCTTGACTCCATCACCATTGGATTGGCATTGTTATGAACAACCTACCATCCATTTATTTCTAAAGTTTATCTTACACTTTACTTGGGGATACCTCCACTTGAGCTGGAGGAGAGACGACCTAAAGCAATAGGAATAGCTATTGTGGTGACAACGAAAATCCTTCCTAAGTTCCCTTATGGTTGCACTTTTGTTTCAGGTCCTTATCACATTGAGTGCATTCTTGGGAGGTAACACAATCCATGGAATTTTTTTTGTAAAATTTTGGACCGTATAAAGGATTGAATAAAAATATCAATGTACTAGTAAAGCCACATGTCTCTTTTTTTTAGAGGTACAATTTAGAGCTTTTTGTCAAGAATATATATATTTTTACCGTTTTTTACCAAATCACTTAGAAACCTTATATCCACAAGCAATTGAGAAAGAATTGGTACTTCAAGTATGCATAAAGTGCATAAATATAGAATATACAATGTCTTTAGTGACTTCAAAGGCTTCATTCCATGATGGAAACAACAATAGTATAGTCTAAATTTATCACCAACATAGATCCATCTTAATTCCATATATATTAAGCACCGAGAGGGGTAAAATCCATGGAGGTGTAAATTCTATTTTAAGAAACAAAACTTAAGAAAGGTTTGCACCTCAATTAATTTTACCCCTTTCAATGCTTGATAGACCCATACTTAAGATGGGTCTATGCTGGTATGTTACCTCAAATTAATCCTTACAACCAATGCAATATATAAGGTTTTTAAATAGGAAAGTATTTATTGCACTGAGAGTATTGAGGTTTATTCTAGAACCTAGTACAAGGGAGATGTGTAATGCTAATGCTTGACATTGATGTGACAAGTGACATAAGTTGACCCAATATTAAATTAAAAAAAATAACATCCCAGTGTGGATGAGATGTGTAACAACTTTGTTTATAAATGAAAATAACAAAGAAAAATGTAAAAAATAACGTTTAAAAAAATAATACCAAGCATTAATTTAGATAGATAACACTCACACACACCAACATGTATTGAACTTAATTAGGGATATTTTAAGCACAAATGGAGTTACTTCTCAATTTCTTTTTGATCCCCTCTCGATCTTAATAGATCCATAGTTAAGATGGATCTAGGATGGTGTTATGGAAATAATTCCAAGACGCCAACTATTAAACACATCCAACTTTTGTCATGAGCATGAATTATAGAAATTTCGTTATCAATTATTAAAGTTTTTTCCATGTCTACAAAAGTTTTCATATAAATTTTGCATGCCGTGGTTTAAGAATTTACACCAAACTCTTTCCGTGAGATCACCATAATAGTAGATGTAAAGAACAAATAGAGCACACATTGAATTTGGGTGACCATTCACTGAGAGATCTTGAGGCTCTATATAAATCTTAAGGAGTATCCAAATCTCATTTGATGCATAGTCCCACTGAGGGGAATCTTTTGGCTCACAATGGAGTCCAAATCTTTATATGCATTATTCCTACTTAGTAGTCTATATGTTCCTTTTGGGGACATCTTCCTTTCATCTCACAAATTTTCTTCTCAACTTTTCCACTTGGTGTTTTATAATATGTTAATAAAAGGAAATAAAATCTCACTCTAAACCATCACCTCCCTAACAAGAGGCTACATTCTCACCTTGGTTGGTAGAGGTTAAATATAGACATGACTCATCCCAACATGAGAAGGGGTCCTAATGGTGGGTCCATCAGTGGAAGGTATACCAAAATATGCCCCAATAGTGAGCATGTCACTTTGTTATCACAAATATACCAAAAAATATTAGCCACATCCCTCGAGCGTGGAGATACCTTACACATCAACTTGTAAAAATAAAAATACAAATAAATATTAAGTGTCCAAAAAATTATTAAGAAGATTGTCCAATGATGTCTTGATCACATGATGCACATAGAGAAAACATAGCATATTCTTGGATTTCATTGATTGTTAGTTATCTAAGAGCCCTTAAGGTTCCCTACATATCTTAAATAGGAGTTGAATTGTATTTGACACACAATCCCATCGAGGGAAGTCTTCCAAGACATAATGCAATACAATTATATATTGGCATCATTACCACTTCTTAGGCTCTATGTTCCTTTTGAATGCATTTCCCCCTTGTACCACATTTATTCTTGACAATTTATTTAGTGTTATTTATTCTACAAATGACCAGAGGTTGAATCTCACTCTAATTTACATGGTCACATATTAAAATGCTCGACAATTTGATGAGGGGCTTGTCTTACACAACCTTGATCACACGATGCATTATGGGATTCATTGATCATTTTTTTGAATAACCAATGAGTGCTAAAGAAATTCATTCCCCAAATCTTCTACTAAATGGATCTCCATGGGCCAACAAGAATATCTATCTACTTTTAAAATGCTAGTAATGAATAGCTAACAAAGAAGGGACAATATACCATGGAAGTGTAGAAGACAACACAACCTTTCATGTTCAATAACACGAGCTAAAGCACACAAGATTAATATTAACATTTTCCTTTGAAGTTGCAAAATGATATTGATATAAATATTAACATTTTAAAATAAAGTTCTTTTCAACAATAATAATTGTCACAATAACCTTACTCCAATCAACCATAACTCGCTTAAAAGCATAAGCAATGTGCAAAGTAATCTCAAATTATTCCTTTGAAATATCCATTGATAAAATTTCATAACAAGTTTGATTTGTTCATATATCCTATTGAGGGGAAAAATGTAGAAATTTATGTGTGAGTATGGTATGAGTTTATACTATTCATAATATTTCTTTTCAAAAAATCTAAGAAACCATCCTTACAAGTTTGATTTGTTCATATGTCCTCTTGAACGGAAAAAAATGGAGAAATTTCTGGATGAGTATGGTATGAGTTTATACTTTTTCATAATAATTATTTTCACAAAATCTAAGAGACAATCCTTAGCACATGTTTGATTTGATCATATGTCCACTTTAAGTGCCTTTGAAATTACAAGGAGAAAACATAGATTGGAGAAATGTGTTGATGCGTATGGTATGGATTTCTTATTTTCATAACAACTCTTTTCATAGAATCCAAGAGTCCATCTTTTGGTCATAACAATTATTTTCACATAATCCAAGAGTCCATATTTTGCTAATATTTATTGGAGAGATGGTATTCATTTGTGTAACATCCTCACTATAATCCCAAATTTAATTAATGCTTAATGTAGATGTAAAGTGTGGCTACGACCAAACGATGTAATATGCGAATTGTATTTCTACGTTTTAATAATAAAATGTGATGCTAGTTGCTAAGGGGACATGGACAAATATGGGGGTTGAATTAATCCACAAGAGAGGGAAGGGTATAAGATAATGTCTAAGAGGGGGGTACAGGGGGGAATTACCCATGTATATTAATTCAAGCCGTTTTCCTAAATTTGTTATCGATATATGAACCTTCTAATTCATGATTGAGTGTTCCCAAAGCCAATCATTGAATACATGTAAGAGGGTGGGTGTGAGAAGTTACATCCCATAGTTATTGGGCACATGGGGGATGACTACAATTATCTTGGGGAAGTGTGTGAGTCAAAAAAGGCAAGCCAAAGGGAGGAAATTAGTATGGGTTGGGACAACAGTTTTACAGAGTCAAGTTTTGTGCATGAGCAATAAGTAGAGAGAAAGAAAGAGAGTTTGGAGATGAAACAACCATGGAGGGTGAGTTATAGATAAAGATGGAGCGTATTGGAGTGTAATTGGAGCTAAAGAATGAAGATCCAGGTTTTCATGCCTGAAGAGTGAACTCCTATGTGAGTTGCACTGAAACAACAAGTGTTTGTTGTGGTTTGTTGGTAGTTTTCCTAGCCGCAAGTTCCCTGGAGTTTCCTAACTGAGAGATTCCTGGTTACATGTGCCAAACAGACCTTGATAAACAAATGGGACACTTAAGGGACTGAGATCAATGAAGGGGTACATTCCTTGGGTTGGGCAGATTGAGAGGAAGAGAGATGGTGGAAAATTAGGATAGTTGTAGGAGAATACTAGTGGGTTGTGAGTTTTATGAGCTGTGAGTGGATAGTGAGAGACCAACTTATTTTGTGGATTAATAGCCTCAGCTCAGGGGTGACTTGGTGTTGAGATTTGGAACAAAAAGACTATGGTTGGGTGGAACGTCTGTCCCAAGAAGATGGTTCCATAACTATTTATAAAAGATAAGTGTTTTATCTTACTTATGTTGTATTATGAGATTATTTGATTTGCATGAACTATGTGTATTTGGAAATGCTTTATATGTTGTTGAAATGAGTTGTTAGTTGCATTTCATATCTATTTTTTCACATTGTAGATGCATATAATTAACTGTAACAAACAATAGCTAAATCTAGTTTTAATCTGTAGCTGAAAGCTACATGAAATTAATTTAGTTAGCTGTAATTTTTTTTTATGAGTAATCCACAAAATAATGTTCCTCAGTTGGGTTGGGGGATGTTACATTATGGTATCAAAGTGTTTGATTCAAACATTGGGCTTATATGGGCTAAGACGATGATGAATTGGGAAAATTCGTTGTTGCAGACTTATCTGTGATGAATTTGAGGAAAAACGAAGAAGTTGGAGCGAGATCCCCAAATTCATGGGTAAATTTTGAGATTAAATGCCTCAAGGCAGTCAAAGAGATGATATGGGGCATGAATATGTAGGTTACAGAACTAAATTTGACTTTGAATGGTTGAATTTCATGTTTTAATCGCTACTGGAGAGTTGTAGGAAGTTTGGGAAATCGACAACCAATATCGCATTTGATCTCGCGATCAACGACCCAAATTCATTTTGATAAATTTAAAAAAATCCATAAGATTTCGATCGTTGGGAAGGTTGAGTGAATCAATGATCATGATTCATTTTTGGCCATTTGGAAAATATATTAGATCGATGATCTAGATTATTTTTCAGAGGTTGGAAGAAGGAAGTCAATTGACGGTTAAGATCATCTTGGATTGGAGATCGATGGCTTATATTCACCTGGAATTTGATAAAAAATCACTAACTATTGAAGTTCACTAACATAACTCATCGACGATCGATGGTCGGGTTGGACGAATTGACGAAGAGTTGGTTTGGCCAAAAGACATCATTGATGGACGATGGCCGATGGTCAGGAATCTTCCAGATTCGGTGAATTTTTTTTAGTTGCCAATGAAAATCGTCGATGATTGATGGTAGGGTCAGCTAATTCAACAAAGTGTTTTTAGTTTCCAATGAAAATCGTCGACGAGTGATGGTAAGGTCAGCTGATTCAGGGAAGTGTTTTTAGTTGCCAACGAAAATCACCGATGGTCGATGGGATGATGGTCATACGTCGACTGATTTGGTGAAGTGTTTTGAATAAAGTCAAGAGAAGTCATTGGTGGTCAGGCATCCACTGATTTGATGAGGTGTTCACGTTGTCTAAGAGAAACAACCAATGGTCGATGGAGGAAAGAGGGTGGTGACATTTCATGCCACATCAACATCCACATGTCATTTGACGTTAGCATCCGTGTGCGGTATCAAATTAACCAAGTTGAAACATCAGGATGATATGTCATGCCACGTCAAAATCCATGTGTCATGCCACGCCAACATCCATGTGTCATGCCACGCCAACATCCATGTGTCATGCCACGTCAACCTAGGAACGACCGATGGTCAGGTCGTCCAAACTGGAAAAGTGTTTTCATCAGTCAACAAGAATGACCGATGAACGATGGTTGGATGTCAATCGAATTGGTGAGTTGTTTTTTTTCACCAATGTAAATCATTGACGGTCGATGACCGATGCTCGAGCCGGTCGGTTTAGCATTGTGTTGTGAATTAATTGTCAAGGGAATGGGATGATGGCCGACGGTCGGGTCAGCAGGTTGGGAAAAGTGTTGTGTGCACCTAAAGGAGAGCATCGATGGCCAATGTTCGATCGAGTCATATCAATGTCTGATATTTCACCCAATTTGAGATTGATGATTCAGATTTAAGGGATGTTAACACAATAAAACAACCAATTTTATATGAAAGTTTATGATTTTTTTCATATTTTTGAAGGTCATTAACTTGTGGAGAATTTTGAGGTCCTAAACGACATTTTTATCCAATCAAAACCCAACAAATCAAATAAAAGAGCTCGAGGAGATATTTCTAACGATCTAATCTGTTCCCAAAACATATCTCGTATGAGAAAGTTACACCTGAAACCGTAAGGGTAAAATTTCAGCGTCAAATTACTTCCAGAGGGCATAAGTCCTTGCTCAAAAGTCTTTTTGGGGCACAAGAGTAGTCTATGGAAAGATTATGATCCATAGAAGACAACCATGGAGCCATATTTAGGATATGTGAAAATGCGCACGAAGAGAAATAAGACACTTGCAACATACATAGATAAATTGGGTAAAACAACCTAAACTTCCCTGGACCATAACTTTTAACTCAGAGCTTGGATTCAGGAGAACAAATAGTCGCTGGAAAGGAAATGAGGAGTAGAAGACATATATCAACCCATAATTTTGATTTGGGCAATAAAAGTTTCCAAAAATTAATAAATAGATTTATGTAGCAGTAAATGAGTGGAAAATTAAAACATGTGGATGTTGTAACTTTTTGCTCAAAACTCAAAATAAGCCATGAGTATAGCTATTGGAAAGTTTTTTTAGAGAGGAATGCATCTAAAGAATCGAATTTTGATTTGGTGAATTGTGTCCTTCATAAATTGGGGTAAAGAATAACTTATATTCTAATTGATGAAATGTTTTATGCTATGCACATTCTAAGAGTAATTATTACATGCACATTTGTTGCAGAATTAGAGGTACAAGAAATAAAATTTGGTTCTTATATGAGGACTAGAGTTATGGATAATGCTAAGGGATCTTACAACCATGAGGAAGAGACCAGAGGTATGCATGTCAACACGGGAAATGATGAGACAGAGTCAAATGTAAGAAGAGACATGCATGAGCCAGTAACTATGAGAATCCTACATAGACAAGTGTAGAGCTATAGAGATAATAATGAAAGGATTATGAAGGCTCAGGAAGAAATAATTTAGAGCTGAAGTATGTCGCATAATCCAGTCAAAAATACTCTGGCACCAAGAAATTTTCTAGTGCGAGGCAAGTGATAACATCTATATCCCAAAGAAAAAGGGATGATCATGGAAATTACGTGAAGTCAAGAAGCATGAGCATGCGCCATCATGCTCCAAAGTAATCCACCAGAAGAACTCATGAAATTTCAGGGCCAAGGAGCAACCCAAGTGTGTCTCCTACCAGAAGGAAAAGGGGAAGGTGAAACAAGCATCGTGCAAGGTGAACTTAGGAAAATCAAGCCACCAACTTACAATGATGAGCACAAGAATGGAGAAGTGGCCGAGACCTGATTGTTGGAAATGAAGAAATATTTCCTATTGCATGACTACCTCTTAAGGGTAGAAGCTAGAATTTCCACCTACCACTTACAAGGAAAGGCATCCATGTGGCGGGATCAACTTAAGAAAACCAAGAACCTTGATGAGAAGAGGATTTCATGGAGGAAGTTCAAAGGATATTTCCAAGAGAAATATTTTTCTGAGCATTACTATGAAAGAAAGATGAAATAGTTCTTTGAACTCAAGTTAGGAAGTATGACAATGGACGAATATGAAAAGAGGTTCTTTGAATTGTTGAAGTATGTTGACTTCATCAAGGATGAGAAGGTAAAAATCAAAAGGTTTCCAAGTGGGTTACCCTCCTTCTACTATGACAAGATATAATATAATAACCCCAAGACCTTGGAGGAAACCATAAAGAGATAAATGCATCTTTATGAGCAAAGCCGAGGAAGGCCAATTTTCCAAAAATATTGGAATGATAAGATGAAGGGTAAAAAGGATAAAAGGCAGAAAGGTTTTAAACCACCCTTTTCAAGAATAGCTCCCAAGCAAATCAACAAGGTTAGTCAACCCAAAATGAACACAAGACTACAAATTCATTTGGGAAAAGGACAAGGAAACAAACTGTATAATATTGGGGTGTGAGGGAAATCATTTATATAGGGACTGCCCTCACAAAGTAGAAATAATGAGGACTATCCACAACATTCAAGAGGCTGAAACAATGAAAGACATGGGAGGAAACATGTCAAGGATATATGCAACCTTGGACAACAAGTAAGCAAAATATCAATCTCCCATGATTGAAGTGGAAGGTAAGATTGATAACCAGTCCATAACAATTTTAATTTATTTTGGAGCTAGCCATATTTACATAAATGCTAACATTGTTGAAAGATTTCATTTGCAAAGGAGTAAGAATAAGAAATATTGGTTAGTTCAGTTAGCCACAGGGGCTAAGAGGAAGATCAATGAGTTGGTTAAAGATTGTCTGATAGACATGAATGGATTGAACACAAAGGTAGATGTAAACATCATGCCATTGGGGTCATATGATTGTCTAATTGGGATGGATTGGTTGGAAAAACACCATGCTATCCTAGAATGTTACAACAAGACAATCACATGTATTGATGAAGAAGGGAAACAAGACAAGATTCATGGAATTCCAAGAGCTGTAGCTGTTAGAGAGATTTCAACTATGAAGTTGAAAAAGAGTTTCAGGAAGGGATGTCAGATTTTTGCAGCCCATATGGAAGAGGAAACCAAAGATAAAGTGGTAAGCATTGAAGACCTTCCTGTCTAAGGGATTTTGAAGGTGTTTTTAGGGAAATTTCAGGGTTTCCACCAAAGAGAGATTGATTTCTCTATTGATTTAATGCCAGGAACTACCCAGTGTCTAAGACACTATACAGAATGGGCACACCATAATTGAAGGAGATGTAGATGCAACTTGAAGAATTGTTAAAGAATGGGTACATACACCCATGTGTGTCACCTTGGGGAGCCCCAATGCTATTTTTAAGGAAGAAAGATGGAACATTAAGGTTGTGTATTGATTTCAGACAACTGAATAAGGTCACCATAAAGAAAAAATATCCTTTGTCGAGGATTGATGATTTGTTTGTTCAACTAAAAGGTGCAAGAATATTTTCCTAGATTGACTTGATATCAGGTTATCGTCAAGTGAGGATTAAGGAAGAAGACATTAGCAAGACAACAATCAGGACAAGATACACACATTATGAATTAATGGTAGTGCCATTTGGACTATCAAATGCCCAACTTTTTTTATGTGTCTAATGAATGTATTGTTCCGAGAGTACCTGGACAAGTTTTTAATTGTGTTCCTAGATGACATACTAATCTACTATAATTCAGAAGAGGAACATGAGCAACATTTATGAATGGTGTTGCAAATTTTAAGAGAGCATAAATTGTATGCTAAGCTAAGTAAGTGCATCTTTTATCAAAGGAAGATTCACTACTTTGGGCATATAATTTCAGCAGAAGGGATAGAAGTTGATCCTGAGAATATAGAGGCCATTAGAGAATGGCCAATGCCAAAGAATGTGACAGAGGTATTTCTTGTTATTACCGAATATTCATAAAAGGATTCTCAAATATTGCAAGTCCCATCACCTCATTGCAAAAGAAGGGGGAAAAATTTGAATGGACTTCCAATTGTGAAGAAAGTTTTCGCCAGCTAAAATACATCTTGACAAGTGCGCCAATATTGAAGATTGCATACCTGAATGAATATTTTGCTGTGTGCATTGATTCATGCAAAGATGGGCTCAGTGGAGTCCTTAGTCAGAAAGATCATGTGGTATGCTACAAGTCCAAAAAATTAAAATAACACGAAAATAATTATGCTACCCACAATATAGAGTTAGCAACAATTATACATGCATTAAAAATGTGGAGACATTACCTCATGGGGAGGAAATTTGAGCTAAGGACAAACCATTGTGGTCTGAAACATTTTTTTGGACAATCAACCTTAAATGCTAGACAAACTACATGACTTGAATTTCTTAGTGAGTATGACTTTTAGGTTAAGCATATAAAAGGAAAAGAAAATAAAGTGGATGATGCACTCAACTGAAGAGATTATGAACTGCATGTTTCAACCATTAGCATGTACAAAACTGATACGAAAGATCAAGTCATTGCAACAAAAAATTCGGATCAACAATATCTAAAAATAAAAGAGACATTACAACAAGGTAATTTTCAGCAGAAATTTAATTATTATGAGTTGAAAGATAGATCACACATCATATTACAAACAAAATCATTCCAAATAGAGATATATAGGAATACATATATGTAAATGAATGCAAGTCCATCAAACTATTTGTCGAGGAGTGATTTTTTATCCAACCATGGGAATTAGTTATGTATTTGACCCCTAAGCCAAACCATGATACCACCAGGAAATTGTCCAAGAACTCTTAGGTCACTTACCAAACCTAATTTCTCTCCAGCTCAACCAACTATTCACCAAAAAATTCTCCAAGCAACCATCCAACTAACACAACCATGCCATTCCCTTACACTACCTCACACAACACAATAAATATATTTCCCTTCTTTGTTCAACAATCCCTTAGTGATTTTCTTCCTCCAATGCTTTTTACTGTATGTATAAAGAGTCCAATTTGTTGTCCGCCTTAAGGAACAATGTAGTAGAGTTGTATTTTGGTTCTCAAGCACTCTATGAGAAACAATTTATAGGGAAGGGGGTGGTTTCCTATGAAATCTAACCTCTAAGCTCTTGTGCAACCATCCATCTATTTTCTCAAGTCCACCATGTTCTCTTCCTCAACTTGATTTGGTCACTTACATGTTCAAATCTCAATCTTAAGCATGAGAATGCAATTTTCAGAGTTTCAATGGTGTCTTTTGGCATGCGATAATATGGTTTGAATGGTTAGAAGAATTGTAATCATGGTAAGAATATGATACGAATATAAGCAAAATTATAATTAGAATGGAAGAGAGAAAACTAGAATAGAGGAGGTTGGAATTTCCACGAGGATCAAGCCTCTTACACTCCTTCATGATGTTGTACTCAGTGGCCATGCCCTCATAAGTATGTGAGGTAGAATTCCCACCAACCACCACATGTATTTAGTGATTGGATTCTAAGTCAAAGATGATGGTTGATATTCAAATAAAGCACATGATAATAAGGAAAAAGTTAGGAAACATAGGATTATTTATCACCCCCTTTTCCTCTTCCCCTCTAGTGGTATCATGTTCAAGTTACTGCTTCCTCAAGAAACCTTTTTGGTGGTGTTGACGAGGGGAAATGTCTCGCCAGAAACATCAAGGGTTCTCCCCAATGAAAGGTCCTAGTTAGACCTTACATTGTTTAGAATAGGGAACCCATCCAGATTCTGGCCCGACAACCATTACCGATTTTATGATTTAAAGGAAGGTAATCTAAAATTCCAAGTGCAATATTAAAAATAACTATCGAATGTTGTCCTAATATAACACCTAGAAATATTTGAGAAAAATAAATGGATATGAAATAAATATTCATTCCAACAATTAAAAAAGAAAATAGCTTAAAGTGAAATAATGGTTAAAACAATGAAATCACTAGTCATTAAAATAGGTTAGCCTAATATTAATAACCAGTAGCCATTTCATATTCTCCACTAAAAAGTGAGTGAAACACAATAGTAAGAAACAACTATCATTTGTATGAGAATATTGTACAACAAAAGAAACAATCTTATAGTCATTCTAGCATAAAAAAGTAGGGAATAGTCCCACACCACATGAGAATAAGTCTCCAAAAAGTGTCCAATAATGGATTTTCCTTGTTAATAATTCTACTAGAGTATACAATCAAAATCCTTTTCTTTAAATACTTTACTCTATTTATACAAGAGGGGGAGAGGGATAAGAATTGTTTTGATTTTCTCTATTTGACTATCTAGTTCCCCTTTTGGTTGTTCAGTTTCTTTATTGAACTTCCTTTTTTGTCACTTTGGTTTTGTTTTCTTCTCATCTCTAACTTCTTCTTTGGCAGTTTGATTCCCTTCTTGACAAGTTAACTTCTCTGTTCAACTATCCCTTTTTTTCCACCCGTGGGTTCCTTTATGTTAGCACTAAAAGTCACCTTCAGATTGCGGGAGGATAAGCCCAGTACCCATCATAGTTTTTGGTGGATGTTGGTTTTATATGAGTGGAGGTCAATGGAAAAAACTCAATATATGAATGATGTTAAACATATAACTGGACAAGAAATGCACAGGGAAGTGAGGGCCACAACTAACTTCAGTCAATGAATTGAGTTTAAGTGTGAGCAGAGGGAAGACTTAGTAAGAAAGGTGGACAAGACTGCTATGGGAATCAGGCCTTCAAGAAGCTTGGAGAAGAAAAAATCACACTCAAGATCACTCTTAAGCTCAAGATTCAGACACTGAAATATGTCCAAACAACACAGTCACAACAAAACAATGAACAAACCTACATCACCATGCAACTACAACAACTCGACTGTATCCTCCATGCTCGAGCCATTCAGTGTAAGAGGGGGAAATATCAAAAGGAAGCGAACTAAAATTGGTCATGATACCACTGCAATCAAACCTACATTACAACAACATAACAACCCTCGACTGGATCCTCCATGCCCGAGTGTTTTAGCACAGTTTTTACAAATAGATGAAAAGAGGTTGACTTCTATTAATCTGAAAGTCTCAAATCTGATACATAACCAGAGAACAATTTTGGCATCAAAACATTACAAAATAGGGAGCTCTGCTCAACTAGTTGACGACCCCTACAGAAATATCAAAATGACTCCTATATACTCAGAACAATTCGCCACTAACAATAGAGGCATGCTCAAGTCTTTGCATTCAAGGATTTACGTCTGCATGTTCTTTGGCAGACTGCACATGCAGTCTTCTATCAAACGTGAGCTTTTGTCAGATGCAAGCTTGTTTCAGTAGGAACCTATAGAAGAACTGACTTGCTAACAGTCCGTCCTGGCTTTCCATTTACGTGGTGAGATGAGGTTTCACCAAACTTTCTCACCTTCATTAATTGTATTTACCCCAAGCAAAACCTCTGGAGCTAAGGATCTGATGACACGTTGCTCTTGGATTAGGACGATCAAGATTCACTTCGGGCCTCCAAGCTCCAGGAAAATCCAAACTCAAAACTCGCTTACCGTCTATGATTTTACTCAAAGTTGTCAATCTACTGATGTGAATCCTCTTCAATCAACGACTCTGCTCCTACTTCAGGACTTTGACCCCTTCAACCAGATCAATGGTCCTTTTGCTCCCTCCTCGATCAACGATTGGGATATCCTTCAGGTCTTTGGGATTTCATGCACTTTGCAATGTTTAACTCCCACAATTCTCCAGAATGCCGAACTTAGAAGTGAGGGATC
Source organism: Picea glauca (assembly GCA_000966675.3). Classification (NCBI taxonomy): domain Eukaryota; kingdom Viridiplantae; phylum Streptophyta; class Pinopsida; order Pinales; family Pinaceae; genus Picea; species Picea glauca. Next base: position 283,281 of record JZKD02S0075765.1, read on the forward strand.
TGCCTCCACACATCCTCAACTTTTGATGGTTATCTCAGGAGTTTGGGCTTTGACACTTCGGGAATTCCACACACTTCTCACTTCGAAACTCCCGAAGATTATTTCCCCGAACACTTGGATCAAGTGCCACCCATCCCTTTAAAAATCAACGACTCATGCTCTCTTCGGGCCTTTAGGGATTTGTGCCTTTGGGACTTCGACGCTTTGGGAGGCACTGTCGCTAAGATCAACAACTCCCTGCTGATTTTGAGATCAATGGTCCAAGATTTCTTTGGGAGTTTGGGCTTCGAATCTTCAGAGATTTTATGCACTTCTCACTTCAAAACTCTCGAAGTTCTTTTCCCTGAATGCTTGGATCAACTGCCACCTGTCCCCTTCAAAATCCATGCCTCATACTTACTTTGGGGTTTCAGGACTTTAGACCCTTAGCTTAGGTGCTATACTTCATGCAACCCTATAGTTCCGAATACCTGACAGTTGCTAATATGAACTTCATAGGGGACTTCCCCCATTGAAAACTGAGCCCGTCAGTTTGTATTTTAAGCCCAAAATGAGTTGCTCTGCATGCTGCACTTAGGCGCTTCCTATGCAGACCACGAACTTGGATGTCCTATTGCCCTTGACAACTATATGTGATAACAATTTCCATTTATCAATTAGAACTTCTTTTTTTACCATCCCTGGTCATTTTATTGGTTGTTCAATTTCCTTCGCAACCATTGTAAGTTACCTGCATATTAATGTACAAAACACAAACCACATAATTTAATCATTAAATAAAAAATCTAATTGAACTAATTCGCTTAGGTATTTCGAGTTAAACTAGGCTATAATGAATTTTAAGGACATTTTGCTAAATTTGGTAGAAAGGTTTAAAGTACACATTAGTTAAGAGTATGGAGTCCCAAATTGAGGATCGAGACCTGATTGCACATAATTTTGAACAAGGAGGCTTGATGTGAAAATCGAGGCCGATCACCAAATCAAAACCCCTTATCACTACATTTGGACTAAGGTAAGCCCATTTTTTTTTATGTCAGGCCTAATCATAAAAACGGGGCATGGGTTTGTATAAAGGAGGTTGATTTCAATAAGGTCAATTGAGAAATCAGGACCCTGTGTTGCTAACTTTCCTAAAGGAAAGGCCTGATGAGAATTGAACTTAAAATGGTTCCACATGTGCCAAGAGTACGAACATGGTTCCATGTGAAAAAATGGTTTCACACATGTGTAAAGTTCAAAAAATGGTTTCATACATGCAAATAGTATGGAAGATAGTTTTACATATGCAAAGGAAAGGTTGTGGAAAAGGAAATGCCTATTTTGAAGTTGGGGTTGATTACTAGATCAGGCCAAGGTTGGGAAATTTAGTGATTAGAGGGCTTGATTTGGAAGTTTTGGATTGATCTAGCATAAGTGGCATCTGAAGGAAATCATCAAACATGGTTCGAAGGGAAGATATACAAATAAAAGTACTTCAAAGAAGGTTGAAAGTCCATATGGTATGTATAGAATGGATGGTGTCGTGGGAGTTCAATTTGGAAATTGAGGTCGATTTCTAAATCAGTGAAAATTAATGGCAACAAAGTGAAAAGGAGGCCCAAATTCGACATAGGGGTTGATTTAGAAATCATGTCTTAGTAAAAAGTTTAAAAAGAAGAAGGCAATGTTAAGACAAAAGTGAAATAATAGTTCAAATGGGAAATTTATTTGAATAGTTCGAAGAGTATAGAGGCCCTGATTTAGAGATTGGTATTGATTCCAAAATTGAGACACGTCCACACTAAAGTTAGTGAATGTGGGGCCTAATTGGAAATTAGGGCCGATGTCAAAATTTGGGCCCCTCCACACCAAAGTTAGTGGAAGAAGGCCTCGATTTGGAAATCTAGGCCAACTATTAAATCAACTGGATCAAAGGATTGGGGAAAAAGAAAGGTTTGAACAAACAAAATCAAAGGAAAGTTTGATGAGAAGAATGGGGAAAAGGCGGCTCCAAATTGGGGCATTAACACAAAACTGAAAGTGAACAGGGGACCCGATTTGAATACTGGGCCTAATTTTGAAATCGAGTGTAATACCCCTAGGATGAACCCCAATTGTAATGTAAAGGTAAATGGACATATGGGATGGTGAGGCGTGCTGCACAGGTTTTGGGTACATTTAAGCATGCACAAACCAATGTAAGAGTGCGTGCTGGTTGCATAACTTTGTGCGCACCTGAGTAAGTGCGTGAGGATTGTCGTGCACATGAACCAAGGGAAGAGTGCGTGCCCATTTCATATCTTTGCATGCACATATGTAAGTGTGCAAGGATCATTCAAAGTGTGCACCAGACCATGTTTGTAGCCAAGATATTTTAGGGTTGGAGAGCCTTTGTATATATGTATACTGAGGCTAGAGTGCATGTGTGGTTATTAGGATGGATAACTTGGACTGCAAAAAAGGCTAGTGCACCTATTTTTGTAAAAAGTAATTGCACTTATATATTAATGAAAAAATATCATTGCACGTAGACCAATCAAATGAAAAGAGATGAGGGGTTAAACTCCACTAGAATGAGAAAGAGGTGTGAAGCAAAAGGGAATATTTTAATAACATTTCCAAAAGTATATTTAGGGGATATGTATTTATCCTAAGTTCGTAAGGGATGGGAATGGGTCACCAAGTGGAGATAATTTATCTCTTAAGGTGACAAGTGTCCGGTTATAATTATGCAAATATATTGTTAGGCCTTAGGGTGTTTGGGGGGGGGATTCACTCATTCCTTCATGAGGCAGACCAAATTTCATTTGGGAGGCATCCATATCTGGTTGTAAATTGTGGCCATCACATAACCATGTGCCTAGGAAGGCTTGTGTGCTATTGAAGAGGTAGGTTGTCAGGCCCATGTGTTATTGAAGAAATGGGTTGTCAGGTCCATGTTGGATGAAGAAGTGGGTTGTTGGGCCCATGTTTGTTGAAGAAGCAGGTTGTCAGGCTTGTGAGCATTATCTCTAGGTGACAAAACTATTGGCAATTGATTCCCAAGGTGCCAAGCAACAACTACATGGCTTAGGGACTTCCTGTTCGACCTGTTGTTGAAGCCTCAAAAGGGAAGTGGGGTAGTCTAAGGACTGTTTAACAGAGAAGAGGCACACTTCTTGGGGCGTGACATGCATGTGAGGAATGAGGGATTGTAGGCTGGCTGTTAGAACTGACACCTGTGTCTGAGTTTTTTATTTGTCTGAGAGACCTTGGTCAGTTTAGTTTTCCTTTGTCCAGGTGGAGTTTTATCCCCAACTCAGGGGTGATCTGTTGTTGAGTTTATGAACAACAAATTATATGGTTGGGAGGAACGTCCGAGGTCTACGTGCAGTTGGTGGATTACAACAAAAGATGAGTGTCTTCTTATGTTTATTATTATCTGAGTAATGTGCACATACATGTTAAGTATATTATGTATTACAATTGTATAAATATTTGTGTGTGGATTGTATATGTTGTAGAACTACATGTTTGCTATGTATGTAACGCTTGGGCCATGACAGTTATATGTTTTTATATATTGTTCATCTTGTGAATGCTTATGCTATTTTTGTTTATGGAATTGGTACATAATTATGATGGGCTATGTATGTATTGTTAATTTTGCATAACTATTGCAGATGTAGAGCATGGTAGTTATTAAGTGCTTCCTATTAGATAATTCCATGGTAACGGTTATGGGATTCTGAGGCTAGGCTTGAATCATTTCATGTGCAAAGTGGTGTTAGCTTATGAGTGAAAAATGGGACAGGCCTTGCGTGTGGCATAGGAATGGTTGCGCACATAGTTGTATTATGAGCCCATTACATTGTTTTAATTGCTATCTTGTTAAGTAACTTCAATAGTAATCGTATGGGTTCTAGCGCGAAGCTATAAATGTCATGCATACTGGGGGATAGTCGATGCAACCGACACAAGGATAGTTGAGGATGCAAAATTTCTAATACACAATTGTTGCACACGGTACGAGATTGGGTTGCACGCACTACGAAACTGTAATTGTGCGTAGAAAAAGGCCAATTGTGCGCATTGTTGGTTTTAATGAGTTCCTTCCACAAAAGAAATAATTGACATTAGAGCTTTATTTAGCAGGTTGTGGTAGTGGATACTTTACAAGGTTGTAATGGGACTCAACAAGATGGCTGGATACGTCACAACGTGGTAGCAAAGTTTAAATTTTTTGATGTGACATAGCCTTTGAGCAGAGATGGGGACATTACAAAGTGGTATCATAGCTTTTGGTTCAACATTGTACTTGTATGGGCCAGAGATCAACATGAAGTTCGCAAGGTGGGATTTTTTTGATGGTCGAAGGTTCACAAGTTGAAAACATGGAAAAAATAGTTTAGTGAAGAAAGGACTCGCATGCACTAAGTATTGGTGCGTACTAAATTTTGGCACTACATAGTGCATGAATTATGGTGCACAAAAGATATCATAGCGTGGAGTGTGCACACTAAAATTTGGAACCGCGGGGTATAGAATTGGTTCAACACACATAATATGGGAGTGAAATACGTGCACAATGAATATGGATGCCATGCAAAATTGATAGGTGCATACATAATAATAGTGCACAGGGCATGCACATTGAATACTCATGATGTGCACTGAGTGTGCATTGAATATGAGCACCACACATAGCATAATTATTGGCGCGTGCATAGTGTTGGTGCGTAGTGCGTGCGCGTGGAATATTGGCACTGTGTAGGGTAGAATTGGAGATGTGCATTGAGTATTGGGTGCGAGAGGGTGTGCAGTGAATGTTGGCGTGGCACAGAGAAAAGATGTAATTTGTGTGGAATATTGGTGCGAGACACAAAAGTTGTGCGCACTAGATAATGATGCGCAAAACCCAAAAGTTGAGCATGCAAAATATTAGTGTCGATATAAAAGCTATGCACACTGAATACTGGTGCATTGTATGTGCACTTGGTATTGCAAGTATATAGCATCCATGCGTGCTGGATATGGATGTATAACACAAAATTGGTATACATGTGAGCTTTGAAAGAAAGAAAAGAAGAGAAAAGAGGAGGAAAATCCTTGGATAGAGGAGTCCAAATATTCACCCAGGATTTTGAATTAGGATGTTAAATTCACAAGGAATCAGAAGAAAGGATTTCAATAAAATTATAGAACATAATGTGCATAGTATTTATGGCTTTCATAAAATATTTAGTTGAACAAAGCTTGTTGCCTGCACATTTTGCATAGTTAACAACAATTGATCAGTACAGGATCAACACATAGATCAAAAGCATGGAAGATGCACAAAGAACCTACAACCATGAAGATGAGGTCAAAAGAATGTATGACAATATAGGTGACAAGGGTACACAATAAAATGGACATGGAGAAGCCAAGTCAGAAAGCATGAATTTGGTGAATACCATAAAAATTTTGCAAAAGGACATCCAAAGTTATAAAGATGATAATGATAGGATTATGAAAGCCAAGGAGGAATAAGATGGTTTCAACATTAAGTTTCTACAGATCTTGGATAGAATTGAGAAAAACATGGATACAGAGATCGATTCAAGCAAATCAAGGAGACATAGGTCTCATGGTGAGAGGAGAAAACAAGAAGTGTTGACAAACATCACCATCACTCTCCAAGACATTCAGTTGGGAGAGTGTGTAGTATTTCAAGCCCATCTCCTGTCAGGAAGCATAAGATGAGTTCTAGGGTGGATGAGCTACAAGGAGAAATGAATAATATTAAGCCTCCTACTTTTTATGGTGAGCAAAATAAGGATGAGGATGCATAGACTTGGCTGCTCGACATGAGGACATACTTTGAGTTACATAATTACTTTTGGGATTGTTATCGCTCAGTTTGTAGTTTAGGTCAAGTAGTTGAAAGGTAAAGGTCAAATTGGCGTAACAGGAGCTTCCCCACCCACTGTCACCTCGATGGGGGGATATTTCTATTTAGGGTGGCTAAACCCAAGGGAGACGTCCCTGGCAATCTGGGGTTTGAAAGGCAAAGGCTTAAGGAGCTTGGGCAAGTTTTCCCATTCACAGATTACAACCAAGAAGATAATCAAAATGAAGAAATACCACAGACTAAGCACTTGTTTGCAAGACAAGACAACAATAACACTAGTATATGTAGTAGTGGTTATTACTTCATTAATCAAGGACTATCAACATTCAATGTATATGAGCACAAATAGCAGTAAATATTGACGAAGTCAATGTTTGCAATGATGGAAATGGCATATAATATTACTTGTCAATAAACACTGAACAATATAGCATCCAATGAAAATATTTAATCCTTGAATTAATCAAATGCATTAAATATCATTAATAACTCATATACAAAGGCTGCTGCGTCACTATGCTAGAGATGACGTCAGCTTTCTTCTAGGGTTAGTATAATAGACAAAGAGGTCAAATTTTTGCAAATAGGCCAATGAAATTTATCAATACATCAATGTCTATCATTAGATGACTAAGCCACAGAGTTCTCTATCAATCAAAGGCTCAAAAAGGGCATGATGTCATCATTGAATTGAGGGTTAGTAGACGTTAGGGTTAGTTAGGGTTTCAAATTTGAGAATTTTGAAAGATTTGTTTTGGCATAACAGGCTCAACGTTGGAGAGATAGACCAGTGCCTTAGGGTATCATGGATTCAAAAGCAAGGGCAATATCTCGGGAGGATCAAAATCTAAAGACAAGAGAGTTAGGTTCTATGGTGCTACAATGGAAGGGCCCTAGAATCAAAACCCTAAGGGGAGGAGGCTCATTCCGGTGTTGCTTAAGCAAGGCCTCATGCTCCTCCCTCTTTCTTTAAATATTCTTGGCAAAATGGCTAGCTTTAAAACACAAATCTAAGGGTGAAAAGTGTTTCAAGAGCAAGGCCCTTCAAACCCTAAAAGTCAAAACCCTAGGTGTAGAATCAACTAGGCCTAGGATGTCTTCTTTCTTCAACTTATGTTCAAAAGCTAACTCAGAAAAAGGATGACAAGTGTAGCAACAACTAGGCTATATCTTCCTTAATCAATGGCTAAAATTAGTTTCTCAATCACGGGGACATATAGCAAGGACCTACTTGTGTGCTTGCTACCTAGGGTTTCAATATTAAGCAATATAATAAGAATGAAATAATAAATGCAAGAGATTTAACCTACAACCATTCATTCAAGAAGTTTTGCATGAAAAATACACTTACAAGTCATGAAGAGTGCTTATCAAACCCTAGTTGTAAACCTT